>JABFDZ020000001.1:51707921-51725109 GCA_019775955.2 Pollimyrus isidori
CCCCCCCCCCCCCCCCCCCCCCCCCCCCCCCCCCCCCCCCCCCCCCCCCCCCCCCCCCATTAATTTCTTTTCTTACACTTAAATTTATACAAAGTAATGTACAATTCTAGGGGGGGTGGCAACCAGTCCCCGGACCAATTGGAAGTTGACGGCCATACTCAGGGGCCCAATGATGACATCACCCTGATGATTCTAGGATTTGAACCAGCAACCTTCCAGCAATCATAGACATGAATTCTAACCTGGTACAGCCACATACCACCCGCGTTACCAAGCAAACAGTTTTCTAACTAGTGTCGGTGTTCTTTATTGTAACAGGCAAAGGTTCTACCTCAGTCACCTCAAACAAACTCTACCAAACTCAACCCTCCCCAGTGAAGTCTGCTCCATACTGCTACATCTTAGGTCATCATCAGAGTAATGCTGAGTGGCCCCGTGTCTTAAGCCATAGTGAAAGACAAGCATCCTTAAACCTACCACAATTTCACCTCTTATTACAGTTGAAGGGCATCTTGTGGGTTTACCTCAGCGAATTTAGATCTTTGGAACGTCAGGTTCCCCCACAGTACCACGCGAACTCAAATCTAACCTCACGTATCAAGCATTTTTTATATCTGCTGTGAAGTTTCGCCATTAGAGGCGTATGGGCTGTGTTTAGAAGTGCAGCCCTCGCTTGCAGATCTTTCCGGAAATCTGTGCCATGGTTCACCGTTACCAATTATAACCGTGTTGTTGAATTTATTTAAATAAGAACAAACCCCTGCAGCTTCATGGTCTCGTTTGCCCCTGGGTTTGATTGGAAATGAACAGCGGCGCACTGTCGCAAAGCAAAGGGCGTTTTTGGGGCGAGTCTCCTGCCTGTGGACATCTCAACAATCTGCCTTCTTTTAAATGATGAAAGCCAGTCTGGTGGCTTCTGCTTCTGCGTTTTGTTTATTTCTGACTCTTACTCACATTTTAGCTTCTACACGAGTTTCAAACACTTCATTAATCTCTGCAATGCCAAGTCGTCATATCGAATGGAAACATGAAAATTAAAATTAGTGGCTTAAGCACATCATAAATACATTATAATTAGATGAGCAGCATTTTTTTGGGTTTTAAGAAGTAATTTTATTACCTCTACACAGCTGTTGGTGTCAGTGTGAGTCACTCGCATGAATATGTCCTCTAGTTATTTTTCAGGTAAAGAACAATCCCATTTGTGGGAAAGTCGTTTTGCGAGTCATTAAGGTTTTCATTCCCGCCAAATCCAGCTTTTCCATAAACACCTAGATATAAGCAATGAGCAGAGAGAGTGTTTATAATTCAGTGCTTAACACACCGCATAAATGTCTTTTATGTGCATTATAAAAATGAAAAAAAAGTTCAAATGTGTCAGTGTCACGACACACTTAACTCGCATAAGCTTTTTTTTTTCCTTTTTCTAATTTTCTTTTCTAATTTTGCTCCCGTGTTGATCAGCTAAAAATTGCTAGCATGCCTCCGAGTGCCATCATTACAGTTGCTCTTTGCCTGGGTGACTCTAACGAAGGTGTCTGTGAACCGCTGCTAATTAGCGAGGTCCAGGGTGTAGAGACACCTGCCAGCCATAGACGTACTTTTACTCTTTTCCCGCCATCAAAGAGTCACAGCCCTGCAATGGAGTCGGCGGGGAGCTCTGGGCAAAGCGGCCCGGATCGTATCCCTGTGTCTTTCTGCAAAAGCTGTGAGGTCGTCTGTCCTCAGAATGACATGCCGCTGCTGCTCTCAGCATCTCTGCATATTGAGCTGTTGTCCTTGGCGGGAATGCCGGGGATGAGGCATGATTTTTTTTTTTGTTTATATGTTTTCAGAGAATCATGATTCTAATAGGAGGCCCTGCTCTGTGGAAGGAGTGGCGGAGGACAGAGGCAGGAGGAGGTGAGGGACTCTGCAGACCTCCAACAAGCCCATGGGCCAAAAGCATGCGACTGGCGTCCAGATGCCGGTGGAATGGTGTCTGCTTGCAGCTCAGCTCTGACAGGCACGCAATCGCATTTCAAGGAACATCCCTTCTTCGATGCGACGAAAGCAGAGGAATGTGTCATGATCCTTCGACGATGAACGTGCTTTTGACATTTTTCAGAGCTGGGGATACAGTGATGTCATAATGCAGAAATAGCATCACTCTTAAGATACTGATTCTAGAAATTTGCATTAATTTACAAAGTCCATTTATATAGACATTCATTTAAAAAACACTGTGGACCACATCCATACTGGACCCATTTAGGCAATTTATTTTTAGGAGCTGGTCTCAAAATATAAATCTCATTTATCTCAGGATTGCAGCGGAGGCATAGTTGTAAATTTTCTAAAAGCAGCTATTGGCCGTTGAGGTGTAAATGTATGAAATGCGATACAATTACTGAGTCTGGGTGCTTTTTACCCTTTCTCTGGCATGGGGTGGTGTGGACTGTCTTAATAACAAAGTGAGAGCCCTTGATGAATGCATTATTTGTTAACCCTTCAATAGTGGACTGTAAGAACTACACCTTCTACCAACTGCCACATCTGTCCCTGGATACATACTAGGCCGGATTGGTTAGTTCTCAGAGTATTTTATGAAATAATGGGAGGTCCCTTTTGATTAGTTAAATCCCACTGAGTTTTAACAGGTAGGCTGGTTACTGGGTATGTAATGTAAACACTGATATTTCTTGTATATATTCCTTACATGTGTGACATAGCCAGCTACTGTAAATAGAACAGCGTCAGTCCCGCAGGGATTCCAACGCGCTGGTGCGCTGGAGAGTGGTCTCTTCCACCTGGCTGCATACCCGACAAAGTCAAACCCTGTTTTTTTCCCCTTGGTTTTCCTCATCGCCGGAGACAAATCGCAGCGGTAATCGATGTTGTCGTCTGCTCGTGGCGGTTTTCGCTCCCGAGCACCTCGCTTTGGTCGCGGGGTGGGGTGGGGGGTAAATTAAAATGCTGTGGACTTCACCCTAACCCCTCCCCAGTTCCCATTCTTGTTATCAGTTAATAATTCCTACTCATCGAGACAAATGAGGAAACTTGACTGTGTTAGAAAGTCCAGAATGCCCCCGCAAGCGGGAGGGGGGCAGCAGATACCCCAACACCAGTAAAGGATCATGAAGCGGTGCTTTGTGCCTTGCCACAAAAGGCGCTCTGTCATCCTGAAACCCCTCTAATTCAATTAGGCCGTGAGGTAGCACGTTAATTTGCCAAGAATCCCTCTGAAGCAGGACGCAGCCCCCCGACGTGGCCTCAGCGCTGCGTGCCCTGGCCACACAGGAGGTGAGCGGTCTCCACTACGTGGGGGAGGGGTGGGCGCGTGAACCTGTGGGGTAAAAGCGGGGCTACCAAGGAGATGATTGGAAGCAGCTTGACCTCTGACCCTGAGGTGAAGGGCCAGCGAAAGATGTTGAATTAACCTGGACTTTGTAAGAAATGAGCACATTCTCTCCTTTGCTTTCAAGGAGGGCAGGAACAGAGACACTTGGCTTAATTTAAATAAAATGGTTCTAATAATGGTGTTTCTGAAAAAGAAAAGTTCACATATTCTGCTTGGTAATTATGCAACCTTGAAGATAAGTGATGGCTAGGAGCATTTGATAGCTGGGATCTAGCAGTCATCTTACAAAGCCTCTTTGATAATCTCTCATCTCGAGGAGCTCTTCCTTGATTATCTTAAATTGAAGTGGCTCCAGTGTATTAATTAAAGAATCAGGTCTCATTTACATGTAGGATACTTTCATCATTCTTCATGAAGAGCTAAGATGCAGGGTTTATGGGATTTTTACTTGTAAAAAGTTCCTCTTTTCCTCACAGTAATATGACACAAAGGGTCTTGCATGCTCAGATTGCTAGAGATGCTTTTCTAACTGCTGCAACTGAGCCGATATACCTTAGAATTTTGTTTTTCAATCGCGTTAGAAAAGTATATTTATGGAGCAAAATAAATTTACGGTGCATCTTTTCAGAGGGCCTAAGAATCGGTGTTAGGGTAATATCGGAGTGGGGAAAAGTAAAGGCTTTGGCTTTAAATGACCCCCCGTCTGAGTGGACCTGTGGTGGTCCAGGCCTGGCTAGGTTTGCACGTCTGATGTCCTCTTTACAAATGCGTGTGAGTGTGCGTGGGAGATGGAGACACTCCTGCAGCACTGCAGACATGTGACACGCGCCGAGCAGGGGGTGCGGGTGTTATTATACCGTTTGTAATGACAGCGCCCTCGGCGCTCCTTGGACGATCGCGGCCATGAGACGAGCGGTGGAGATATTTCATCCTGGTTATAAGGCATAAAGCAGCGCGGTGCTTTAATTGCCAGCAGATTAATGTGATTTCCTGAGTTTCCTCTTTCATATTTCTTAAAAGGTCACAGTCAAAGCTTTGCAGTTGAGCGGAGGAAGGTCCTGCCCACCCACAGGCCATCTCAGGATTTCATCAGCTGTATGCCGGCCCACCCGCACCCCACCCCCACACCACCCGCACCTGCGTTTCCCCTATTAGTGACCCCTCACCCCAGAATTGGGGTAAATCCCTTCCTCTATTTAGAAGACAAACAACCCCGTAGATAATGATGTAACTGGAAAGTCTTGCCTCAGAGTCTTCTGGTCTTCTGCTGTCCTTATTTGGTTTGTTTGTTAGTACAAATTGGGGGGTGGGGTCTGTTACTGTCTTTACTATGGATTTAAACAGAGCGAACACAGGTGCGCTGGTACCTGTAGTGTGACCCCCACAAATGCAGCGTGGAGATCAATATACACACACTGTCCCCCGTCCTTTTCCTTCAGTGCAGCAAGCGCTGCTTAACCACTGCCGTGGTGGGGGGGGGGGGTAATTGAGGCAGAGTACCGACAGCTGTGGCAGGTCCGTCGCTGGCCCAGCTCCACTGTGCCAGATTAATGACCTCGGCTGCCTAGTGTAGGGGCCACCTCCATCTACTCTTGACCATTAATTACCATGGGCGCCCCCTGCTTGCCTGAGGGCGGGGGCTTTTCACCTGGCCCCTTTGCATGCTCGCTCAGATGCAGCCTGTGCCGTCTCAGCTACGAGCCAGATGACTTCAAGCACTATGCCATCTAGTGGCTGAGAGTGTTGACGGCGTGCTCTGCCGGTCTGCAGGAATCCCTCAGTAGGCCTTTTCTGATGCTTTCTTCTGGGCCCTGTCCCCTGTGTCGTTTTCACCAGTGAAGCTCATTCTCGAGATTCACGTTCCCCTGTGTACCTGCTCCGTCGCTGTGGCCATGTTGGCTCTGACTATTCCTGGCTCACGCAGCACCCCTCAATTAGTGCTAATCTCGCCTGTCTGAGGTTTATTTTGCCTGTCTGGAGTCAACACGAATCTGTCAAGCCTCTTGGTCAGGAATCACCTGAGATTCTCTATAATAGGATCTCAGGTCTCAGCTGGGCCTTTTCACTCTGGGATCTCTGCTCAGCCAAGGGCCCCAGCATACCCTCATTCTGTCTGGGTACCAGTGAGACAGACACTAAGCAATGCTGAGTGTGAGAGCAGTGTTTCTGTGCAGACTTGTGCTGCTTTTTTAACTGATAATGTGCTTTTATCAGATGTTTTCTGGCTTTTATCCCAGTTAAACCTTGTGAGACATAATGCAGATGTTTCCCTGAGTACCTGTGGTGTTACTTGGTCGTGACGTCAGAATTGGAGAAGTTCTGATGAAACTCTGAGGACCTGCACAGGTGGCATCAGTGGATATTGCCATTTCTTTATGTTTCGAAGCATTTCCTGGCCTAACTGAATATAGCCCCCACCCCATTGCCCACACAACGTGTTACGCTCCTGTTATGTAACCATGCCGAGCTCCACTGACTGTTCAACTGCAGTTGCACCTGTGGTTTCTCTGCAGTTTTAAGAGGAAGAGAGGTCACCGTTTCCTTCGCTTCCCACCTTCCTCAGTTGCAAAACCTCTTCGGCAAACAGGTGTGTGTAATCAGCCACCACAGAGGCTGCGGCTTGACACCCCCCACCTCCACCTCCGCCCCCTCACCCGGTCAAGGTTACACAACCTCTGCTTCCTGTCAAGCATGCGTCACGAGTCATTAGTCACCGGCAACCCTGGGTCTTGTGACTGGGTCACTTTCTTGTCCTGTTTCTATACCTGTTTCATCCAGTTCCTTCCCTGTTTCTACCCAATTCCTACCCTGTTTCTGCTATATTCCTGCCCTGTTCCTTCCCGATTGCTACCTTGTTCCTGCCATGTTCCAGCCCTGTTCCCACCTGACTCCTACCCTATCCCAGCCCTGTTTCTGTACTTGTTACTCCCCAGTTCATGCCCTGTTCCTGCCAGGTTCCTGCTCTACTCCAGTCAGGTTCCTACCTGATTCCTGCCCTGTTCCTACCCAGTTTCTGTCTGATTTTCCCCACTGGAATGAGATCTTCTTGCCGTCCTGCCACCTTTTCAGCTGAGATGTGCGGCAAATCCATCTTTTTATGAAATCGGTGAACAGAAAACTGTGGGATGAGTGGAGGATGACTGGAACTTTGGCGGGAATCACTCCACTGGACAGCTTGGGAATCAGTCGATTTGTCGAAACATACGGTGTGAAACATCCAGGTCCAGTGGGACCTTCTTCCAGGACTCACGTGGTCTAGATCCCCCGGCCCAATCGTTAGCAGTCAAGTGCTGCTGGGCTTGGATAGGTGAGGGAGCATTCTCAAATGTCAGCGAGGATCCTGCTCATGTTGGGCTCAGTGTGAATTAAACACATCTGTCTCTTGCCGACAGCACGCCACGGTGGGGCACCATCACTCCAATTATTATCCATTAAAAGGGGGTGATTGATCGGAACCTCAGGAGAACGGGCCGATAAGAGCGTCAGTGATGGTTCCTCTGTAGAGGACAGTGTAGGGCAGGCGGGGACGGGGGGACACCCCCCTAAGGCTGGACGCTACCAATCTATGAAGTTCCACATCTCCTGCCACAACCCAATCGAACCACATGCCGAGAGCCCCAATGGAAAAGTGCTGGCCTGCCATTGGCCAAGTGCCCCCTCTGGAGATAGTCAGGAGAGACACCACAGGAGTCGGGATACTGGCCATCACTGATGGGGCAGAACCAGTTTGAGCAGCAGAGAGGCCCCATGACAGATCGAAGCCCAAAGCCTGAAGACTCATCTGCTTAATGTGAACCAACATGGCGTATAGAAATAAGTGACCTCAACCTTCCCCAATAAGTCTTCACGTCAGAGGGCAAAATAGCTGGCCTGTCCTCCAGGTGACTGCATTTACTGGCCGGGCGCCTGTCATTTTTAACCCTGTAGCATGAAAGAGGAGCGGGGAGCGTCCCTCAGGTCTCTGGGGGAGCATGATATGATCTCCCAACGTGTTTTAATCAAGGCTTCTTTCACCATCGTTCCCCTCCGATCGTTTTTAATAGAAGACAAACACGTCATGGTCATGCTCTTGCACGTGGCGTCTGGATGTACGACAAACATGATGATAACACCTGTGTTATATAATGCACGTCATGGATGAACATGCCCTGCTAATGTTATTAATTAAATTCACACCACCATGTGGTGGGGGGGGGGCAAAGCAATTAATCTACCTGGAATACCTGATCGTGAGGGAGCCCCCCAACCCACCCACTCCTTTGGGTAACTATCACTTATCTTCAGGCATGTTGAACAGACATGGCCCCTGGCGGGGGCCCAGTCTTGAGGTGGCTACGGTGACGGCATGGTTACAATAAAGAGATCGATTTCAGCAGGAACCTTTCAATCTTTCTTTTAGTCACTGGAGATTCTTGTGACATGTTTCTGAAACACATGTGGTTTACCTGCTTGAGATCCAGCCCAGCAGCATGTTCTCTCTAGCAGGCTGTTTGTGTGACGCCTTTGCCCAGCTTATGGCCCTGAATTGTGTCCAAGGTGACCGAATCTGTGGGAGCTGCATTAGCGCCGCTCTGCTGCGGGACTCCTCTTCACTGTGGCTGCAACCTTTGATTCTGTGAAGCCTGCCCGGATCTTCTGTGTCTCCATCTTCTGTGTTCTTGGCAGGGGAAATCCAGCTTAGAGGGAGCTTCAGGCAAAGGGTCCTAGGAAAGAGGAACCGTCCGGCATTTCGCAACAAATTTTACCGTCTTCCTGTTCTTAGAGGTGAGGGCGCTGGTGGTTAGTGTCAGCTCTGAAGGACGGTTTCTTCAGTAAACATTAGGACAGAGGCAGTAGGAATGTTTTTGTGACGCGCTAAGGGACCTTTCAGACTCCAGTGATTCCCGCTATGACATTACAGGGAGTGCGGCGCCATCCAGGATGCCTGACCGGCTGGTTGTCACCCCCTCCTGAAGGGGCTTCAGGGGCTGCATTAACTAGGGACTGACGGCTGAAAATGATAAGGGAGCCTTTCAGCACCCCGGCCCCCACCCCCCGACTCACTCCACAAACAAATAATCGAATTGGTACGATTGTATGGAGTTAGCTTGCAGAAGCTAATGTTGCCTCCCTGACTGCTTTTAGTGAGCAGGGGCATGAGCCCTGGCTGTTGCTGCCTCCCTGCCTCTCTCGCTCTCCTTCTCATTCGCCTCTTAACAGGCCAGTAGGCATCCCTCCTTTTGCTGGAGAGATCTGGTGAGCAGGTCTTGCAAAAAGACAGGGATACAGGGCACACCAAGCATGGAATGGGGCCTGTCTGAGAGGGAGAGTGGCAAGGGCTTCTGATTCTGCTTGCGTTCTCAGTTTGGCATGGTTAAGAACAATATAAACCTTGGCCATTATGTAATATTGAGCAATGTTGGCCTGCCAGTTATTATATGCATTTTTCATTTGGTTGGGCCAATCAGTAAAAGAGGTCAAAGGTTTCAAATATTCCAATCATTGCTGCCTGTTTCAGGTCAAGTGACTGTGAAGTTTTATGTCTAATGATTTGAACATGGAGCGTGGAGGTGTCCAGCACACATTGTAGATGGGGCTGCATTGGTCATGAGAGCAGGGGCCTGGCATCCCGTGCCCTGTGTTGGCCTCGGAGTCAAAGGGCTCCTTGAAATTGTTCCCACCCCCCCACCCCCCCAGGGACGGAACCCAGCTAACCCGCAGCATCATGGTGTTGCCGCCAGACAGAGGTGTGCCACGTCTGCGCCAGCTGTTTATGTAACATTTACCAATTAGCCTAATTAAAATTAGCATGGAGAGTGTTTTGTATGCAAATAGAACATAAGCGGCATGTGTTCGCAGTGCATTATGTCAGCGTGTCGTGTATAAAAACAGCAATTAAAAGCAAGCGCTCTTACGCTCTTTGTTTCCCTTGCGTGCCGTCTCCTTCTGCTGAGTACATCGCCTTCTCCAGCCGAACACATCGCAAACCCAACTTACACTCACTTTTACCAGCAGAAGAGCTCACACGCTGTTGTTTGACATTTCAAGCTGACGTTTACATATGTTCTCAGTCGAGGGTCAAACTTCCCTCAGTCTAGAGTAAAGTGTGACGTACATCTGTGTCTTCGTCTGGTGGGTGACCGGGGGGGGGCGGTTTGGTTGGCAAAGTGGTGGACAAAGTGATTAATCTACCAGAAAAACCCAGGCATGTTGGAACTCCCCCTCTTTAGGCATGGATTACAGAGACAGACTCTTGGCAGGGGTTCAGTCATTTACCTGTTTCTCTCAGCTCTGTTTACGTCGCCCCCTACTGTTCTGTTGCAGCGGGTGGCTCGCAGGGTGCTTAACCATTAAACGCCAGGCTGAGGTATCTCAGTTGTGCAGCACCAGGAACAGGAGGCTCATGGGCTGTGAGTCCCAGAATGCTTTGCCTGAGCAGGATGTGTAAGCAGCACCAGGAACAGGAGGCTCATGGGCTGTGAGTCCCAGAATGCTCTGCCTGAGCAGGATGTGTGTAGCACCAGGAACAGGAGGCTCATGGGCTGTGAGTCCCAGAATGCTCTGCCTGAGCAGGATATGTGTAGCACCAGGACCAGGAGGCTTGTGGGCTGTGCATCCCAGAATGCTTTGCCTGAGCAGGATGTGCAAGCAGCATATAGAGAGGTGGCATGTTAGTTACTGACCAGTGAGAAAGAGCTGGTAGCTGGTGAGGAGTCCTGGATGAACGGATATAGAAGTCAGCTCTATAATCCACTCTGGACATAGTAATCCATTAAACAAATACATTTTGTAGTAGGACTGTCCCCAGCCAGAAGAAGATGCTTAGAAGTTTGGTCTTCATACATGTTCCTGCTGCCATGTTCACAGCAAGGGACCATGAGATGCATGCTGGGAGAAAACAATGCCCACTTTTTCACTGATAAGAAAAGTTTTATCAAAGTACAGTTCTTTTTTGGTGGTGTAATACAAGGGGGACTTACTTAACTAGGACAAATAACACGCCTAACAGTCATCCTCCTCTGCCTCTATGTCAGGCTGTCAGAAAACAAGCGGAGGGTACAAACACAGATGTCAGGGGCTGCGGGTCATATTACACAAAAAGCACCCTGATTTCAGGGGGAAAAAAGATTCATTTGAGGTCACCTTAGGCAAAGTTTTTGCATTCCTGCACCTTGTCCAAATTTATGTTCTATAGATTTTTGTTAAGACAATCTGTTTATTCTGAATTTAAGCCTCACTGTTTATATACCTAAATGAATCCTAAATTAACATGCCTCGCCATGTTATTTTTTTTACTTCGATGCAGCCTTGCCAAAACAGACACTTTTTCCCCTATTGTATTGTCCTTGGTATTGTTCCTCATTAAATAAACGGTGCCCTGTAAACCTCAATAAACATCAAATCTATAAATTGCTAGGATAGTCTCGCAGCGTTTTGTGTGACTGCTCCGCTTTGATGAAAACTACTGGGACACAAACAGAAAAATAACAAGAGATTCCAAAGCAAACAGTCTCGTTTTGACTCTGAGATTAATTTACTGGAATCCCGTTCCGAAAAAGGAGCGCGGAGAGAGACAAAGAGATGAGAGGATCGACTGATATCTGTCAGGCTGAGCCTCCGCCAGCCATCTCTCCCAGGACCGAAAATGTGACAATTATATGAGGCCGTGGCTTTGACGCGGTTTTCATAGGCAAACGGCCGCGGTGAATCTCCAGTCCGAATATCCACCCAGCTAACAAGCTCCTCCACCGTCCAGGGCCACAGAAGAAAGGCGTCGCAGACAAAAGGACGGATGTGAAGGCAGAGCTTGGCCAGCTGAAGGAAGCGGCGCCAGGGGCTGCGAACCACCCCCTGAGTCTGGTTTCCACTGTCAGTTTGCCCCTTGCCCTCTTTTTACCTGTTAACTAGCTGCCCCCACTTCTCCCGTCTCCAGAACCCACACCACACCCTGTCTGTTTACCCCCCGTAACCTTGCTGCTACTGATGCTCTGCCTCGGCTATTGACCTGCCCCCCCCCCCCCCCCCATCTGCATGTAGTCTGACAGACCTCACAATAGACGTACAAACTCATTAAGGATATTCCTGAATAGGCAGTAACAAATTAGGTTCTCATTCCATACCGCCTGGTTACAGATATCAGTTATGATTTTGGCTGTTTCTTGACTGCGGTGGTCAATCAGGCTCAGGTCTTGTTAAGGACTACCGACCCCCAAGGAACCCGGCGTGGATCAGTGGTGGACAAAGGACCCTGACCCCCAGAACGGTGGCCAGCCTGTCCAGGTGAAGCCCCTCTCCACGACTGCTGGGGCCCCCATCAAATCCCCAGCCCAATCTGTACACATTATAGCACGCAAAGGGTACTTTGGTGCTGGGTTTGGGCAAACATGGTACCCAGCAGCATGTTACACAGGCTGATAGCGTAGATGATGCTAGTGATGATGGTTTAGCGGGCAGGGAGGTTGGTTACTATCTGGAAGGTTGCTGGTTCAAGTCCCGAGGGTTGCTGCTATTTCATGCTTAACCTGAACCGCTCTGGACAAAAAGCAAGCTGGCAAAACCTGGAAGCTGCCTGAGACAGAAGCTGGATACCTGTGTATAATTTTGACTTCACTCCTATGTGTGACAGTTATGACCTGCAAACAGGTTTTCCCCACTCGCCCTCATTATCCCCACAGCAGTGCTATGCTGTGGGAGTTATAAATGCTGCCTTTGAAAAGGATACATTCACTGTGGTGGAGAAACGGCCTCTTTCAGAGACGCTCACCGTTCCCGCTTATTATCCCAGAGATCAGATCACTCAGAGGGACCAGCATCCCCGTCTCCCTCTCTCTCCCCCCTCTCTCTCTCTCTTTTTCTACCTATTCTCTCTATCCTTTTCTCATTTCTCTCCTTTCTACTCCCTCTTCTTTCCCCTGCTTTTCCTTTCCTCTCCCGTTTCTCCCCTTTTCTCTCTTCTTTTCACCCCATTTCTCCTCTTTCTCTACTTTCTCCCCATTTGTTCCTCTATCTTTCCCATTTCATCCTCTTTTCTCCTCTTTCTTTCTTCTTTCTCCCCCGTTTCTCCCCTCTCTCCCTTTTCTCTCCAGTTTGCCATAAGACGCACCTCCTGCTAAATGGAGATCCGCACACACAGTGCTGAATGGAAACCTGTTACTCAGTCAGCCTTTGGATGTGTGTTACCGTCTTACCGGGAGCTGTCTCCCCAGCACAGAATTTATAAAGTACACCGTTCTAGAAAATTGCATTGCTTGTGTGTAATGCAGGGTCATAACAGAACTATGTGTGTGTGTGTGTGTGTGTGAGTGCGTGCGTGCATTTGTGTGTGTCCACATCGGTGACTGCCTGTGTATGATATTGAATTGCAGGATTGGCACAGGACATAATGAAACAACCTGAATATTTGCAAATTAAACATTCACAGGTGAATAATTTCGCAAAATTGAACTTCCCTGCATGAATATTTTATTTAAATAAACAGCACTTCGGCAATTTGGAATTGCCTGCATTGTAAAATTAGCTCCAAATGCAAAACTTACAGTTAAATTCATACAGTAACTTGTTCTGCTGTCGGCAGTGGTATAAATAAACATATAACCTTCTGGTAGTGTGGGGGAGAAGGGGACAGTTAATGCAAGTATGGGTCACCAGCTGTGTCACCTCTGTGATTAAAACACAGTGACAGAGTAGCGGCTAAGGTCGCATCCAGGCCTGATACCTCAGTGTGACATCTTTAATGGGAGAGTCCCTCGAGCCTCTCGCTGGCCATGCCCCTGGCTGTGGGTCACACCTGTCCAAGGGCCTCATCTCTGTCTTTGGGGCTGGGGGTGCAAGAGGCCATCTTCAAATGACATCATAATCCAACCATCTTTCGCACCTGATGGGGCCACCACTAACGGCTGGGGTTCACACCCACAGGACCTGCCATTTGAAGCAGACACTGATCTCCAAAAAAAACATTCTCCAAACTATCAGTGGACTAGTCATAGCAATCATGTAATTAGAAGGTTACTGGTTCAAATCTCAGGGTCAGCAGGGTTAATTTATCATTGGTCCCCAACTCAAGACCCTTAACCCCCTGTTAGTATCTGCAAAATAAATTAATTGCAATTGTATTTATATCTGTTTCTTCATTTCGAGTAGCCAGTTGGCATATAAAAAAATAAACATCAGCTTTTGGCTGCAGACACAAATTCAGGTTCAACACCAAAATGTCTGTCATGCACAGTGAATAGCACCTTGTGGACTCCTGTGTGGTCTTCAGAGGCGGCTACCCAGGTCCACGGCGCTGAAACATCTCACCTCGCGGTGATTTAACGCGCCTGGCGGCGTACCGTGCTGAGCCATCATAACCTGTCTCTTCCCATCCGTCTGAGCGTGCCGGTGCCACATGCCCACCCCCCAACTTGGCTGCGTGTGGCTGCCCCCCCCCCATCCCATTTATTACTCTGCCCGACTCCTGAAATTCTGTTTGCAATTTAAACCCGCAAATTAGAAGCGTAAGTCATCTGTTTTCTATAATCCCCCTGTCAGGCTGGGAAGAGGGCGCTCGGCTGGACTCGCTGCCGACGGTTTCACGGAACAAGCCCCCCCATCTTCACCCCACCACGGTTCCCCCTCCCCTCTATCCAAAGAGGAGGTCAGAGTTTGTCCAGGGTGTCCCGACGCCTCAGCCTTAAGAGCTGGAGTTAAGCTCCCCCACCCCTAGGGGACTGTGACCCTCCTTCTACACCAGAGTGGGCCTGTCAGGTATAATGTATGTGTACATATGTGAAGTAGCTCCCCGTGCACATGGATCATGTGGCTGGCACACGTAAGGCCCCTCAGCCTCCTTTCGGATCAGAGGCCCATAATCACTCTCTCCTGGATTCTGTCATCCACAATCAAGCTGTTTTTACGTACGTTTTAAGGCAGCGTCGGTTCCTCGTGTGTTTAACAGACAGCGTCGTGCTCTCCCGGGTCGCTATGCCATCTCCTTCTTCAGGCCAGCAGGGAATCATTTTCAGCTTTTTCCAATCCTTGCCATTTTTTGGTACTTTTCTGTTTCTGAATTTCCTCTGGGACAAATTATAGTAAATCGCTGTAAATCTACTTGTGACAAAACTTTAAGGAGTGGGGGGAGCTCATGCATGCCATTGTCACCAGTGAAGGGCCCCGTGGAGGACATCCACAACACCGCCGTATGCTGAGAGGCGTCCCTCAAAGCGTCATGAAAGACCTCGCAGAGACGGTGGCTTTCCACGTTTCGTAAGGTTTGCCCTGACTCCTCTGCCCTCTGATCAGGGCAGTAGACTTTTTATTTCTGCTTAGACGTGCAGTTTCGGCCTTTTTTATTTTTTGAACTTTATCCCCGTTTACATAATTCCAATCGTCGTGGCCCCTGTGAAGCGGCGTAATACGCGTGTCTCTAATCACACTCTCCAGCTGAGAATGAGTGCTAATCAAATACTAATCACCTTATTCAACTTATATTAAACTTACACTGAACAGATGTTAGGGGGAATATCAGATGCATGTGAGTGTGCGTGACAGAGAGCGAGAGGAAGAGAGAGAAGGGGAATTATTTATGACTTGAATAATTTAAATTCTGAAGAAATAGATAATCCATTTGCTTTCAAATTGTGTCAGTTTTGCACTTTGGAATACCGTTAGGGGATACAAGAGGAAAAAAGTAGTTTGTTTCAAAAAAAAGTACAAATCCCATTATCTAAACCAAATTGTGCTGTAAATAAAATATCCTTTTGCCTGCTGATGCAAACAAATTAATTTGCTGATGCCAGCACGAGGTCCGGGGGCTGGGCTGACAAATTTGTAATAGTTAAGAGAAAGGGGTTTGTTATTTGTCGTCAGGCTCCGAGGTTCACACAAGGAGAATAAACAATTTCTGATATTTCCAATTAGCGCTGCTGTCCGCTACATCTGAGCCAATGCTATTAGAGAGAGTGCGTTCGGGCCCGCCTGATATTGTCCAATCAGGGTGATCCGAGCTCCCTATGAATTTTGAAATGATGAATTCTGTAGTGGGTGGGACGGACAGCTATGCTGGTAAAGGTGACGCGAGTTCTCAAAGCTGCAGGTTGAAATGATGAGTTTGCTAACATGGTTTGCCTCTTTCGTCTCTGTGAGGAGAGGAGAAGTTTGGCATCGCAACAGCTTTGCTGTGGGTTTGGCTGGCCAGGCCCAAATGGGCCGAGACGCGTCTCTGACGTCTCTGGGACTTTGAAGTGTCCTCCCTTCTCGGATCAGACTCAGACCGGACCCGGTAACCGGTGACTCACTGTGTTCTGCGCTCCTGTGGCAGATGACGTACGTCTGCACTGTGAATTATGCATCAGCATGCAGTGAATTTATTTACCTTTCATTAAACGGGATTGTAGGTTTTAATATCATAACGGTCCGGTGGGGGGGAGGGGGTGTACAAACCGTTGTAGTGGTGAGAATCGGCAGAATAGCAAATGAATACGTATGGGGCATTTATTTGTGCGTTTACTTAAGTCTGCTTTTATGATGTATGATTGTCGTAACACTGCCATTAAATTCATAGACTTTAATTTCCTGTTTTACTGAAGTGGCAGAAATAGCCTTTAGGTGCAGGGAAAAAATTAATGACACTGTAACGTCTGAAGGGGGCAGCGCGCAGTGCTAATTACGCAGATTAGTGACTCACTTCCATACAAATCATCTCTCTGTTATTGTCGTATTCACTAATGGTCCATCTGGATGGGCTCAAACGGCAGGCCAGGACCAGAGGGTGGGAGGTCACAGCCTCCTCCTGTCAAACCTCTGCGCTGCACGGTATGAACTCTGCGCGGTGATGCCATCTGCGGCCTCCTGCGCTCAGAGTGTGATGGTGACAACGTAAGCTGGTGGAGATCATGGTTAAAAGCAAGGCGGGCACATCTGAGCCACCGGTGCGACATCGAGCGAGCTCTGGATGCAGGCCTGGCCCGTCTCCAGCCGGAGGAACAGGGGCTGCCGCTCACTGGCTGCTTGGACGGCCGCTCAGGTCGGCGGGGCCTCAGCCCAGCTCCGGTCCGCCGACGAGCTTCTGGCGTCAGGCAAGCAGGGAATCCGACATCGGTCACGCGGTGTGTAGGGGCGCAACGTGTTAAATTCAGGGGTTACCTCTGTGATGCCCGTCAGCATCTGGCACGCGGCGTCTGACGAACACGGGTATCACGGCCAAGGTTGCCTTGGCGGGAGGAAAGGACCGGCACTCGTTTTGTTGATTTTGTGATGATGTCATTATAAAGATTGAGCTGAATCAGTTATAATCAGTTATAAGTCACGTTACATTATTATGCTTGGCTCAGAATAGGAGTGTTTAATGCCTTCTGGAATGCCAAGGTGAGGTGTTAGAACCATGTTTCTTTTTAATATTTTAAATGAAGCTATGCCTGTGTTGTACTCATTGGTTCTTGACAAGGAAATGCAGCGCTTGGTATTTCTGACCTCAGCTGAGCAGCAGTTGAGATGTTCCAGCCATGGGTTGGCAGGGTAGGGGTGGGGGTTGATGAGGTAGACCACCACCGGTAGAAAGAAAACCAAATAAACAAAATCCATTTCTTGCACAAATTAGTGACTGGCTGATTTTCCTCATCTGGGCACTACACAGGCAGTTTAATTAGACTTTTAAATTGACGGCACTAATGAGGCCGTGCTCAGGTGTGAGACCCATCAGGGACGGATTGGGAGTGGGAGGCCTGGCTACATGCCACAGCTGCGATCGCTATGGACACACAGTGCTGTCTGTAATAGTCGCGCTGGATAGCTCAGAAATGACTCCTCATTGATTATTTTGAGTATTATGGCAACAATTCCGATGGAAGAACTTGGACTGCAGTGGTTGTGTGAGTTGGTGTTAGGGGACAA
>JABFDZ020000001.1:51729762-51742830 GCA_019775955.2 Pollimyrus isidori
GCCCGCCTGCCACCACGCCTCCTCCCCTCGTCCCCCCGTCCCCACAGCAGCGCAAAACCAAATCACTTAACGACCTACTGCCTACATCTCCTCCGCCTCTGCCTCTGTCCAGCTGCCTGCTAACTGGAAATTTCTCTCTCTCTTTCACTTTTTTTTAGCCAGGAATAATGTCTCCACCAAAATGAAGAGTAACAAAATCATAATAAGCACGCAGAATGATTGGAGTTACTCCTATACTCCTACACAGGGAGGCGAAAGCAGCGCACCATCTGACAATGTTTAACACCGGGGAGTGAGCTTTCCCAAGAATGAGAGCCGATAGGAGATTAAAATAACGACAAACCAGCAACTGCCCAATTCCCCTTGGCGTGATCTGCACAATCACCCATGTCCTGTGTTAGTGTTTGCATGTTCTGCGCTACTCTGTGACTATCCTCAGTCTGACTAGGGACTCCACGCTGTCAAATATGGCAACAAAAACATCACCCTGAACAACTTTATGCACAGATGACTCATTGTCACGATGATGCCATACTCTGTCATACCATACTCTGCTCTGCCAAACTGTATCACACCATACTCTGTTGGAACATACTCATGCCAGAGTCTGCAGCACCATACTCTGTCACGCCAGACTCTGCTGTGCCATACTCTGTCATGTCATACTCTATCGTACCGTACTCTGCACCTTTCTTTGCAGAAACAGTCAGAATGCTGTTTTTCTGAGTTGAGCCCCAAAATCAGTCCTTTTTCATCTTACCCAAGGACGTGGTTCGACAAGAAGGCAAGAGGACCGGCGAGCCGGGGAGCCTAGCTTATGTTTTAACACCCTGGAGTGATATAGTCCATATTCATATCCTCAAGAGAGACCCCCTGCCGATTTACGCATTAGAAAATGCAAGGCTTATGTCTCCTTCTCTGTTTAATTGAAACCATGACGTGATTTGACACGGGGGAAGCGTAGAACCCGCGCTTATCACACAGTTAAGAGACATGGCAGAGGACGGATACCATGGAGTCTGTTAGCCCAGAAACAATGGCAAAGGAAGAAAATCTCATAAGGCAATGATTTCCCTTCAAAGGAGAGCGGGGGCCCGGGCCAATTTTTGTTTAAGCATAGAAAAGCAACTTAATGTTGTTTTAGGAATTGGCAAAGGATTAAAAAAATCTGTAGTGGTTATAAATACATTTTCTACGGCTGGTGAGGGTGCTTCTCACTCCAGAGTTCCTCAGCCAAGGAGCTGGAATGGAACTGGCTTCATCCTGCAGAAGGGCCACACTTTGGATGGGCTGGGGTGTCATGTGACCCCAACATGTGAAGTCTAAAAAGAGAGATGGGATTTGTAGCGAGCGTGTGAAAGGGTCACTTCCTGGGTCACAGAGCTGCGATGCCTTTACAGAGAAAAGAAAACAGGAAGTAAAAAGGCGGGCTGTATTGAGCGATGAAAATGGGAACTAAAATCGGTTTGTTGATAAGTAAGACTGTTTGACAAGCAGTAATACAACATAATGGATTAATAATGTAATAGTGGTTTAAATGAGACTCTTATCTTGGTGCCACTGTCAGCCTGTCCCTAGAAAGTAAGCCATGTATGAGTGAAACATGTCGACTCCCTGTCTGTGATCGCAGCAGAAAAGCATCACACATTCATACCTGTAAACTGCTTTGTGAGTTTGGGGACTTTTTCATGCCTTTGCACGAGCCAAAGGAATGGCTTTTATATTCATGTCTCACCATGAGAGGCTTAAAATTCAAGAGTCACAGTTCACATGAAACAGGTCTGCCGTACGATTCTCAAAAATATAGCCTGTTGCCAACGAATGAAGAAATCCTTCTCTCTCGCCCTCTCTCTCTCGCCCTCTCTCTCTCTCTCTCTCTCTCTCATTTTCTCTCACTGGCTCTCACTCTCTTTCTTTTCTGCAGTCCTTCAGGGTAGCTGGCAGTAGTGTCTCCTTTGCTGGGCACCACCCAGCCGCAAAGACAATTCTCTTGAAACCTTCCCCTGGCTGTTTGGTCGGCCAGACCCACGGTACCATGACGGGCCAAAGTGCTGAAAAACATCAGCTTTATTGGCTCTGTGATGTCTTACGGCAGCGGCCGCTATGGCGGCCCGGGCTGGAAAATCACGCCGTGGCTCTGCCCTGCAGCTTGGCGCGGTTAGCGGCCACCAGGCCTGCGTAGGAAGCTATTACGCTGTAAGAAGAGAGTCCATTACAGAGCTGTGGAAAAGTGCAGCTATGTCAGGTAGCGTCAGACTCTTCGCTGTTTCTTCATCCAATGTCACAAAGTGGAGCCAGTAGATTCACAGCCCAAGAAGCAGAACAACAGGGAAGAAATGTGATCAGTTAGGGGATCAGACAGAACAGATGGCCTAGTGGTTGGAGGAGTGGAGTTTCAGCACTGTCAACTGACATGTTCTTATGATGCAGCAATAGCAGCTCACAGGTACCTGCATTCTGTGACACTTGTAACTAACAGCTATCATATAAGCTAAATTGATGCTGAATATTTCTAAGCTGTTCTTATTGGCTGCCAACTAGGCATCATCCTGTGTTTGGAATTTACTGACACATCCAATCTTAAATTGCCCATTAAGTCAACTGTGCTGCAATACCTGGCTGCAGTAAGCATTGTAAAGTCCCTCATTGAGGATTGGAACCTTGGTCAACTGACCTCCATGCAGATGGAAGTAATGGAGCCCCGAGAGACACGTGCTTTCAGTGGCAGGGGGGGTCTAATGGCGGGGTGATCCCCTCACCTGCCCTCATGCACCCCTCCTCAGTAAGGCAGAGCGACTCCATAGATGGTGAATGTGAGACGCTGCAGTTAACGCAGCTCAGGGGACACCCTTTACTGCTGCCTGGTACATGTCGGGAACCGATGTTTTCAATTACGGTGACTCAGAGCGAGGACTCTATCCACGGCCCTGAAAATAAGCGCGCTCCCCTCCGCTCCGGCGGGCAGAGATTTCAGGCTGCACCGCCAAGGGGTAACTCAGGCGGTAAATGACAACGTGTGTCTCTCAAGGAGAGAGCGTGTAGGTGGACCAGAAGAAAGGGGTCTGAACCACCTAGCCGAAACCACTTATCAACTAACATGAGCGGCAAGGAGCCTTGGGTTTAACTGACCAATTTGTCCGACTGACTGATTTTGTGCTAGATGGGTACGCACCTCTACTCTGGGGTTGACATCCATCCATTTCCAGTATCTAGTTATCCATAATCGCTGTCGTGTGCCAGAGCCAGTACTAGGACGCGTAGTATGCCAGGCATTGTACACCCTGGATGGGACTCCAGCCATTGCGGGCCTCCTGGGTGTGATGCTCCTTGGTGAACATGTGGCTGAGGAACATTAGCTTACAATAGCAGGATTGTTTCAGTTGGCTTCATCTCACTTTCCTTTGATTCTTGAAGAGGGAGAATAACATCCCTCAATTAGTCTGCGTGCCCTGCCAAGGTGGGCCAGAGCTTCGAGATGTCTGAGGGAGGACGGGAACCCACCATTGTACACTGATAACATGGAAGTGCAGCACAGCTCAAGGGGGGGGGGGCTCATCCGACTTTTCGCTTCGAATTTTACTTATCACCCCCCCACATATGAGATGTCCAGCTGTATTATTAATGAACTGTGAAGGGACCCGTTTGCAGATAAGGAAAGGAGGGGGGTGTCTGAGATCCTCACCGAACGTTAGTGAAGTGATTCGCATGTAACCTACAAGGTGAGGTTAATGTGCATTACAGAAGATGATGATTTACTAGTGGAACAAGCCTTTGATAAACAAAAATCAGAAAATAACGTCACTAAGCAAGAGGGCTGTTCTTTGTGCAATGTTATCTGGGGCGTTTATGTCCCAGATGCGATCATTTTCGCTGAGGAGATCAGGACCTTCTTGGGTCACAGAAAATCAGGAACATGGACCTGTCTCATTGAAAGTGGACAGTTTAAAAGGTGGTGGACAAGCAGGCTTTTCGTGCAAGAAATGGATCATTAAATTGAAGATTTATGCCGGACGAATAAGTGGAAAGGAGCATTGTCCGTGGTTACACAGCACACATTAGGCTCTAGTCGGGCTGACTCTCTTGCCACAAAAGCTCTGTTGCATCAGATGTGAGGCACCTTCACCTGATGCCCTCCCCATCTCACACTGAGGAATGTATGCTCTGCTTACGGCTGCTCTTCCTACCCCATGACCCCCCTGTGATTTCAGATTGCATCCCTTTTCCCTGGATCCTGGTGGCCATCGCTTTCCCCGGTGTAGTTCTTTTTCACTGCGTTTATCAGCCTGAGAGTGACCGGCTACAAGCAGGTAGTCCTGGCCGGCAGGCCGACAGCACAGAGAGATATTACAGGCTTTTGCTGGAGGGGGGTGGTGTCGGATGGTGTGTGGTGGGGGGCGTCTCTTTGACTGCCTGCTGGCTCCGGAACCTTCCCCACGCAATTGTCCCTGCTGGTCGCTTATCAGTGCAAGCCGTGAATCTACCTGACAGGCCCTTTACAGGTAACAGCGAATGCCTGAATTAATGCGCTCTGTGTGACTGGCAGAAAGCCCAGCGCTCCACAGGGGACACAGCTCTGATCTTTATTTCGTTTTGGTTACTATAGTTGTGATCTTTCAAAGTGGAGGGAAAAAAAAGAACTTCTCATCCAGGAAGACAAATAAAATGTAACACAGGCAAAGCGGCATTTTCCTGAGCAATGATTCCGATGACTTGATGTTTACTCTTGAAGAAATGTTGTGTTACTGAAACTGAGCAGGCCAACCTTTATGGACTGTGTGTGTTTATGTAACAGCTCAGTGGTTCCTTCTTGTCGGATGGTAGAGTGTCAGTATGGAGATGAAGGGCTTTCACACAGAGCTCTCTGACGATCCAATCCAGGGCGGCGTTTTGTGATGGGGGAATGCTTGTTCTTGTTTTCATTTATACTCTTTTGTTATTGTACCATATGTGTGCTTCTTTCTGGGGAGAGGAACTCTGAAAACTGCGTGTGCTGAGCTGTGGTTCTCCCAGGGTGCTGTCAAGGTTCACATTCTCCCACTTTGAAGTCTGTGAGAAGATCAGGCATCACCTTAGTGATTCCTCACCAAGATCTGACTGGCATTCCATGTACTGCCTGGGGGTTAAAACGGGGGTGGAGGTACCTTGAAGTGGGTCTTCTGCACTCCCAGGGTGCAGACGCCTGCTGGAGACCATGTGGAGATCTCCCCTGGTGTTATCTCCAACCTGCAGCTTCAGCTCACACATCCCGCTGGCCAGATGACCCCCCCCACCACCTCATCCCACCTCTGTCGTTTAGATCTGTGGTTAGTTCATTAGTAGCCCTCAGTGGTCCTACAGGTCCCGATCCAGACTCCCCCCCCTCCTTATTTTTAACAGATCAGAACACCCCACTTACCCCTCCCCACAGAGAGATAGAGAAAGCAGCCTCACTTACATTCTCACATATGGACACATGTTTAGACCAATCAAACTTTTATTTGTCACATACACCTTATACTCAGTACAGTGTGCAGTCTAATGCCTGGCTGCCCAGCTGCAGGACATTCAAACAGAACATAGGTATAGACACATAAGTATACAGGGGACATTATAGCTGGGGCTTGATCGCGACTCGGGCTTTTACAGGGACTTGTCACCCTGCTATTCCTCCAACTACCTCCACATGGTCTCTCACAGTGGAAGGAAAGTCAAGAGGAGTTTTTTTCTTCACCATTAAGGGGCATTTATTTGTATCCATCGGCAAATGAAAGAGAAAGCTGAAATAATGGGCCATTAAGTGTTTCAAGGTTTTCTGTATGGCCTGGAACCCGAAACAATTTCCAAAAGTGCTGCATCTGGCATGTCTCAAAAAATGTCTCAAAAAATCCCTGAAGGTCGGTACAGTGAATGTGTAGGCAACTCCATGTCTTGGTCTTCAGAAACCCAACAAGCATCAACATCAGATGATGTAGTGTCTACAGTAGCACTTCAACGGGTGATGAGAAGTGAAATTGCTCTTCTGAGTTGCCCGACCCCCAAAGAAACACCCTGTAGACTAACCTATGTGCTCGCACGTCCAGGAAAATTAAGAATAAAGCAGCCCATGGATGTGTTAAGCATGACCTGCCTTGCACCTCTCCTCTGTGAAATCTCCCATAATGCACTGGAGCAAATTCATAGCTTTGGCTGAATTGATGACAAAGGCTTAACATTTAAGAAGATTACATTTAAGCGGACTCACATCCTCACAAAAGCAAATCTCAGAACATTTTGGTCTTAGTAAGTATATTTCAAGGAACTGATTTTTAAATAATTTCATTATCTGTTATAATTTCTTGAAAACTCATTCAGCTGTGCATCTTTAACTCCTCATTTTTAATCAGCTCAACGGCCATTAACGTTTATTGTTACTTTAGAAATTACCAGAAAAACTAAGAGAAAAGTCAATCTGATGAGTGAACAGTTTAATAATAGCTGCAAAATGATTCTGGTTGCGGACATCAGGTTAGTTGGGAGACTCTTAAATTGGACCTAATGGGTTCTCAGCTTGAGTGTTAGCCTTTGCTAAGTTAATGGGATTTACAGTAAAGTCAGTCTTCGGAATTAATGCTACCCAGACAATGGTCATCAGCCTGACTCAAGTGTTAATAACCTTTACCCTGTTTGAAATCCAGCTGGTATATTCAAGCAAAGTAAATGAGGTGTGTGCATGGGATCTATGGATAACGGTGAAACTATAGCTGGCCTCTGTGAAGCTTTCAATTGCCAACTCTGCAGCCACCCCTCATTTCTTCTTTCATACGCAGCTTTTATCCAAAGGGACAGGTGTCCCTGATAATGCAGCATCAGACAGTCTCAGAAGCAACTTAAGGGCCTTGCTCAGGGAGCCGACGGCAAAATACTTCAGCCAACCCTGGGATTTGAACCAGTGACCTTCTGATCACAGGCACAGTAGTCTAACCCACCAAGCCACCCGCTACTCCACATCTCATGCTGTTCTGTATCAGAGTGATCTTGGCTGGTATCTTTCACCACCTCGGTGAAGTGCGCGCTAGGTAAAATTGGACGGCACAGCAGAGGGAACCATACGCTTGGTCCCGTGCGTGTCCTCACACAGGTAGGTGATGGAGATGTCAAGCCAAGACCATGTGGCGGCCAGCAAGTCGCCGGTGGGGGCATTACAAGCACGGCCACTATCCGTAGTTCCGCATCGTCTGTTCCGTCTCGGCTCGACGGGGCCCGGATGGTCGGGAATGGGATTAGAAGAGGCCGCCGAGCCCAGGATCAGACAAAGCCGACGGCTGCTCAGGATGCGGGGGTATTACGCCACCTGCCACAGCTGGCAGGCTGCCCAGGCACGGTGCCACCCGACAGGTAAGCAGGTACACGTGTCCTGAACGCAGCGCAGACAGGTGCATGGAGGTCCGGTTGATGCCTCCTGGCAGTGGATGTTAGCTAGCGAGGTAGCGTAATCTCTGATGGCAACATTTGGTTTACCTTAAGCCAGTGGAATGTGCATTAAAGGAGGGAATTATCCTAATCAGGTCAAGGCCCCTGCATGTAGAACTTCCCCATTAGGCTTAAAGCACAACAGCTTACCGTTCGTCCTCCGGGGGCCCTGCATCTGGCTCTCAATAAAGCGGCTAGGGAGGGGGGGCCTGTCGTGGATATGGTCTCCAAGGTTGGACATAGCAGTGTCCCCCGCGCTATCATCCTGTGGAGGCTGCACCCCCCCACCCAGACTGACCCTGACTGACCCCGTTTCCTTCTCTCTCCAGAGAAGACCGTTAAAGGAACAAAAGGCCACAGTTATTGCTACAAGGAGGTAGGGGGGCGGGGGTGGGGGGCAGACAAAGAGTAAAAAGCCGCTTAGCACAATGTGGGCCTTTGTTACCGTCAGTCACAAGGTGTGACTGGTCAGTGCTGGAATCTCCTATCACCTGACAGGAAGCCCTTACGCAGGGTGCCTCCAGATCTGTCCTGGAGGTGTGCCTCATGGTGGGGAGGTGGGGGCATGGGGGCAGGCCAGCTGAGTGCTGTGGGATGGCCTTTCGCCTCGCTCCGGATGGTTTGGGCCAATCTTCCTCAGCCCTGTGAAATGTAAACCTGAGCGATAGCACTGTACTCATGGGGGGGGGGGGGCTCCCTCATTCTCCTACTTGTCTTCAGCTTCTCTGACGATGAGGAGGGCAGACTCAGTGTGTCCAGGGCAAACGCATTAGCAGGAGCGCTAATCCTGCTGTCACGGGACTCCCAAAGACAGAAGGAGCAGCTCCTCTCCCCTGGAACACGGCGGCAAGGGCCCGCGTGCCAGAACGTCTCTTTCAAGAGCGGCGGCGACAGATTTCCCAGGACCAGACAATAAGCCACGAGATCTGTGGGGCATGTGGAAGAACCCGGAATGGGATCAGAGCTAAATTTAGCGTGACGGCCTGCAGGAGCCCAGCATCTATTTGTTAGGGGAGGGAGGAGAAGGGGAGGTGAAGGCACAGATTCTCTTCGCCTTTAATCAATATTGGGGTTGCAACTCCCCAGGCTACCCTGGGACACCTCGAGCAGAGGTGAGGGATCTGCAATGGAGACCATGATCTTGAGGATGGTTGTAAGCAAGAGAAAACCCCAGACCATGAACTGAATGTGTCTGACCTAAAGCACACGGGCTGTCAGACACGTTACATACGTCCTTGCAGTACACACATACTGCTGTAATCCATTCAACTATCCTCCATAAATGTTCATCCAGTGCTGGGTAGTGAAGCCCAGCAATTTTGTGAAATAATACAGCTAAAGAACAAACGAGAACCACAGAAGAATGAGACAGATTTAAATATTTGATGTCATGACAAATATGTCATGAAATGACATAAGAATATCACGATTAGCACAGGTCAGGTGTAGGACAGCGTGATTGAGTTATGTTCACTGGGAAATGGAAGAGCATTTTTTGTTTAGCTCTCTGAAAACAGATCATTTCCCTGCTCTAATGCCATGACGCATGAGGTTAATCACTGCTAGTTCCTGGTCATGGTCTAAGCTCTGCTGTGTGGGTCGAGGACCCTCAAACCTCTCCCATCCCTGGTCCTCAGCGCTGATTGAATGAATTGTTAAGAAGAACTGTGATGGCGGAAAAAAAAGAGCAATTCAAAATGTTTGATTTTAATAATACGGCGTTCATTATGAATACATTTTCCGTCAGCTATGATTACTGATTTGTTGCTTTCGAGCAGCTAAAAGGCGAAATGAAATAAATCAGGAGGTGAAACGGTTTTGTTAAAGGTTGATAAGAGGTGGGGAGGTGAATAGGAGACCAGGTGACACGGAGGGGTGTTTTACGTACCTGCATATCCAGCCTCGCCAAAGAGAAACTGAAGCATTTATCACAAACTCCACACTCATCCTGGGCCCTGGTGTTGTACAAGTCATCTGTGGGCTCTGTCTTCTTGCTAAAATGAGGACTCAGCTTCACATCACCGGAAATAAAAGGGCAGGAATTTTACGGAGGCAGAGGGAACGGGATGATTTATACATCCCTTAGACTCTCACTGTACATGGTGCAGGATCACCTTACCAAGTGCGACCCCCTTACAGGACTCTCCAATCATAGAGATCATTATCGGAGCCAAACAAGAGGTAAGACAAAACTTGTGTTTGGATTATCCTGTAAATACATCTGTATGAAGTACAGACACCTCCATTTGTGAGTTTGCACTGAGTTGCTGTATTAGTTTAGTGTTTTCGCCCCCCCCTTCCATAGGGTCATTCTCACAACCTGGCATGGCCATAAGTACTAGTCCGCCCAGTGTGTTTCTGTCTCTGCACGTGAGTGTCATTGATAAACCTGCATGCTCACTTTGCTGGGGGTGCCCCTGCTGTCAGTAAATTTAAATCATGCCTGTGAGCATAGGGAATGGATGTGGTCAGGTTCAGAGGAGCCCAGCCTATGGGAAGAAGGAGAGTGTCTCGCAATGCTGTATAAGCCTTTAGGAAGAAGCATAGGGTCATGTGACAAGGGAACCTTTGGGTTGGGACCTGGCCTGATTGATTAAAAAATGTCAAATCTACTGGTTACTCTCGGGTGATCTGACCCCGCCCCCTTCAAGCACACCCTCCAGCCATTTCCCTGAAGAGCATGATGTCACCCTCACTTGAGGCACTGGGGGTCCCTGTGAGTCCTCTGTGACGCAGTTGGGGGGCTGTGGGGTGTAGGGACCGAGAATGTAGGCTGACATGGTGTGCTGTCAACACTCAGGCAGGGACACACACATCCAGAGGATTTACCCTGCTGGGGCTCATGCCTGCCTGGGTGCGTCTGGTTATGTGTCTCACAAGGTTTCGGCGCCTTGCCCCCAGAGCACTGGCAGGTAAATGTCACCTGACATCGGCGAGCACCTGAGAATGCTCTATTCCGGGCCGCCCTGCTCCCATGCCACTTATCCGACTCTGGGCGGAGTCAAGCAGTGATGGTAACATTTTATTTTATTGATCATATGGCCCCACAGCTGATATCATATAGCCTGGTGGATAATCCCCACTCAACAGCCCACTTGTGCTTTAGCTGTGCGCTAGCAGGTTTCAGGTGTCTGACTGCAATTATGAGGTGGCATCTTATCCAGTGTCAGACATGCTCAGCATCTGCGTGTGATTATCTGCGTTTGAGCATCTGTGTGTGAGCGACTGCGTGGGGAGTGTCTGTGTGTTGAGTGTCTGCGTGTGAGCATCTGTGTGTGAGCGTCTGCATGGTAAGTGTCTGCGTGTGAGCGTCTGTGTGTGAGCGTCTGCGTGGCTTGTCTGCGTGGCGAGTGTCTGCGTGGCAAGTGTCTGCGTGTGAGCATCTGTATGTGAGGGTCTGCGTGGCGAGTGTCTGTGTGGAGAGTGTCTGCGTGTGAGCGTCTGTATGTGAGCGTCTGCGTGTGAGTGTCTGCGTGCTCAGTGTCTGCGTGTGAGTGTCTGCCTGCGTGCGTCTGCGTGTTGTGCATCTGTGTGCGTGCCAAGCATCCGCGCGTATGCGTCTGCAAGTCTGCGTGTGACCATCTGTGTGAGTGGTTCTGCGTGCCGAGCATCTGTGCATGAGCCAAGAGTCTACATGCTAGTGTCTGCACGACAATCGTCTGCGTGCGCCTGCATGTGAACGTGTCTGCGTGCTGAGCCGTGCCACCATATGAGTCCCTCGTCTGCATTCCTGCTGTTGCTATTCCCTGTCAAAATAAACCTGCCTAAACAGCAGGAATGACACAGGCAAACTTAATTGTGACTGGCTGCAACAAAATGCTCTAATCAATGCGACCGCAGTCGTCTGCCCATCATCGACTTGTTACCCGGGAGACGCAACCGCGTGCCTGTCTCCCCTCTCTAAGCTACGCCAGTTCCTCCCTCCCTTGTTCCCTCGCTTCTCTTTCAGTTTTTTCCATGTTTCCCCCTCGGAGTAGCTGCTCTTTTCCTGATTGTCCACCTTCGCCAGCCAGAGGTGGTATTTGCGCTGGGCGGCTGACGTCATTCGACAGGAGCCTCGAGGTGGCTGCTCCCTTTCATGAGGCACCGCTACCTGCCGACGTTGCTTGGGGTTCCTCGGGTTCCTGTCCTGGGATCTTCACGGTAACACTGTGTCTGGAGGAATGAAGCAGGCGCTGAGGCCCGTGCTCCTTTCAGGCTCCCAAACACACGCTCTGAGAGCGCAGGAGTGTATTATCACCTGTAAAAAGCACGGCATGAAGTGACACCTCGCTACCTGTAAATCCATGTGCAATTCATTGATTTATTATACTCATTATATATAATCTGAACCTAAAGCAAATTTAGCAGTGACAGTAAGACATAATAAGCCCCCATAATGTCACACACAAACACCCCCCCCCCCAGGTTAATGGACATTAATTTCCTGGGATTAGGGGCCTGTCACCCATTTCCAGCATTACTCAGATTTAGATTAGGGGCAGGTTTATGCTGACAGCAGAAGGTGGATTAGTCTGTTTATGACGGCAGGGTGGGAGGGGTCAGTGCTGGGAGGTAACCCCCTTGCCAGATGAAAACGCCCCCCCACCTCATTGTCCCACAGGGCTGTCAACTACGGGCAGGTCAACAGGAATGGGAATCACAGAGCTGAAGTTGACAGGGGTGAAAAAATTAGTTGCTCCTTGTGGTTGGTTTGGGCGAGCAGCTACAGTGGGTGGGGGACATTGGGTGGGCACAGGGTTGGGGACATAGGGAGGGCACAGGGTTGGGGACAAAGGGAGGGCACCAATGGATTGACTCAGGGCAAAAGATGAGCAGCATTAGCCTATCAACCTGTGTTTGCCCATACAACATGGGCCAGGAGGGGAGTCACCTTTCCACCAGGTTTCCGTTTCACTCGGACGGGCTGCGAGTCACTGATCCCGGTGCACAATGGCAGCGGCGGCCGCCGGCCTGCTGATTACCTTCCTTTTAAATGGTAATGTGCCCCCCCCCCCCCCCGTCTCGCTGCCAAGTCCCGCCAGCCGTGTGCGGAAAATTACAGTTTACAAGGTGCGGGGGAAAAAATGCAGAGTTGAATATCTTTTTTTGGGTGCCCCCCCCCCCGTGCCTTTTAATTCGGCAAACTGACATGTAAATTATGCCGTAAGTGCCGCTCTCCTCAGCGCTGATCATCTCATAATTGTCGTAGTCAATTGTGGCCAACAGTCCCTCGAGTCCCTGGAGGTTTGACAGGAAGCTGGGGGTTGGTGGGCAGGGGGGGGGTGTCGGCCAAATCATCCCCCATCTTCTAGGCCCTGGGATTGCTGCTGCTGCGGCATAAGGAGGGAACAGCACACAGAGCATCAGGCCATCATGGCGATCTGCTCCGCGCCTGCGACCCGCAAACACCATTGCGGCGATCTGCTCCGCGCCTGTGACCCGCGAGCTCCATCACTGCGATCTGCTCTGCGCCTGTGACCCGCGAGCTCCATCACGGCGATCAGCTCCGCGCCTGTGACCCGCGAGCTCCATCACGGCGATCAGCTCCGCGCCTGTGACCCGCGAGCTCCATCACTGCGATCTGCTCTGCGCCTGTGACCCGCGAGCTCCATCACTGCGATCTGCTCCGCGCCTGTGACCCGCGAGCTCCATCACTGC
>JABFDZ020000001.1:51742930-51755655 GCA_019775955.2 Pollimyrus isidori
CGATCTGCTCCGCGCCTGTGACCCGCGAGCTCCATCACTGCGATCTGCTCCGCGCCTGTGACCCGCGAGCTCCATCACTGCGATCTGCTCCGCGCCTGTGACCCGCGAGCTCCATCACTGCGATCTGCTCCGCGCCTGTGACCCGCGAGCTCCATCATGGCGATCTGCTCCGCGCCTGTGACCCGCGAGCTCCATCACTGGGATCTGCTCCGCGCCTGTGACCCGCGAGCTCCATCACTGCGATCTGCTCCGTGCCTGTGACCCGCGAGCTCCATCGCGGCGATCTGCTCCGCTCCTGTGAACCGCGAGCTCCATCCCTGCAATCTGCTGCGCGCCTGTGACCCGCGAGCTCCATCACGGCGATCTGCTCCGCTCCTGTGAACCGCGAGCTCCATCGCGGCGATCTGCTGCGCTCCTGTGACCCACGAGCTCCATCACTGCGATCTGCTCCGCGCCTGTGACCCGCGAGCTCCATCCCTGCAATCTGCTGTGCGCCTGTGACCCGCGAGCTCCATCACGGCGATCTGCTCCGCGCCTGTGACTCGTGAGCTCCATCACGGCGATCTGCTCCGCGCCTGTGACCCGCGATGGAGCGCAGAGCAGATCCTTACTGCTCAAGAGCACCTCCACGTCTGACGCAGGACTCTGCCACTGGAGCCCTGCTTGTTACTCTCTCAGTTTTATAAAAATCTTTGACTGCAATCCAAAAACTAAAAACGTGAAAGTCTTATATCTTATTATTGCTTATCTTTCTTTTGTTTGCTTATAGTTACGGTTAAGGCTTGGTAGGAATTAAGATTGTCATATTTAGGATTAGTGTTATGCCCATAGAAACGAATGGAGATTCCCCATAAAGATATGAATAGATGGACTGTGTGTTTGTGCATCTGTATGTGTGTGTCACCCTCCCAGTGTTTCTGTTTATACAAAGACCCACATTCACCATACCTGGTGAACAGATAGGCCCCGATAAAGGAGAAGGACTAGTTTCTTCTCTTATCTAGTCTCCATACCAGCTTGTTTAATTTTCTTTTGGTTTTCGGTCCACTGTGTGTCGCTCGGTCTTAAATTACATCGAAACTGTTTACAACGTGGGATCGCTGAAATATCTTTTCATGAGCGGTGTGGAATATTGAGCATATGGTTTGTCTTCAAAATAGTCCGTCTTGGAAATGGCATAGCCATTTATGGTCAAAGGTCTGGCTGCAGCCAAATCACACACAGGACATTTTAAATATTGTTATGATGGACACAGTTCCTCTGACCTCCACTTGCCACTCAACAAAACCAGCGACACTTCACCAACTTGGCCAGGCACACGTGGCTTGCCGGTGTTGCGGTATGACAGTCAGAATGTCCCCGGAACACCGAACCCCCGGACACGGTGTTGTGGTGGCCAGGGGCTTGGAGGGCAAAGCACAAATCAATAAACAGAACTTCCTTACATTTGTTTTTTAGCAAAATCACACTGCTTTGCTTTCAGAAAAATGAGCAAGCAATATACAATACAAATATTTGTAGAATAGTTGCCCTTTTCAGAAATTAGCATATTAATAAAGCGAGGTAAATTGGAATTAGGCAAAATGTGATGCTGTTAACTGGAATCACCTGTGTGACACTGACAGAGAGATGCTGTCATTGGCTCTCCGGTTATTGACATGGCGACAAAAGAGCCAATGAGCAGTGAGTGGAGACCTATACGTGCTCTGGTGCCTGTACTCTCATCTTGGGGCGACACTGCAGCTTGTGCTCTTTGCTTAATGTCAGAGAGTCCCTTCACTCTCCCTACTTTTTAACTGTGTTGTAATTCCTTTGTTTTTTTTCTGCTTTTTTTAATCGTTCCTTCCTGTTTCGCACCGGCGGGCCCTTGTGCAACGCCGTGCAGTTCCGGTTTATCCAGAAAGTGCCCCGTGTGATGGGCTGCGGCAGGTGATGCTTCGCCGGACTGTGGCGACTCGATTCGCCCCTGCTGCTTTTTTCCCAGAATTCTCGGGATAGTCAGGGAAAGCCAGATACCCCATCGACCTCAACGCGTCTGTCCGAATCTCTGCCATCTATCCAACCTGGCAGGCAAATTGCGGTCAACACGCAGTTTCTGTAACTTCCTCTGTCCATGTGCATTATCATATTATTGTCTGTATGACTGTAGTATCTTATTTCATGTACATCATAATGCAGCGTGTAATTTCTTAATGTTCGGAGTTACATCACGGAGCCCCATGCAGCTACTGCCGACCAGCAGGAATATGCAGGTGAAATTGCAATTAAAGGCAACCTAATTTGTTTAGGCTCATTGGGTTAGGGTGGTATAACAGTGTGTCCACTGAGCTCAGACACAGTTACATTAGCAGAGCTGAGCTCATTCTCTTTGTTTCGGACATGGTAAGATGGCGTACATTAAAGGAGAGATATGCAACTCACCCCTGATTAGGGATACGGCAGTTATTCAAGCGATTAACGTTTCCTTGGCCCAAACGTTAATTGTTCACCAGGAGAAGTCAGAGGGTGAGGGCGGCCCCTGCTTACCTTTCAGGTGGGCATCCCGCTCTGAGGATGCTCCTCTTCTCGCCTGCCGGGGTCCTCTCGCAAAACTGAAACACCAACACACAAAAAGTGCATTTTATCATTAGTCCCAGATGTGGTGCTTGTCGACCCTGTGAGGGAGCTGTCCCCCTTTCCGGATGGGGATGTGTTACCCGTGATACAGCCTTAATGACGCTGCCGTTCACCACTGCAGCTCGATGAGAGACGCACAGGAAAATCGATATTTATTTGACACGAGCTCTTGTTTGCTGGGAATCGGCAATGCCGTGACCTGCGCTCGCGTTCCCTTTGCATATGCGAGTGGCCAACGTCAGGCCTTTCTGCCTGAGGGAGGCGGTGGGGCAGGAAGCTCCTCCACGACACGGCGAAGACAAACCAAACTCGCTTCGTGAACTGGAGGCTCCCACATATGCGCGCCTTTCTCGGGCTGGTCTAACATCTCGGTGCTGCTCAGCGAACGGCGGTGACATAATCTCTACCCCCGAGGCTGAGGAACCAGTGGCAGGGTGACAGCTGGGGGGCCCAGACAGGGATGCTCAGCCCTGGGGGGTCCAGCTTGCAGGATAAACTTGCTGCATGGTTCGAGTGAAGGGCTTTCAGTGAAGGGTTCTCTGGCAACACCGCCGTATTTTCCCTGTTTACCGTTTTTCATTTTTCTCTCCTTCATTCATTAAAACTCTCTCCATTAAAATTTGAATTTCTTCCCCTACTGGATTAGCGTCAGATTTACACACTTTGCATCTTCCGTGTTACAGGGACACTGAAACTCCCACAAAAACAATTCTGCTACACAAAACTTGCTGAAATTATAAAATGTACAATGTTATATCACTACGCTAAATGAATCTCATCTTCATTACATTCGTCCTCTAGGATACTGAAAATGAATCACTTAGAAAATGAACTGTAGTTTTTAAAAAATGAATTATCCTTGCAAATAGCCTAAACGGAAATAGACGGATGGTAAGCCTCAGTGAAAGCGGCGCAGGGTGGTTTGCATGAGAATCCTCACTCCCAGCACAATTCGGGGTTATTCACCGACTCTCTGTCAGCCAGAACACAGCAGAACAAGCATGTTCTACAGGACAGGAAGTGACTGTGTGCTCTCCCCCTGCCCTGATTTACTCAGAGGAATCCGTCAGCCTCCTTTTCCCACCACCTGCAAATTCTCTCATTCATTATCCACTTCTTTTCTGTGTTTTTTTTCTCCCTATGCACAGATGTAAGCCTTCCAGAGAATGGGCTTCCCGCGTGTCTGAATTTCCCAGCCGCTGAGGAATTTTTGAGCGAGAGCTTCCAGAGAGTCTTAGGGACATATGAAACAGATCTTGCGGTCAAGCCTGAGATACACAAAGTGCCCCCCTCGATTGCATATGTTGATGTGACACGCGGTATGTCCGAATGCAGATGCAGCCTTTCCGTCGTTTAACACGGTTTTTCCTATCCACTGTGTTACATGTGACCTGTTTGTTCAGGTAACTGGACAAAACATGTCTGATAATGTCTCAGAGTCAGCCAGCAGGACTAAGCACAGCTGCAGGAATTTCCTTTCACACCTGTCAGGAGGGGAACCCGCCAGGGCACATTAGGAAAAGTAACCATCAATTCACCCCCTTCCTGAAAAAACACACATTGGTTTTGAAGGGAAAAATTACCACTTACAGAGTAATGGTTTAATTTGAATTCTAATCTTATTTTCTCTACTTATTTCTCATGGTAAATATTTAAGTCACATATTGAATCTAAATGACTAATAATAATAGTTTAATCAGTAACTAGCAAATGTTTATAGTTAATTGCATTTCAAATTTACAAATACAATAAAGGAATATTCAGATCCACTGGTGTGCGTAGAGGTAGACAGTAAAATAAATCCACTTAGATAAGAGCACGTACGTATTACCCAAATGAAATCGAACAGGCTCTTCATTCATTTTCTAAAACCTCGGATTGGTTTAGAATGAAAATAAATTTGTAAGCATTTTACAAAGTGAGCATAATTAATCATACACAGTAGGTTCCTGGTAAATGTCGAAACAGGAGTTGCACGTTACCTCCGTTAAATTAGCAGATAAAATAACCCCAAGGTCTTCACTATAGTTTCTCTATGAGATGTAATCCCATTTCACGCTATATAGCATTTTCTGAAACGAGGCAGCGTTGAATTAACAAACCGAGTGTGTGACTTTGCTCTGCGTCTTAATGCATGCCTGAATTTCACCACTTCGCCAAATATGTTCATCTTTACCGCTACCTTAGGTTATAAATAGGAAAAACAAATAAATGTACAATTGACTTTATACTACTCACTGCATTTTAGCGTTACATTTTGAAAAAAAAAAACTTAATCTTATTGATTACCTAGCTCAGATAGCTCAGCGAACAAATGGATGTTACCTTTGGAGAGAGAGAGAGACAGAGAGAGAGAGAGAGAGAGAGAGAGAGAGAAGCAGAGAGATAGAGTGTGCATGTGTGTGTGTGTGTGTGTGAGAGAGAAAGAAACAATTTTTAAAAGACATTATTAATTAAAGGTTAATTTCTTACCGTGAAGGAACAGTAATCAACGGAAGACAGTCCAAAAGTCATCCCGTTGCCTGAAAATAAATAAGAAATATACACGACAATTACGACCGATTTAATCAGGCAAAACAATGCAGCGGGAGCACTTTCACTTTTTGACGTTAATGTTTTACGGTTTGAAGATCAGCAAACAGAGGAGCACCGCGGCAAAATTCACAACAAAAGTACGAGCAAATGCAACAACAACAACGTAATAAAAATACCAAGTTGGACAACAATAATATTATTAACAACAACAATGTAACAACAACAACAACAATAATAATAATAATAATAATAATAATAATAATAATAATAATAAAGGGCATTAAATATTACTCATTGACCGTTTCCCCAGGGACCGGCGATAATCTACAGCCTTTGGAAATTTCAGAATTCCAGATGTTGAACATCTTTACTCTCATCTGTACTCAGCAGTTCCCTGAAAGCCGATTGGCTTTGAACAAAAGCATCAAATAGCCCAGCCCCTTTGATTGATGATTTAATTATCTATACAGTAGATAACTGCATAAAGATAGTGGAGGAAAAAAAGACTTTATTTACATAACCAATCGCTGCGTCGCAAAGGTGGAGCCTCTTGCTCCCGTCTACGTATGTGAGTGTACAGAAAGCCAATTTGCTTTGTCTTGAAATAAATTAAAATGAAAAGGGAGTAAATCAATGAAATACCAACAGCAGTCCTAAACAAAATAAAAACATTTTTGTAATTAATAAAATACGCAGCATTTTCACTTCAAAATGAGAAAAAAAGCAAAAATGAAATGTGCACGACACCTCGGATCTAAACATAGAGAATATTATATTGATTATAAAAACAAAAACAAACATGTCCTCCTATTAAAAAACGCAATAATTAGCCGACCACATTTATCTGACCACTCGTGCAAATTAATGATTTATATGAACATTTTAGATGGTTATTTAATTTAAAATACATCGCTAAAAGTTATTTAAAAGTGCATAATTTCATATATCTGCGGCGGTAGTTTCCCCAAAACGCACATATATAAAGAATGAGTAAAAATTCCGTTTGTTGCATATGTCCTGCTAACAAACGAGGGCGTGCAGTTAACGAAAGGAATAAATATACAGACGCATTTGCAGATGCAGCGGGGCAGAGCAGGCTGCGGACGCTCGCTGGGGTATTTCGGCGCTCTGTTTGCTCATCCTCGGTCTGTGAGGGTCAGCTAGTCGCTACAGCCCGCTTTCCGTTAGATACCCCCCTTTTTGTCGTGGTGGCTATGGAGGCTGAGTGTGGGGGGGTGGTTTTGGTGGTGGGGAGTGGTGGTCTACGGGCAATTCCCAACTTTCTCCAGATATTTCTGTTGCTCGGGCTGCAAGGTAATCCGACTGAGCTCATTTTCTCTCTCCAGAAGACAGAAGAAGAAGCAGGAAAAAAACCCACTTGATCACGTTTTCCATAAGATGCGCACGTTTGGCGCTCCTCAATTATCCCTCCCCGTGAAGATAGGTGGCGTCTGCTTCAGGGTCTCTCCTCCGCATTACACAGAAGAAAAAAGAAGAAAAAAATGTCATTAGAAGAGGCGTAACACGTCAGTCCCTTCCCAGGTTTGTTTCCTGGAGTGGCTGAAAGAGATCAGTCCTAACCTGCCCAGCAGGAATAACGGTCCTCCCTCCATCTAAGGCTTATCGTCGTCTCGCAAGGATCCGCTTTTCTCCAACTTGCTCTTAAAAAACACCGCAATCCAACATAAACAACCAGGTAGGTGTATATTATTTATTTTTTTCTTAATGTTTCCGTGGTCTTCGTAATATGTGACGATATATTACTGCTAGGGAGGGTGGACACTTTATCTTCATTTGGATATAGTTTTGCGCGTTTAAGTATAGTCCACCTGTGCAGGTGAAGAAAGGTGCGCCTTGCTGAACTGAAATTACAATTTCTAACCTGCGCACTTACGTGGGAATGTCTTCGTTTTCCTTTCTTTTAAGGCAATTTCCCACATATCTAGTTTGGAAGAAAGGATGAAAAGCGCTTTCCTGCCCTTTCCCCCGATATAGCATTGAGTTCAAGTCAAGTATTTTGCCCACATGTAATTTAATATACAAGGCACACGCTTGGTTAAAATATTGTAGTAGATAAAAACGACTTTTATAAATATAGGGACAGGCATGTAGACGGACCGTTAGATCGCAGAGGTTATACTCCATCACTATAATCATTTTTGAGAAAATAATATTTTTTTCCTGATTCCACATAGCTGCTTCACACGGTGTCCATAAATTCGTGATTTTTGTGTTTTTGCTGAGTGTTTGTAAACCTTTTTATTTGCTTGTGCTTCCTGTCACAGTCCGTTCTCGTCGTGGAGCATAACATAATATTATAAAACGAAGCCAAAACGGCCATCTCTTTTAAAGTTTCATGTAGCGAAACTGTTTGTCATATTGCTGTTATTTTTGACTCACGAATTTGCATATTTTTACGCAATGAAAACTTCACATATACGACAGTACAGAGCAACTAAGTTTTTGTTTCGTATTATAGCGGTGTCTGAGTTGTGCCCACTTATTTTCTGTGCAGTGATTCGTGTTACAAGCTCATCTTATATCATATGAAACAATTACATTTTTTACTTAGTTCTGCTGTTAATTTGTAGTAGTGTATAAAAAGACAACAGATATATCTGCGGGGTTTCCCTTGTTGTATTCCGTGTAAATACATGCGTTTAAGGCGAAATGAAGTTGTTTGCATGGGGATTTGGTCAGGGAAAACGACTTGGTGTCAATGTTTCACAGTTTACATCTGTTACATCTTTTTAATACCATGTGTTTGTATTGATCTCAGTAGTGGCTGGGTGCGTGTATCATCTGACTGCATACTCCATATGACTGGGGATGAATACGAAAATGCTGAACTTTAACTCTTTTTTTGTTGTTGTTGTGTGAGACATATTTTAGTGCTTTATTTAAAGCGAAGCGTCGTTGGCTGCATATCAAAGTTGTCGTGTCTTAAACTGCACAGTAAAGGCATTTCAGCTGCTGGAGATGTGACCAGGAACAGTCAACAAGTTTAATTAATATTTTAATTATCAAACGCGTTCGTGAAGTTTGGTCAGTCATAAAAGGATAAAGGCAGCCAGATGCATGTAAAATAAAAGCCGTGAAGCGCCGCACATCCTCCGGGCAGTCATGTTGAATTAGAGTCGGGCAGAAGGTGCATTTGTGCGTCTGCTCCCTTCTTGTGCGCTTCACTCGCCGGCACCCATAACCGGCAGACCGCGGTGTTTTACAATAAAACGGGGTTTTGTAAGTTTGGAGGTGCGGAGTACACAGTGCCGCCCCGGACGATCACTCCCGGCGCCCACATTGTCGCTGTGTGTCTGCCTGCTAGATACATACGGAGCCGATCCGAGCCGAGCCGAGCCGAGCCACGGAGCCGAGCCCATGCGAACCGCCTGCCATCCGATCCACGCTTATCAATGAAGCAGCAGATCATGGCGGATGGCCCCAGGTGTAAGAGGCGAAAACAAGCCAACCCCAGAAGAAAAAACGGTAAGAAAAAAGCAAAGATCATGCCAGAAAACTGTATATTCCTTTTTTGATGTTTAATAACTCGGAGGACGCTGCATCTGATAAGGGTCGCTGCTCGCCTCGTCTTTTCCGTCTAATTGCGAGTTTGGAGTATATTGCATTATAAGAAAGACGCTGTATGGAGTGTTATAATCATTTAATGTTGTCGAAATGGTCGTGGTTTTGTTTTGCTGCTCCCCAGATCTATATATAGTGTAGTTATCAGAAGTTGGGGCGAGTTTGGAGCATATTGCATTATAAGAAAGGCTATGCTATATTAATAAGGAGTGTTATTATCCCGACTCCTATCATTTAATGCTGGCGAAATGACCGTGGTTTTATTTTGCTGCTCCTCAGATCTATATATAGTGTAGTTATCAGAAGTTCGGGCGAGTTTAATAGAGGCTGACAGGGCGGCGTGGGAAGGAAGGGGAGCAATACAAAGTTTACGCCATAAATAAATAACGGTCCTGCTCCCTCGTCCTATTTCTGGCTGAAAATGGTACTTTGTGCGCCTCGCATTTCAGTATTATTACCTGTGGATTTACTAAAGTGACAGTTGATAGAGAGCTTGTCTAACCGGTGTATGGCTGTTTTTTAGTTAAACAAACCAAAACTGAGCATCTTTAACTTTGAAAAGAGATCCATAAATACTTTCATTCATTCCTATGTGTACGTCAGACGTAAAACATGACATCGATGCCCCTTCTTTCGTTCTTTATACATTTCTTTTTTCACCCATAGAGATCTGTGTTTAAGGATCAGTTTCCCACTTACACTCGGAAATGACCAGTTCACTGGTAACTAATATCACAATTTACGTGGAGGGCTGAAAAAATGTGCTGAATTTGTGTATAGTTTCACAAGCAGAGACAAACACATATCTGCAGATAAACAAACACTTGCCCAAAGCAGATGACATTTTTTCATCAGTACAGTGATACGTGCTGTCCCGACTCATGTGTTTTTGTGCTGTCGAAGGCGTTATTATTCTGCATTTTCTCATGAGTTATTGCATGGTACGGGGGAGTGACTGATCTCGGTTTGTTGCTTTCATTTTGTGCTGCACAAATGCGTAGTCTGCCCCGTACTGTTCGTAGTGAGAGCCATATAGACGGTGAATTTTACGGCCGAGCAACGTGTTTTCGCTGCTTTTATTATAGCTGCCAGGAGCTGCAATTTTTACTATGTCTACTTATTTAGTTTTGTCTGTCCTTATTATTTTTTCGTTGCTTTTAGGGCATTGCAGTTCCGTTAAGGCTTATTAATTTGCATTGCAATGTTTTCTCTCCCATTTATTGATTATAACGAACGGTGCAATGATATTTTCATCTTTTATTAATTTGCTTATTTTCATAGTTAAGGGCTTTGTACTGGTTTGATAAAATTGGTGCCGTAAGTTTAGGGGCCGCATAAAGTAGCTCAAGCCCGTTAATGATCCGCTGGATATCAAAAGCCCGGAGTGATAAAGGCTTTTTAAGGCGATCCTTTGGGGAGGAAAAATTATATACAACAACAACAACAACAATAATAATATTATTAATAATAATAATAACAATAATAACAATAATAATAATAATAATAATTATTATTATTATTATAATAATACACGCAGTGTTTTGTTGCACTTCATCAGCAGAAATATCCAGCTCGGTTTTATGAAACACATCGTTTTAGGAGACAGTTCATCTGTTAATCTGTAATTTGTAGGGAAGATTTAAACTTAAAATTAAAAAGGCACTCTGTGAAAAATCCTGGAATTGATTTATTCCATATTTTTTTTCATTAAACCACAGCTAGGGCAAAATTGATCTCAGTTAACAGCTACATTAATTTGAGTAATTCTTATATTTTTACTTGGGTGTCTTAAAACGAATGACAAAACATAAGTGTGTGATTTTTGCATTTAGAGTTAGTTATATCCTTTCACCTATTTCTTTTCTTTTCTTTTTCTCTTCTTGTCATGGGATGTCTGGGATAGCTTTTCCTTTGGGAATGGCATGGATTTATCAGAGCGGAGTGGATTTCTCCCCCAGCCCGGATTCATGGAGAGGATGTCAGGGCTCAGCTTGTGTCTTCCCCGATAACGTTAAATATTACGATACCTATCGCAGTGATATAAAACGATTTGCTTAAAAAAGGAGAAAAATAAAAAGGTTTAGAAAGACAGAAAATGCCAGTGATTGAACGTAAAGGCGGCAAGCTGTTGATTATCTTTAACACAGGGGAGATTGCGTTGTGCACTGTTACAGCAAAATCCAAAGCAGTTAATAGTGACGTTGGAATATGAAAGAGTACACGATGCTGTGAGATTTTTACGTGCACTTTTTAGAAAGCGATTTCGGGGTTATGTCAGCCCTGTGGAGGCTCTGAAATGAACCACATTGGCATTTGGTTTCACAGAGGTACTTGAGATGAGTAAGTGTCAGCTGACCCTAACTTTGTTACTTTTCCACCATTTCATTAAGGGCCTGCAAGGCCTTTCTGCTATTCCTCCGTCTGAAATGCAAGAAATTGAAAGTCAAAAATATATGTGTGTGTGCACGTGCTATTGATTTTTATTTTTAATTTTTAAAAATGATAATAGGGTATAAGAGACTTTTGGGGAGTGATGAGGCCTGTAGCCACCGGCTCGCCGCAGGTTTGAGGGGCCTGATGCTCGACTCGACGCTGCTGGTTTCTCATGGCTGCTTGGGGCCTCGGCGTGTTTGAGTCCTGAAACTGGGACAGTGGTCGGGTGACTCTGCCCTCCGAGCAGCTGCCCAGCACGCTACCGCCTTGGGAGCGTCCTTTTGAATTTTGCGGGGCGAATTTGTCCCGATAGCTTAAGTGCTGCTCAGCCGGCTTCCATGCGCCTCCTGAATTGGGCCTTGAGCGCTCCCCACACTTCCAGCGTGCCATGCCCCGCCGCGAGGCTCTGGGGGGGTCCCCTTGCCTACACACTGGCCATTTTAATTCCTATTATCTTCAGAAATGTTGGATGTATCTGTCTTCGGCCCCCTGCTCCCCATCCCCCGCCCCCGGCCACCCCCCCCCAAAGTGAAATCTCAAACTGAGTGCTCTGAAACTCGATATCGGGCCTCTCTGTTTGGTTGCAATTTTTTCCCCTCCAGGTGTGGCGAACTGCGTCCAGCTGTGAGGGCTTGTTTGGCTTCATGTAAGTACAGCTGTTCAGGCTCTTTAGAAGCATTCTGGCCCTCAGTCCATTAACCAGGCAGGCTCTGATCACATCACTCTTATTTACTCCCCGCCCCTCGCCCCCCCAAGAGTAGTAGTATGACTATTTCTTTCCTTTCTTTTAGATTGTTAATAAAAATCCCCCCACCCCCTGTATCAGAAGTGAGCAGTGGCCTGGGGTGTATTTTGGGTCTGTCCGCTGGTCTATCGATCGGCCCTGCATGGCGCAGGCCGCATGGCGTGTGCTGATTTCATAATCCCCGCTAAGCCCGGCCGAGTCTGCGAGGAGTTCTGCTTCTGTTTGTCTTTTGGGATCCGGCAGTCTGTGAAATGTAAACAGCGCCTCGTCGAACGTGACTGCAGCTTGGGCAGCGCTGCCGTTCCCTCGCCCGCTCGCCTGTTTGTTTGTTTGTTTGTTTGTTTGTCATTTTTGTTTTAGCTTTTTTTTTTTTTTTACCCTTTTTAATTTGCAGCGCGTGTAATAGTTGCTGTTCCCCTGTTAGAATATATATCGATTATCATTTAGGGCTGAAAGAAATGCAGCTTCTCTGTGGCTCCAGAAGTTTAGCACAATGCTTTGAATGAGATTATGGGAGCCGTATGCATTCGCGCCGGAGGTATGGGGGGCCAGGGGGGGCTGGCCGTCTGATTCTTCAGCCACGGCTCTGCTTTTCAGCCCTAACAATGGCAGATTCCTTCCAGTCTAAACATTTTGTCCATCTCTATTATTCATTTGCTTTTAAGGTGAATTTGTTCCCCGGCTGAGAAAAAAAAACCTCCCTCCCCCCCCCCACACTGCAATTTCACTCCCCAAGGTGGGTAGTATTTTGTCGGGGGATGTGTGTGTGTGTGTGGGGGGGGGGGGGCAACTGTCAAAGAAAGCCCACAAACAA
>JABFDZ020000001.1:51818307-51834681 GCA_019775955.2 Pollimyrus isidori
CCCCCCCCCCCCCCCCCCCCCCCCCCCCCCCCCCCCCCCGCCGCGCGCAGAAGAAGCCGAGGGGTATTGAAGCCAGTAAGGCAGGTTGGTTTAGAACACGCATTATGCAAAAAAAAAAAAACAAAAAAAAAAACAAAAAAACATGACATAGATGAAATATGTTTTTTTTTTTTTTATTGTACAGTATTAAGGCCTAAAAAAATGTGTGGTGCTAACATTCTAAAATCCTGTGTTTCATAGTATTTATAGCACAAACTCTTAACTTGTATAAATTGCACTCTGCTCCTGTAATCACTACACAATAATAAGAATTATTGCCTATGTATATTTATACAGTGTTTTAAAAAAAAGCAGCGTAGTGCCTGCACTACATTTCACCAGTATTATTCTGTATCTATCACTTGTGTTGTCTACAGGTTTGCCCTGTCGTCAGGCCAACTAACCACACAATTTTAGGCCTCCTAATCTCATGATGTGAAGGATCTTAACAGACACCTGGGTAATAATTAAGGTATTAAAGTCTTACGGCAACCCGGAAAACGAAGGAGAGACAGTATGAAGACTCCGAGATGGAAGGATGGAGTGGGCAGTGAAGGATAAAAAAGCCTTTGTAAGGTGTTTTTACGAGAGGAAAAATAAGCCTTATATGCAAACCTTTTAATCTGTGTGTTTCTGCAAGTGCCATCCTAGTATTGTGTAAAGTAAGGTGACGCGTGTCGCCTACGCACCAGCTTCAGTGTTCAGAAATAGTCCTTTGATTCTCAAATTGTTCCTTGGAGAACCCATGTCAGTATTAGAAGACTAGCCAGCAGCTCCTTAGTTTACACACGTTTGTGCAATTTCCTGTTTTTTTTTTCCATTAACTTTTCTCAGTATTACACCAAACCTTTTTTTTCCAACATCAAAAAATTGCATTCATTTTTAGGTTTAAATAACATTTTATTTATGTGGCTCATTTTATATTTCCTAATTTTATTTATTTCATACTGTAGTGTACAGTATTATAGTTCTTCAATATATAGATATATTTTAGTAAAAAGGAACATGGCGTTGATCATTTGGGCAAATTTTACGTAAAGAGAGCATTTATTGTGTTTTAAAACATTAATTGTGAATTGCGAATTTTCAATTTTATTATTGTTTTGTTTTCTTTTACTTTCCAGTTACTGGAAATTCCAAATTTTGGAACTTTTGATACAATATTGTGAAAACACTGTATTTTCGACTGAAAAATTCCACTTTCTTCATCTTGTTTTCTTTTTAGCTGAAAAAAATGAAGAGGGACTGTTAAAATACATGTATGATACACGAGAGAGGAAATCTTTCCTGAAATGTAAAAGTATTATTGAATTTTGATTTGTAATTTCTCTTGGAAATGACCATGCTCGAATAAAAGTAGTCAAATTAAAAAAAAAATGCAAGAAACAATTTGTGTTGCGTTGCATCCTGCTGTGTTAGTAAAAATGCGAATTTCATTTTCTGACAGCTGGGAAACGAAGGAACTTTGTATCGTGTTTTACACTTATAAAAGCTTGGTGTTATGGTCCGTCACTGCTAAAAAAAAAAAAAAAGAATTTCATGTTTGATTGTTTTTTTTTTTTATCGCAGAAGTAAACCTTTTAAATAAGTAAAATAAAAGACTATAAAAATGTCTATGAATAAAAGCTCAATTTTGATAAATAAATACGCTTTTAACATTTTTACTTTACATTATTTACTTTTTCTGAGCATCAGGTACACCACCGCAACACTTCGGAAGCGCACAACAGAAATTCGGAGAAGAGAAGATAATTAATCGTCGGGGGAAATAGGCGAATACCTGCGGAATCGGCGCTCCCGCGTTTAGGGGGCAAACGGCGGCTTTAAACGGGAAGGTGCTCGCAGCTCACACTTTTTTCACATTGCTCATGCAGATTAAATACAGCATCAAACGGCTCAGATGAAAGGCAAATGGCCTCCGTACAGCCACCGCAGAACGTGCTTTGCATATTTCACCTTTAATATTGATTTTTGAAGCATTTGAAAACGAAGTGCAATCATTGGACTCTTTTTGTAGATAAAAGAGCCGGCCTTAAATGATTATAAGTTCAATTCAAATTACACTCAGAGCGTGTTTATAATGAAGTCGGCCTTGGGTGAGGAGAAGACCGCCCTCGGCTGCAAACGGGACTGGGACCGGGGAGACGCACCTGTCGGTCCCTTGGGTGCTGGGACGGGACAGGGGGCCTAGGGTGACGGGAGGGGTCTGACATTTAGCGCCCGGTGCACTGGAGCAGAGCGAATCGGAATCCCGACGTATTTAAGGACAGGACACAGTCTATTTATTGCGACGAGACTCCCCGTGGTCCCTTAAAAAAGAGTCTGACATGCAGATGGGTGAGCATTGGTGGGTTTCATTCCCTCTTTAAATTTGTGATGACAGGGTGGCGTTAAAAGACGGCCATAAAGAAAGTACTGTTACACCAAGTCACATTTCAGGCGGCATTTCAGGCGAATCTATTTGGAAATTGCGAGCTCTCGATACTGCAAATTAAACAATGGTGCCGATGACTGCAGAGGTATAAAATGCGAAGTAAAAATAAAATTGCAGTCATCAGAATTGCTCAAGGCTTCATAAAATTCCAGTTCAATATGGGCAAAATAATTTCTACAGCATGTTTTAATTCCAATAATTAATAGGAAAAACAACTAATCCCCCCACACGCATCAATTAAATAAAATACTGTTAAATGTGTTATAAAATATTATTTTTACTTGGTTTAAACAGAAACGGCAAGTAGCTTTTGTCATGTCTTATTTATTTGTTTGATTGTTTGTTTATTGCTCCATTAACCATTTTTACAGAAACTCAGACCATACGTAGAGGATATAGGCATCATGGTGACCTTGGAGTGCCCTGACTTTAGAGCTTGGCCGCAATGCCGATCTGCCTGGAATGACTGTCTCACAGTGACTCATCAGTTGAGACCTTCACGGACTCTTTCTCTGCCCTCATGACTTCTCCCACAAACACCTCGGACTCAAACATATGAAGATGACTTAATATTGTCGTTGGCACTCCTCAAGCCTTCTCGGTATACAAAGGAGAAAGGCTTTTGGACTCGGTCTAGGATTACCTCACCCTGAGAAACATGGACCGTTTCTAAAATAAAACCATACCTGTTGCGCAGGCAAGGGGAAAGGCTGGACGGGGTCTATCGGTGCTGCTTTTTAAAAATATTGAGTTACCATCTAAATCGAGGATGAATTAAAGCATTAATTGTAGTTCTCGATACTTTCTGACGGTCAAAATTGATAGCGTTGTACGGAGTACATTCAATGAAAGCTCCAAAAAATGCGGTAAAATGGATGGAAAATAATGCAGGGTGAAATCTATATAAATGCCATTATTTTTAACATTCAGCTACATTTAAGGGCTTGATCAAACAACTTGAATAAGATTCTGTATGCCTATTAATAAATTATTTAAAAATATATGTTAGGTAGCGTTTTCAGAGCGCTCCTAAAAATGCAATACAAAGCGCAGTGACCAGTTGAAAGCTTTGCATTTTTTTGGTTGGGGAAGGAGGCGGGTGTGCAGAGTGATGGACGAGCAAAATCAGGAGCAGACTTTTGACCCCATTAAATCATTAACATACCCCCATATGATCTCCGTATTATTCTCCGGGCACATGAAGGGCAGAAACCGGGAAGGGAGCGCAGACCTGGCAAATATTGAGAGAAAGTTCAATGGCAGACGCAAAGGAAGGGTGCGAGTGACCGGCGGGGATTAGCCAATCAGATCGTCAGAAGAGGGGCCAGCGGCCAGAAGATTAGCCAATCAGATCGTCAGAAATGCGGCCAGAGGTTCCGTCTGGCCGGAGCAGGTGCTATAGCGGTGTGCCAATAGTACGCTGAAAAAGAGAAAGAAAGAAGAATGTAGTTTGACCTGCGCACAAGTGCCTCTATCGCAGGGCATCGCTTCTCTCAATGGGAAAGATTTATTATTATTTTAAATAGCGCTGATCCTATTCAGGTCTTAACGTCTGGATAGATGTTCAAGTGCCAAGTGACTTAAATTTTAACCTATGGGAGACGGGAGTCTCCTTCCGCCGAAGTTAGGCTACTTGGATTTTGATATAATTAAAAGTTAGCTTTTGTGAGTTACGCAAAATACATTTCACGAGGCGATAGAGAAAAAGATGAATTTCCCTTTGCCGTTCATACAAAACACTAATCAGCCTCGCTTTAATTTAAACGAACGTGTAACGCATCATGCTTACGTCAAGATTGGTTTTAACGTAAAGTAATATGTAGTTAAAATTATTTTGGTATATGATATTCCCCCACTCTACAAAAAAATAAAACACTGAAAATAATAAACAGTTTGTTTTATAACTATTTCAATTATACCGCTCTTTTTAAATTTGGAAAATATTAAAGCTGTAAAAATGAACACACGTTTTTTCAAATTTAATATGATATGTATGGTAAATTAACATTATCTTTAGCAACCAATCATACTGTAGTTTCTGCTTTTAGATAAAATATCAACTGATATAAGTTCATTGTTTTAAATGCTTTTTCTAACGTTTTTTAACGCTTCTGCCATTTCATTATTGAAAAAGACTTGTTTGCCGTTCCTATTTTACAAAGGCACAGCAATAATAATTACAATCGAAATAAAATGAGAATCAATAAAAATATTTTTCCGTAAGTTTCTAAAGTTGCACTTGGCATTTGTCAATTAAGATATTAACATATTTTCTTTTTAAGACCGTCATTTTAGGAAAAACTGATATAACGAATGCTGCTTTGGATCTGACACTTGTTTACTTCTTTAAGATAACTAATAAATTGAAACATGTTAATGTAATTTGTGGCACCATCAGGGGCTACGAGCAAGCAAGCGGACCGCTGCCCCCCGGACGCGGCAGGTGCAAGGCGGGGAGTGAGCGCGCAGCGAAGGGCACAAAGACAACAATGCTGTCCTGGACCAGGGGGAGGGAAGGCTTGCCCCGGCCCTTTTTGTGTCTGTCCGCTTTTATTATTTCATTTTAATTTGGGGAAGGTGCGGGGTAAGAAGGGGGCGCTTCATGGGGACAGTTATACCCTCCTGGTGGAAAGAGAGGCGCCCCAGGGGTCCCGGGAACCAACAAAACTTCATCTTTTATGTTCCCGCCCCTTTTGTGCGCTGCGCTCTCTGCTACTGCTGCACGTTGTCATATGTTTGCCGCTTTTAAAGCATTACAAAAATAAAAAAGAGCAGTCATTACATAAAAAACAATACATAAACATTTAATTGTTTTTAAATAATACTTTAGATACGTCATGATAAATGTACGCAATACCCCTCCAACCAATGCAGCCCAACTAAAGCACAACACATAATACTCCTCCAACTCCCCCTTAAGAGAGAGCGGGCAGAGAGCGGATGTTACGTCAATACGCAGTGACGCGACGTGTGCAGCCGGAAACAGGAAAAGATGAGCTCCTGGCCGGCGTGGGTTAAGCGAAAACACTTCTGTGGTTTGGTTCCCATTGTGGGATTCATAATGGTTATTAACGATGCTTACTGGCCTTAATGATGTGTTATGTGCAATTTGAAAGTAGTGCGTTTTAAGTTATGTCAAGCAGTGTCTTGTGATATCGCGTTATCTGGGATGAATATTTATAATTTTTGAGAAAAAAAGTAAAAAAAGTGAAACCGCTTGATTTCAAAATAATCTTGGTGAGTAGCTGCGCAAAACGTACCTTTCCTTTTGATACTTAATCATCATCAATATTTTCGCCCATCTTTTGTTGATGCTGGTGGTAGCACACAAAAAGCATTTACTGGTTGTGCTAGGTCTATGGGCTTAATAACTCTTCCGTGACAAAAAAAAAAAACATTTTAAACGTTACTTGCTGCCACTGTGACTGAAGTGGAAACGTCACAAGCACGTCATTATTCGTTCCCTGATAAAGCTGTGTAATTCTTGGTAGGTTTTTAACGCCTAATAATCATAGTATATATACGACAATATCTGGGACCCCCCCCCCCCCCCCTAATATTTCTATACGATTATTAGAAATTCGTATGCATATACATTTACATATCTGGATACATATTTCACTAGGCAATTATAATTAAGAGCTCTGATCTTGGTTATAAATGTAGTTTCCTTCCCTGTGACCTGAACCAGAACCTTATGGTTATATGTGGTTATCTTTCACTGCCATTTAACCTACAACCCTGCATTTGTATTCAAGCAATTTGGTTTTCTTGCATGTCTCTGCTTTTGCATGTTGGTTATGAAAACATTGTCTAACTTGTTTCCTCTACTGTTAACGTCTAATAAAATAATTCTACAAAAGTTCTTTTTTTGTTTTCTCGCCACATCTTCTGGTTTTTGTGAGATATTCAGACAGTTTCATACAGATAGTTTAACATACAGAGTAGCTTAATTGTGCTTCTTTTGGGGAAAAACATTTAAATGGAGTATTAAAAAAACAAAAGTGAAGTGGATGGATGGTGAGGAGCCTGGATCATGGACCTCAGCACATAGTAAAATCTTCGTGTGCTTCAATGATTCAAACATGGTAAGAGAACTGGCTGGCAAAAAAGTAGCTCTCTCTGCCTGGAAGGCTGCCCCCCACCCCCATAAAGTCAGATTTGAGTTGATATTCACCCAGCGCTGGGTCCTCTCTGTTCATGCTGTTAGGCAAAAGAACATAATTATCCCCGGCCTCAAGTGTTCATTCTTTCAGTAGCCCAGCCTTTCTTGGGATTGACATATATATAATGTAATTTAATATATATTTGATTTTTTTAAGGCAAGCGTGTGATTGTATTCTCTAGGGATCAGGCCTAATGACAGAAGCTAATTATATACGGCGTAATTTTTAAAAACAGTTCACGAACCATAGATTGTACTTACCTGTTTAATACTCTTATCGGTAATTGCGGTATTTAATATAGCAAGGAAAATGAAGGTTGAGAACAAACAAGGGTACGTGGAAGATGGGAGATAGGTGGGTGTATTTTTTTTCTTCCAGGGGTAAGAACCTGGGTTATTAATTGCTGGGATACTGTACTGCCGAGTTCGGTAATTAAACTTGCCTATGCATATATCAACAAGCAGGCATGAAGTCCTGCTGCTCAGTGCAAGGTGTTAAGATGCTTTTAAATGGAAAACCAACATCCTGAACAATCACATGAACCATAATGAAATGGCACCAGTGTGGTAAAGATTTTAAAAGGTCAGCCCAGCCTAGAGGCGGCCCAATTAATGAGGAACCCCAGCGTAGGCTTCTGCAGTTGAGCACACCCTCGTCAGTTCTGGTCATACTCATGCCCGTCCCAGGCCTGCACTTGCCATAAGGTTGGCATAACGTAGACAGTGAAGTTATGTTCTGACTGTGTACTTCCACAATTTGCATGTAGTTGTGGGTGGTGTGGCTCACCAGGTTAGGATGCTGTCTTTGTGATGGGAAGGTCGCTGACTCAGATCACATGTCTGACAGTGTGATTTCACTTACAGGGCTCTGAGTGAGGCCCATAACTCCAGGGACTGGCTGACCCAGTATTCTCAAAAAAAAAGTAATTTGGATAAAAGTGACTGCTAAAATGAATAAAATTTATAGTCTTCTGGAACAACAAAAATTAGAGAGAGCGAAAATGCTGAGTTAGGGTAGTTATAACCTAGTTAAACACTTGCCCAGGAAGTCAGATCATTTGAAATCTTAGTGTGTGTGCATGTTAGTCAACAACAGAAACCACTTGGATGCTGTTGCCTATTTCTACTTTATCATTTTCCCCATAACATAATACCACACGTTCATTGGAGTGCAACACAAAAAGACAGAATAATAATGACAGTAATTATACAAGTATTGAAACGGAATGAAGAAAAATAGATGGCAGCAGTCCGAAAACCTAACAACACAGACCAAAGATCGTCCATTGTGCCCCAGCCCTCTTGTTTCTGATGGGAACACATTTTGGTTTGGATGCTCCTCGTCTGGGTCTGCTCATATATGTCCAAGAGGCTGCCGTCCTGTGTTCCGTCACCCAACTCTGCTACTTAAACTGCATGATCTTACTGCTAAAGTCGTGCTTCAGTTAACGTGCATCGTGCACTGAACTTATAACTGGTAGATTAATCCATATGTGGATACGTATAATTAGGTACATATCCTTTCAGGGCATTTTTAAAAATCATTAGTCTTGTGAATACGAGCACACTTGACTCAGTCAATTGCATAAAAAGGTCACTTTTTCAGTCATTGCAACTTTGAAATCTTAATCTGTGGGGCTTTAAAAGTTTCCTTCACGTCCTAGGACATCAAATACCCCAAAAGAAAAGTGTTTTTGTTCTTAGCCTGTTACATAAAGCCACAGGAAACGGCATTGTTGAAGCGTTAACGTTTTTTACGCAAAACTCTTATTTGAGCCCGCTTTCCCCAACTTATTCCGTGGATGAATATTATGCTCCTAATTTGCATGTCATTTTCTGAGTCGGCGCTGTCTCGATGCTGAGGGATCCCTCATGTCTGTAATTTGTCTGCTACGACATTTATCAGACCAATAAGTACCATGTTTTTAGCCGTTATTTATTTAAATATGTATCTGTGTCTTCCACTGCAATAATAGGATGTTAATTTGTATTAAGTCCCATGTCAGCAGCAGACCTCCACGTAACCTCCAATATCTATCATTCCCTTTGTAATGTTGTCTTCAGGCAATTGGGGCAAGCAACTCATGATGGAAACGTCTGTATGTGGCTTTTCCATTAAAATACGGTTAAAGACCCTTTGTAACGTCGTAATCTATAATGTTTAACCACGGGGGGTTGCGCTGACAACCTAGCGAACCGAGAGTGTTTTTTTTTAATGAAAATACAAACCCAAAAAAAATGGTATTGCATTTCAAGTTTAATATGCGTGTTTTATAGGATCGGTTCAAAGTGCACGATTACACAAAGCGTAACCATTTAATGGTGTTATTGGGGTAAAGGGAGCCCACGTTTGGGCAGCGTTTGAGCCCCTGGAAGCTGCAGCTTGCATCGCCATTCTGGTGATGAGTAACAGGCACGACGTTAATATCGCTAACAGATGACCTGGATGTTCATATTATGCATCTAATTAAGATCATTTCAGCCCCCAGCCTGTGTTTTCAAACTGACTCTGTCACTTTTATTTTGCTTTGGTTTTTGTGTAGAAGCATCTTACTGTGCACATTTAAAATCTTCATGGACTTCATGTAACCGTATACTTAGTGTTTGTTCTCTGTTTTTAAATCTGTTGTAGTATTTACTGCTACTTTGACTGCTGTGCCTTGTCAAAACGTGGGAGCTCTGAGTATTTATCTTGAAACTGTAGATACATTATTATTCAGAAATGCCAGGGCATAAAACGAGAAGCCTGTTTCATATTCATTATTTTCATATCCTTAAAATAAAACTTAAAGTCACTTGTGGGCGAGTTTTAGATTTCGATTTGCTTGCCTAGCTAGTGAACTCGAACAAGGAATTACACCTGCAAGGTAGATAAAGAGCAGGGATAATGTAAAGTGCTTTGAGACAATGAAATGCTGTCAAAATGCGCTATACAAATGAAATTCAGTTGAACAAGTGAAAACATCACATATAGGGTGGCCTTCAAGCCTCCAGTTTTTTCACTTGTTGACATCTTTGAGTTCACATAGGAAAAGAGCCATTGTGTGGATGTGAAGTCATTTTACCCATAATGCCTCTGACAGTGCCCACTGTTTGTTCTGTATGTATCTTTATGAACGGGGTTGTGGAACAGCACTCTGGCTGTGTTGATAAGAACCCCCCCAGCCATGCTGTCAGCTGGTCCAGACCAGCCGCTCGTGGGATGAGATGTTTACGGAGTGTGACACACGCAGTTTTACTGTAACTGCCACGTTTGGATCCGGTGTAACATGAGCTGTGACCTACCGGGAAGCGGCTGCAGCGGATCCGTGTGTGTGATATTCTGTAGTCCCTGATGTGTGCTGTGGACCACAAACAAGCACCTTCGTGGAGGAACATTACACGCATGCCGAACCTGTCATCCGACTGAGCTGCTCAAGCCAAATATTAGTTACCCCTCTATGCGTCTTCACAAGGGCAGTTGTGAATTTCAAGTGTGTTTAATGATATCAGGCTGCTGTTTACAATAATGTTTGTTAATTTAGCATTTAGCGTAGGATGTGGCTGGCTCAATGGGTAGCAAAGGCTTTGGGTTTTGAATCTTACCTGTGTTACTTCTGTCTTTAGTCTTTTGGAGATCTTTTGACTCACTTTAAGAAAGAACATAAGAACTATACAAACGAGAGGAGGCCATTCGACCCATCAAGCTCGCTTGGGGAGAACTTAACTAATAGCTGAGAGCTATAAGTGTGAAGGTGATTTCAACCATTTGCAAGTAATGGCAGCCTATAACCTTGGCACTAACCTTGGACTGTCATTTCTGTTTCGTTGGGTTATATAGTTGATGCCCTCCTCAGTGCTGTTACCATCCTCGTACGTGAACAATTTTAACATTTACCACCCTACCGTAGATGGAAAATACTTTTCTCAATCATGTAATGTTGTTACCTATGCCATCCTAGCTATGCTAGTCAGGTTTGCTTAGTTATAGAGATTTAGTAACTCTCTCTCTGTCTGCTTGGCAGATCATAATTACAGCTCAAGGCTCCTCAGGTGACGCAGAGCCAGGGAGGAGGCGTGTCGCAGGTGTGTGTTTGGTAACAGGGGATCGAGCTGTTGGGGAGTAATACAGGAGCAGCATGTATAGCTGCCACTCTGCTGTAGAGTTATGCCCACGTAGGTCGTGAGAAAGCTTTGCCTGAAACTCAGACAGCAGACCGGGGCAGTGCAGACCCCAGCAGCATGTTCTGTGTGGTTGAACCCTTTTTTTCCGCAGTAGCCCATCTCTGTTTGAAAGTGAAATGAGATTTGCACTGATTTGTCTGAAACTGGTTCATGGTTTCATGAGCAGATTCAGTAACTATGTTCTTCGTGCTTTTTTTTTTTTACCCCTCCCATATTTGAATCAGTCCTGTATGCGCAGCTGAGGAGGCACGAGTGGTCTGTCCCCAGCTCAAATGGAGCATCACTCTGGATTTTCCGCGACTTGCCGGAAACTAATCTTGTGAGGGATTAATTAGTCTTTCTGAAATGCAGCGTCACTGTCAGCTTCTGTCCCATCGAGGACCACTCAATGACAGGTCGTGCAAAAATGGTGACCTCCTACGGACGGCTGAGGCCAGCAGGACGGGCTGCTTCGGCGATGACAGAGGACGGCACATCGGCAGTCTGTCTCTGACTGACTTGCTGCATATTGTGTGACAGCACAATGCTTCCTAATCTGTATATTTATTTGAATGTGATGTGATTATCCTTGCTCATGAAGACCCTCTTGGGATTTTTACATGCTACAATTTATGGAGAATGCTGCAAAAAAGTCCTGGGAAGCGCCTTGTTAATGAGAGCGGTCAGAGAATGTTAAAGCTAGCAGGCAGGCCACAAGTGCCAAAATAACAACTCGGCGCATCAGAGGTGTGCAAAAAGGTATCTTCCACTGCGCGACTCGTCAACCCTGAAACGGTTGAAAGGGTCGTACCTGGTACTATGGGAGAGGTGTATGGCGCTGTGGGTTAGGATGCTGTGGTTGTAAGGTTTGCTCGTTCAAAAAAAAAAAAGTCTTAGGCAGGCAAAGAAAATAATGTTTAAATTATCCTCATGTTGGTGTAAAACTATGATATTATTCCTGCCAAAGTGTGTCAGCGCAGCCGTTTCAGAACCTCTGCTAAAATCACCCCAGTATTTCCAGCCACCGTCCAGTGCAGCCATGTATTTTTTGACTTGACCACCAGCTCACCTCATACAGCCAGTCAATCAGTCGATGGACTGAATTTTTAAACCAATTTATATAATTATTTAATTGAGCTGTTGGTGAAATTGAACAAAATCATGGAACGGCTGAGGTGCCCCTGAGGAGCAGTTTGGGGACTGAAACGTGTTCATCTAGCCACCCAACTGGATATCGGTAACTTTTTAGAAAGCATAAGAAATTATTACTAGTTTTTATTGTGTTACTCTTTATTTGCATATGTTCTAATGTTAAACTGTGTTTTTTGTTGTAAGCTAAAGTACACTTGCTACCCAGTTTTAAACATTTCTTTGGACTGCCTGAGACTTTTTCGCCGTACTGTAAATGTGCTGTAAATGCACAGATACCTAATAAAGTGAATGCTGAGTGTAAATTTATTTTGTTGACTGAATGGTGAAAATGTTGGTTTATAATTCAACAATTAATTTTCTAGTGTTTGATTTGGAAGTCTCCTTCAAAAGTGAAAAGACAAAGTTGGTTCATTTTAGGGTTTTAATCCATTTTATGAAGAGAATATGATGAGTCAGCTGAATAGTGGATGGCAGTTGTGGAACCACCTGATTTATAATTACACATTGACCAAGGAGGAGGTATCACGGTTACGTTTTAATGTCTGTCACCCACGGCTGAAATTTCAGACTGGGCGTTGACTGACGCTCACTCACCCACAGCATTTGTCGATCTCTGAGGTCACCAACCAGCGAGTAGGTGTGACCTTGCACGCGAGTTTTGACTACAGACTCACCCCTGGATGTGGATTTGACACCGTTAGTATTGTTAGCTGAGACATGTGATGCCACATCACTGTCACGCTCAGAAAAACACCCACAGGGAGGAGTGTGTACCACTTTCTCTGAGACAGGTTTTCTTCTTAACTCCTTTAAAGCTGCCCTGTCTCCCCTCCATACCTCATGGCCATGATTAGAAGACCATTGGTTTAAATCCTATGGTTTGCAGAGTGATTTAACCATTAGACCCTTAAGCAAGACCCTTAACCCCAAATTGCTCCAGGGACTGGCTGACCCTGTTCTCTTAATAATATACATCACTTTGGGTTAAACTGTCTGATAAGTAAATGTAAGGGTTTTTTGTTGGAAACATAATGTCAATTTCACAGTGATGGTATAGTAAAGAGTATACTGTAGAAAAACATTGCTTCTTCAGAATAAAAACTGAAACCACCCATGAACCACGATAAGCCAGCAGCACTGGTAGCAGGGAGTCAGTACTGGTATGATTTAAATGCCCAGTAGACTTTGGACAGCAGAGGCCCAGTCCTACTGAACGCCTGCCTAGCCCCTGCGGGGTGGCCCTATTTAATCAGGGGATGATCTCCTGGGATGGCAGCACTGTGCATTAACCCCCCAACTGAATAAGTGGACCCAGACATCATCATCATCATCATCATCATCATCATCATCATCATAGGCGCATCGTCATTAGCCTGTCAGGAGGCTTTACTGTTTGGAACAACTCCTTGGGGCTCCAGCTATTTGCGCATCAATTTGTCGAGGGAGAGCATTGAAGGACATCTCCCTGGACATTGCTTCACAAGCCATTGCTCCGGCTCTTTAGGTCCACAGCTTGGCGTTGCCAGGTGTTAGGGGCAGTAATGTGTCTTGGATGTTTGTTTTCTGCGGGCAGATTGAAATGATAGGATTCGGAGCTGCTTCTTTCCGCTCTCCTGCCTGCCAGTCCCCTTTAATATCTCCTTTTTTATCCAGTTCTTGACACATTTCCTTTCCCTCTCCCAATGAAACGTCCTGCTAAGAAATGTGTGTTCTCTAAAGACACCAGTCTGTCCTTTCACTGCCCGCTTGTGGATAATGCCATGGTAAAGAACTCTTAAGTTCTCTTCCCCGTGAAGACCTTAATGCTCCTCTCCAATTTCTCCAACTTGAGCTCTACTTGTTGTTCATCTTTGATCTTCTTCCAGTTGCGAGGAATAGTCTGTATGTGCAAAATTCTTAATCATGTAACGCCGAGATGGGCTACTCGAATTACAGTTTCACTTTGGCCTACAAATTTCTTTGATCTATGAATGAAGAACATGTTTTATAGAGAACAATTGTACCACAACTTTGAGGTTAAATGTTAATTGCCAGACCTAACCAACTGAATCAACAAAAGCTGACGCATATGTAGTTCACCTTTAATTACAGGGGCATTCCTCGGTAACACCAGGCCCAACAGACAGGGGATGAATGATGTACAGGCAGCATTTCATTTACATAAATATGCCTTTTATAAATATGACCTTTAATAAAAAAACATCTGCGATACATAGAGTTTACTGAAGTGCTAATGCAAAAGGCTGCATACGTCTGTAGGTAAATTTACACTTAATCTTTTCATATATTTAATATGTGTTCTTTAGTATATATTTCTTGTGTATTTTGGCTTATGTTTTTTTTTTAACTTATAAGAGTTTATTGAATTGATTAGTTACGTCACTTCTCGTGTGTGTGTGTGGGGGGGTGGGGGTAGGAAAAAATGTGCCTACATTTTACTTAAAATATTCCACGTGGCCAATCAACAACCTGTTTTTCTGAGTGTGGCCCTGGTCGTACTCAGCCTTCTGCCAGCGAGCTTCTTCCCTTCTCTCCACCAGCCAGATTGACGGCCCCAAGCCCACGCTCTATTTTCACAGGCAGAGATTAACTGCTCCCTCCCTCCCCTCTAACACTCAGGTCTGACTGCAATGAACTCCAATTACTGTGCCGCCATCTTGCCGTAATTGGCTGATTATTACCTCAAGCTGAGCCTCTCCCCATCTAATCAGTGGTATCTGCCAGCCAAAGGCGGCGCTTGTCGCTACTGCTGCTGCATTGGAGTCTGCTGACCCCTGCCCAGACCACAGAGACTAGCTCACTACATCCTGCTTGCTCTACCTCAATGATCTTAAAATGATCCAGCGTCCCAGACCACGCGTTGAATCCAGCTACTGCCAGAGCAATTGAATTTTATCTGCCCTCAGGTACATTTTCCCTGCTCATGGAGATAGAACATCAGAGGCTTGGCCTTCAAACTCACCTCACACCCTGTGTTAAAGACCCACTTGCTGCTGGAGACACATAATTCAGACGTCCCATCCTGGTACTCCTCAGACAAATGGGGGGTCTACGTGTTATGCCATTCTGGAACTGACCCAGGGTGCTAGACTGTTTCGTGATAAGCAAAGGTAGAGAGCCGGGTTCAGGTTAGTGCTGGTGTCATCCTTGCCTTTGGTGGGATGTCCCTAGCAGAGTGCTTTAATTATCAAATAAATGGTCTGAAAAAGGATGGGCTATAGGCCTCTGACTTGGGTTTAGAAGGTTGCTGATTCAAACCCTTGAGTTGGAAGCGTGTTGCCACCTTTGGGCCTGTAAGCAAGGCCCCTAACCCCTGTTACCAAAGACACCATTTGATCCTGCTTTATGAAATGTATGTGGCATTGGATAAAAAAAATCTGTTACCGTCATTGTATGTGTCGTTCAGATATATGAGGACGAATTTGAAAGGGCTGAAGATGGAGTCAGAGTTTGGGTGTTTTTATGAGCTGGTGGCTTTGCACAGGTTCCAGCAAGAATATGCCCCTTTCTCGTTTTGTGAATCACTGTGTAATACGCATCTGCTGTTTTCTAGGAATGAGCCATCATGTCCTATGAAAAATACATGTACAGTTATGTCTCAGAGGTGTCACTCACATATGGATTTGCTGCTTCTTTGAAAATAAAAAGTAGATTTATAGTAAATGATATAAAATGATATAATCAGGGTATGGTTTGTGTATATGTGTGTGTGTGTGTGTGTAAGTGTCTGGGGATCAAAACGTCCCGAAAGTGTGGTAAAACATGGAACTTCCTTACTTTTGGGAATATTTTTCAGGTTCTCATTTGGATAACCTCAATCAAGAAAGTAAAAATGCAATTGTATTTTGTTCAGTTACTTCTGGTTAAGGTTAAGGGGCTGGGCTAGGTATAAGGTTGTCGTGATTGGGGTTAGGGGCTTTCCTATAGAAATGAATGGAAGGTCCCCATTTCGATAGGTGCTGCAACATTTGTGTGTGTGTGTCTGTGTGTTTGTTTTTTGTTTACTGTGGCACCTCTGACACGCTGGGGATTCCCTGAAGGGTTTCAGCTATACTGTGCCTGAAATGACGGATCCTCCTCAGATGATTATGTGGAACATGACCTGTCAGCATCGTCTCTGTATTAGATGTTTGTTTGTAATCTCTAACAGTGGGATGGGAATCCCCACAAAAAGTTATACTTCTTAAAATATCATTATGAAACTCTATCTATTAGTTATCCCTGGGCTTGCTTGTTTGGGGCTCTTCCTCAAGGTTCTGGCCCAGGCAGCTCTCATGTAGTGTGGGGTCCCAGCCCAGGAAGCTCTCATGTAGCGTGGGGTCCCGGCCCAGGCACCTCTCATGTAGTGTGGGGCCCGGCCCAGGCACCTCTCATGTAGCGTGGGGTCCCGGCACAGGAGCCGAGCGTGGTGTGGGGGGAGCCGGGACGTCCGGGTGTCGGG
>JABFDZ020000001.1:51860164-51881777 GCA_019775955.2 Pollimyrus isidori
GGCGGCCGCCGGGGGGCCGCGCGGCGCGCGCCGGCCCGCCCCCCCCCCCCCCCCGTGATCGGGAATATAAACAAATAACGAAAAACAACAACAGTGGCTGTGTGGCGAGTCCAGGTAGTCCAGGCTGTGAGATGGGCCTTCCTATTGCCACTCTATTCTCCATTTTGTTGCCGTTTACTGATGCTTCATGCTAATGCTAATATGTTAACAAAATGAAGGAGCTGCCCACCAGTGGCCCGTATCAGTACACGCTGGGGAGTCGACATGCTCGTCCTCACCCCCCCCACTCCAGCCCCACCACCTCTGCTTCACATACTCCACAGTTTTCCAGATACTCATCCCCCTTCCTTCATCCCCCTTCCCTCATCCCCCTTCCCTCATTGACTGGAGGAGCTTCTGGGAGCGCAGTAATGAAATTACCTCTGAGCAAACAAATAGGGTCACACTCTCAAGGAGAACGTCATTAGAAACACATTCTGCTAATTATGTGGCAAATTCTTTCCCGAACTGATGAAAGGCCCAGGATACTGGGACTACCCGGCCACATGCATGTCAGGGCATACCCCCATCGACCAGGGTGGCTGTTCTAGAAAATGATGGATGGATGGATGGATGGATGCATAGCAGTCCTCATACACGACCCAACTCTTGTCATTCTTTGGTTAAGGGGAGGATTCCTAATTGGAAACAGCTCTTGCTACATTATGGGCTGTTGACATGCTAAAAAAAACAAACATTCCTTTAAAAACGTGGCTACGATAGTTGTAGTTACCGGGAATATACTTCATGAAAAAGATGGAAAAATACCGTTGGTAAACTGTGACGCCTGTTTCAGTCCGTTACAATTAACTTAGCAAGGAAAGGGGAAATTTGGGTGTGCTTCTATGACAGCATTTCCAGGGCTACAATACATCACAGATACTTAGCAATACAGTGCTTTGACTCTGCTCTGCGAGGTCTCTGATGTAATTCCTCATAAATAAACAGCTAATGTATTTAGCGCATTGAATAATAGTCTCATTATTGCGGCGATGGAAAGATCCTGGATAAAATAACAATGCCTCCCCTGTGCCGAGTCCTCATCCTAAACGACTCCTTAACAGCCATAATGTTATCAGATTCGTTAGCGGCAATTAGCTTTACCTGTTTGCGATGTTTAATCATCCCCAGCAGTACCCAGCCCTCCTATTACCTATAGCGCTGTGACTGAGCGCTCCATAATTGCTGACCGTGAATTGATGGTAATTAGTTGAGTTTACGAGATTCGTCGGGTTTGGGAGATGGGGGCGGGGGGCGGATTTTTCTGGCCCGGGGCACTTTCTGTGATTGTGTGAAGGTGTACCTTCGCAATCTGCCAGATCTCTTGGCACCTGCGCGAGGCAAATGCTATCCTGCTGCCGTCTGCCAGCAAAGATCCATGCAAAGGGAGAATTGCCTTCTCACCTGAGACAGCTATGGGTCTGAAATTATATGCTCACTCATCTATGATCCAGTCAAGGGGGCGGAGCTGATAAACGACAGTTTTGAGGCCACCTATGGTGTGCATGCGTGTGTTTGAACCTTCCCCCACATCTCTGAGATCTCTCGACTTGCCTTTGGCTACACTTTATTCCTCTTACTGTAATATCAACAACAACAACTGTGTGATAACACTAGATAATCACATTACAGGTTAGGCTTAGTGTTTTGGCATATTTTTTTCCTAAATATTTGCTGTATGTTATTTAAAAGATGCAGCCTTCACATATGCCAGGCCCTGGCCCAATCACAGGTGAGAAGAAAACTGTGCCACACCCAAACATACTTAAAACAAACACAGGTATCTGAAAAAGAGAGGCGAGACTGATATTTTATGCTTCAATGTGTTCTGATATATACAACTATTCCACATTTTGCTTTTTCCAGGTAAGACAACTGCCTCAGTTTGATGAATGAATAAATATCAGGCTGGTGTGTGGTTAAGATGATGCCTGTAATCTGAAGATTGTTTGTTCCAATTCCTGGAATCAGCAGAGTGATGTCACCATTGGGCCCCTGTGCAAGGCCCTTAACCCCCAATTTCTCCAGGAACTGGCTAACTCTGTGTGTGACTTTGAATAAGAGCATCTGCTAAATGTTGTGTTTGCATTGGGCTTTCAAAATTGTATGGTGTTATTTCCTTAGAAGTTATAACATTAATTAATGTTACTGTCTTGAGATGTTGGCAGGTACAATGTCTAGGCTGTATCTGATCACTTCTCCCCAACAGAAAGTGGAAAAGGCTACTTTCTGCCATTTGTGGAGTCAGCAAACTTGATATATTCACCAGGTTTTTTCTGTATGTGTGTGTGAATGTATTCCCAGCATTCCTTGAAACTCGGCCTACCCAAGCCCCTCATTTTTCTACACTGTCCGAAATCAGAGGCCTCCTGATTGATATTGGGCTCCCAGTGCCCCGACCGCAGGCCAGTTTTGAGATAACCATTGACCTTTCCCCACAACAAATTATAAGCACTGTCTTTAAAACATCTCCACCAGTGAAATGCTTGTACCCATTGACATGTGTATGTGCTGCGCATGATTTGTATACAGTTGCAAGCATTTAGATAAAAATATGTTTGCTGGCCTCTTGCAGGACTGCATGCATTTTTTCCTGCAAGACTGGCTTCTTTGGTTACCCCTCTGAATTCAGATGACAGACTCACATTTTTGGCCAGATTCATCTCTGGTCATCCCATCTTGCTTTCTTGTGGGTTCTTTACACATAAGTAACATTCTCATGAAAATAAGCCACTGATTTATTAACTCCCATTGTGTTGTGTAATGAAAGTTACTGAATTCCTGTGAAATCCCTCTTGGAAAGAATAACTGGTCAAAGGTTTGTGTGGAGAATCAAATCTCTACAGCCAAATAGAAAATGTTTGCAGGTCATTCATGGAAATGGTCAGATAGACTATCAGCGATTAAACGGATGTTGTGCCACAATCTAAGGGAAACAAATCCACAAAATATCTTTATACAAATAATCACATCTGGAGGATGCTATCTACAGGAAATAAATTACTCACTCGTAATGTTATACGGAATAGTGATATTTTTATTATCATATTATAGGATTGTGGTGTGCAGGAGGGGGGAAAAACAAGTTTAAGCAAGAATAAAGCGTAAGGTGGTAATTAATCTTTCTGGGTGACACAGAAGCGCATTATGAAAGTGCGGTTTGTCAGCCTAGCATTAGGGGCTAATTTTGAGAATATAGCATACAGTCAATTTTGAAGATGCCTCTGGAGAGAAGCTAAGGTGGGATCGGGGTGGAGGGGGGGTGATTCTGCCTATTATTTAACCCTATGCATCATCCAAGAGTCTTCAGCTGACATGCAGGTGAAGGGATTTATAACAAGAACAACAAAAAGCACCACCCGTCACCCACCCATCCGCTATCAGTGGCAAAACTCGGGGGCAACTCCACGGAGGGAAGAGTGGCAAACTGGTAGGGTAGCAGGGTGTGCCAGGTAAAAATATCGCTGTAATAACAGGCAGCAAGGTTAACATGCTGGGGAGTTCAACAAGGGGGTGTCCCTGGGAGGGTGACGGCAGCGTGCTTGTTTGCTTTCAGTTACCTACGTACCGTGCACACAGTCTGAAAGCTATTTATTGTACGGGGAGCAGACAGCATTTGGGGGGGGGGGTCAAACTCGTAATACTATTGTGTGCCTATAACCATCTGTCACCGCTAGCCTGAGATGAGAGAAGATTAGGGAGAATAAACAGTGTGCTACAGAGCATCCGTAAAGCCCCAGGGCTACAAAAAACACACCCGCCACCCGAAAGAAAAAAAAAACAAAGGAAAAACGCAACTCACGGGGACATCAAAGATATTCTGAATCTGAGGCAGCCAAGGATCACAGTTTTAACCTGTGCTGACAGCAGATAAATGACAGGCAATATTGAGGGACGCCCGTGAGGGTCCTATTGTGGAAATGATGATGATTCTGATAATGATAATGATTGTGATGGAATTCTGCTTGCCTGTATAATTTCTTCAAAAAGGGGGGAAAATAACTTTTTTTCTACCCTCTTAAATGCCAAGAGGTTTAGGGGGACACTTTAAGCCCCTAGGGCAGCCACAGATATCTTTTTTAAATTTAGCGTGAAGCCTCTTAGAATTTCTATTCAGACAGGATATTCGCTTAAAACCTGCCCTTTATTGCTTTCAGAAGACAAACCCCACGTGTATAAAACCATCTCTTTGGTGTGGTTGGCGACCTGGACCCCGAGACAATCAAGGGGAACGCCGAGACCTGTTTAATGGGATTCAAATCCCAGGTTTCTGTCTGAGGAGCAGAGATCAGTTTGGGGAGAGGGGGCTGTATTTTAAATCACTGCTCAAGCCCTACAGCATAATAGATAAATGCAAATATACTCAAGAAACTGTACAAATTTTGATGTTATATTCATTCAACATGGTCATGCAACAATGTGGGCTGATTGGCTGAGTTTTACAAGTGCCTAATCGCACAAACACAAATAGTGGGTTTATTCCTCTGCTAATTTAGGTATATTCAGTTATATTTTGCTCGCAGTGGTCGCGAGCTTGATGGGGAAAGCGGAGCCACCGGGCTTAACGACTCTTACCGTCCGCTGCGTGAGGGCTGATGCCGATGCCATGTCTGTGTGTCTTTGTGTGTGTATATGCCTGTGTGTGCGTCTACTGCTTTCTCAGTAAAAAGAATATCTTGCATGAGCCACTCATCAGCTTCCTCTCTGTATCTGACTTTGTCATGTGACCCGTGTGGATGTCTTTGTATTTATACATGCATGTGTCTGAAACGATCTCCGTCACTGGGGTCACATAGTGATGATGTGATATGTTACCCGACTGGCCCAGCCAAGGTCCCCCACCTCCACAGTGCTTATTGTGGTCAGGTCTCTGCCAGGTCAGCTTGAGGATGGCATGTGATTCAACCTTTTGATTCATGGCACTAGAGCGTCTGGCCACTGCCAGGCAGAGTGTGTCACTTGCCTTGGTACCGGTTTGACTCCACCAGGCCACACTGAATTTGATGGTCCTGAATTACTTAGCAACCCGGAGATAAAGTCTGCTCTCATTTCTCAGTTAGATCATCTCCCATCTCTCTCACATTTATCACAAAATCTTTTTCTGTTCTGCTCCTTCCTTACTGTCCTTTTCATTGTCTGTTTCTGCATCTTTCTTTATTTTTTATTAATTTTTAAAACATGAGTAGAATGTAACAAAGGGCAATTTTAATCATAGGTTCCTAAAGGAAAGGATCCACAATATTGCTTTAGACATGCATTTTTGTATATTCTCACCCTAATTGTAACTAATTATTTAGCAGCCATGATGCTCATCATCGCTGCCTGAGTGCGACAGACAGCTTTGTGGGACAGAAATGGAGGTGGGGGTGTGGGTTTGGTACTGGGTGAGGGTGCGGCTGCTTGCTGTGGGTTTATTTGCTGGGATGCCGGACGGACGAGATGAGCGGCACCTGCTGGGAGGCATAGCCCCCATATACCAGGGAGACCTGGGAGACTCTAGCCACAGGTCAATCCAGCTCATTAAAGAACTGGGTCATTAGCGTGGAATCGAGGTTCTCAAGGCGGGGTTGGGGGAGGAAGTGTTGGAAACAGTAGGGAGGATTTTAGTCTGGGAGGGAGGGGGGTTTAGTAAATTTTGCATCTTGGAGAACACAGCTCTTACGTTAATTAACCTCCCTCTTCCTTGCTGGAAAAAAAGGTAGCCTGTTATCATATATGCACATGGTTGCGTGCCAATTAATTACAAGGGAGGAAGACAGTGCAGCCTTGTCCCAGCGGTCGGCAACCCTTCTATGCAGGGACTCCCGAATATTCTAATATTGCCATGATGAGCAAGAAAGCACATTAAAATTAAGGAGGGAATCATGGCAGGAATCGGCTTTACCATGGGCGTGGTTGGAGCAAATACATTTTAAAAAAAATTCTATGTAAATGGAAACAAATAATCTTTGCTAATAGCTCACCTTAGGAGTCTCTCTAAACCGAGTTGGATCCACGACTCTCCTGGACATCTCTTTGGCTTTTAAGCTCTTACGCACTTTTGGCCTTCAGTGGAATGCCTCTGTTGGATAAACGAGCATTCTTTGTGGGCAAAGGGGGTGTCAGGATGTCTGAGACATGGGTTCTGCTCTGAATGACTGTAGTACACATTCTTTCAATGTCCAACACCAGCAGAAACATATGTACCTACAGCAATATGCTGGATTCTTCACTTATTGCCCGTTCTGTGCCCTCATTTCTGTAGCTGATTTAGCTTAAACATACTTTAATTTTACCCATTTCTACCACTATGTTTAATTTCTGAGTAGCTTGGGGTCAGTGTCCCACTCAAGGGTACGACAGCAAAACCCCGGAGTCTTGGTCTACGGCTCTATGTCCTTAACCATCATGCCACCCCAGAAAGCAGCTGGGCAAAGGTCTTTCCAGAAGGCAAGGATCAATGCATTTGGGCGGTGCCCTGTGAATCGCCTTTCCTTCAGGGTTATCAACTCGTTTCATTCATCAACTTCGTTTTTGCTGTCTGGTATGAACTTTGCTGTTTCTACACTTGAGCTGAGTTTACCGATGCTATAATTGGGTTCTGGGTAAAAACAAGTCTGCCGTTTACTGCACGTAATGTGTAGAGAGCTAAGCCCTGTGTAAAGTTTTCATGGGGGTACGAATCCAGCAATAGCTATATTGCTGAGATTCAGTGTCACCAGAGACAAACAATTTATGCAAAATTAATTAGGTAAATAAACCATGTGACAGGCTAAGGTGATTAAATTTAAAGGTTACCATAACAGCTTTCATAGATCTCGGCTGATATTTGTCCACGCGATGCGTCCCTGCTTGTCTAACATCCATGGACTCATATATTCTCTTTAATTATTCTATATCCTATTGAGTGCCTTTCCAGGGGTAGAACTCATCCAAATACACTGTTAAGTGCTATAAAATCTGCAAGAGTAAGCTGCATGTTACTAGCCAGTGTCACAGTTTTTAATCGACTGATTTCCCTACTCTTCAATGAGGTGTCTGTTGTCGTCTGACAGAGTGAAGTGAATTAGCGGCGTGCAGAAGATATATCCTAATTCTGCCATACATATTAAATCCAGTGGCGGCTGAGCCAGTTGCTGGGGTAGAAGCCGTGCAGCTTTTTCATAAGCCTGGATAGTTTTTGTTTATTCCATTCATTACTGTACTTTTGAAATGAAGCACAAGTAATGTGTTAGTTTCCATATATCCCATCATGCTCTCCTTTCTAAGACACGCCCACATATAGGTGAGAGTGAAGCTTGGAGTCTAAGTGCAGGGTCAGCTATTTATCTAGCAGTCAAGGGGGATTTACTGAGGGGGATCTGCAATCTCCGATCTGCAAAATTTACCAAGGCCTGCCCCGGTTAGCCTCAGCCACCCCCCACCCCAATCCTGATTTGAGCACCTGCCTCTTGAAATGTCTATGCACAGCCCTGAAGAGCAGTGTAGATTCTGGAGATTTCCGCATGCAGTTTTGATGAGGCGTTCCTGCCGAGGGCTTCAGCCAAGACTTAATCGGAGCGATGGGAGGGTAACACATATGAGATTTGCTCAATTAACCAATAAAGACAGCACCTGTGCTCACCAGAAACATGGCTGCACGTTACACCCCAAATGCACAGTCTGACAGTCTGACATCTTGCTATGCGGTGTGTGAGTGTGTGTGTGTGTGGCTTTGCATAGATAACATTTGGATACAAAAATGTCCCCAAAGTGCTTTAAAACATGAAACTTCCTTACTTTTCGGGACACTGCTTCAGGTTTCCACCTTTATAACCTCAGTTTCATAAAAATATGTGTATGCAGTCAAAAAAGTAAAGTACCATAAGTCTCGTATTTTGGTTGGTTGCTTATGTTTAAGGTTAGGGCTGGGTAGGGGTTAAGGGTGTTGTGATTGGGATTAGGAATTTTCCCATAGATAGATAGACCAACTATGTGTGTGTGTGTGTGTGTCTGCGTGTCTGTGTGTGTAGGCAAATGCTAAATGGCACTGGTGTCATAACGTGGAACGACTGGGATATATAATGGTAGAGCTGCAATATGTTTGTAATGTTTTGTAAAGACTCTGTTAGCTGGGCAGACAGCGACCAAACTGCAGGTACCGGTAAACAGAATGTACAGCACCACCTGCAGGTGTTGTCTCTCAACATCCACACCCAGCTCAGGTCACCCTAAGTGAGTGAGGGGCGGGGGTGTGAGCACTATGTGTTTTCAGACACTAGGCCCCTCATGAATATTCATGCTGGAAATGCCTAATGCGGCGTGCACATTAATTAATTACAAATTATTCTAATTTCAGCGTTCAGCCCCCTATCTCTGGTCAGGTTTGCAGGTTCACTTAGCCCTGCTGACTTGGGATAAACAGACGCAAGCTTTAATGATGGATTCTGTTGTTGCATCAAGTAAGCAAAAAAAATAAAAAAATCAGCAGGGGTTGACAGTGTGGGATGTTCTTTTCTACTTGTAAAGCGTTAAGAATATGAGGCAGTTTTTCTGACAGCTGTGTACTGTGTGCTTCTTTAGAAAGCTTTTGAAGCCTGATACAGCAGAAAGCACTACAGAACTGAGTTTTGAAATGACGTTAAACAAACCTGAACTCCACTTATTTTTTTTGTCCAAAACTACTTCTGGTGAGGAAAGCTTGAGGTCAGAGACTGGGGTCAACCAGAGCCCCTGAAATAGGTTGGGAATGAGGGCTTTACTTGATCTGTCTGTTTAAGGGCCCAACAATGATATGGTTATTTTTCAAGCCACGGGATTCAAACCCATACATTTCTGGACACAAATTTTTAATCCAGTCAGCTGAATACCATCACAAGCAGTTAAGAATGCAAAGTTCTTATTGTATAAACCTTGCTTGGTAACAGTATTGTAAAACTTGAATAAGATGAAATAAGATAGAACTTTATTGATTGATCTCTGTGGGGGGAAATTTCTTTGTCCAATAGCACAGAAAGAAATACAACAAATAATAATTTAAGTAGAAATAAATACAACAGAGGATAGCATAAGTAGTAATACAATTAACATGTACTGGAAAATCAGGAAAATGTGCATAAAAGTAGTAAATGAAAGAATACATAGGAAAACCAAGTACCACTGGTGTGTATGTATGTGTGTGTGTGTGTGCATGTATATAGTAAAAAATGGCAGTTGTGTAAATGGAACAAAACTTAATGAAAGAAAACTTGGATCATGTAAATATTTTAGCACTAACTTGGTAGTTGGTGGGAGTCAGGACCTTGCTGGGTGGCAAAGTCAGTCTTCGTGTGACTCAATCAAAAGATCTGGATTCTATTTGTTTTGTTTCAAGGGATTGCTATAGAGACCCAGAGGTCGTCTCCATTACGCCGGCACAGCTGAAAGAAAAGCGGCCGTGCTTTCAAGTGTTCGTCCTTGGCGAGACCTTTAGCGACGTTGCAGGTATACAGCTTTTAACATGTGAGGGTGCTGTTTTTCATGTGCCGTATTTGGGGGTTATTAATATTCTCAAAGGGAGAATTTTACACTGGATTGAAGTACTGGATCATACTATAAAAGAGAGGGAACTCATTTCAGGTTTTCACAAGTAAGCCTGTTGGACTCAATTATTGGAGGTACTTGCCATTGTCATCCCCTATTTCTCCTTGAAGGGATTAGCGTCAGCTCTGGGAAGACCTTGCAATATCCAGGATTTGGTTAATTTCCAGGATCTGCCCTAAAAGGGAACTTGTTCTTTCACAATGATTCCCCTACTTTAAGTTAGTCCCATCCACTTATACACGCGCCAATGAGAAAAGAAGATCCATCGTAATATTAATCTGCCTCAACGTTTTCAATCATGACTGTGAATCGATTATAGCTGAGGGAACGGGCAAATTTTCGGAACATCTACTCTAAGATAGCATTAGTTTCCTGCAAAGACCGTATGTAATGACTTTGGATGCATGAAAACTTCACAGGGCTGGCAGTATGGTCAGTGCAGTGAGAGGCTTCTGACCGATAAAATATATCGCTGTTGGAGTGGATGATGCTAATGCTAACAATGGACGCTCAAAGACGTTTATATCATTGCACGTATTAATCAATATTACACATTCACATCTGGTGTCTGTATTTCTGCGTCGTGGGAGACACCTCGCAGGAAATGCCCCCTAGTGTGCTGGGGTAGTGAGCTATTTAGAAACATAAAATGGGGGGTGCACCCAGCCATGAATCGCTCTTGCATTCACCAAACGCATTGGATGTTAGCATTATTGTACAAGTAGCAGTCACACGGCAGCCATCATGCCTGCGTTTCCATTCTGATGGCGGTCGCCATAATCCCCCGCTTATAATTTGTGTTACCAGTTTGCTTTAATAACAATTGTTGCTGGGTGATTAGCTTTTAATTATGGCTTTTCTGCCTTCCCCTCTGTGTTTCCCAGCATCATCCCGCTGAATTCTGGGAGTGTCCCATGATGCCTCCCGAAACCTTTGGCGGGACCATCCTCCTTTGTTATTTCCGAAGGCTTCCTGGTTTTTTCCACTCCCTCCTCTACCCTCCCTCTTGCCATAAGTGCCTGCAGTGATCATCATCCATGGATCATTACCTTTCAAAGAAATTTGAGCGCGGAATGCCATTTAATTTTTCCGAATGTAGTCCGTCATTAGGAATCGCGGCTGTCACGACGATGCCATTTTTGGCGTGATGTGTTTGTTGCCTCATTTCTTTTAATTCCGTCTCCATTAGCCTAATTCTTTTTTAATATTTCCATCTAACGAACTTTACAGTCCATTTTGTCCTAGTGTCTGCTAAGCGAGTTTTGTGAAGCAGGCGGCTGGCTTTTTCATTTCGGGGGAGTGGTGATGTTGGGCCCCTCGCCTTTGTCAGCTTATTCTCGCCACCTCGTCGGTTCTGCTTCTTCGCCTTGATTATACAAGCAAGCGGCTGCATGAAGTTCATTAAAAATAACCGCCGGCTAATTAACCTGAGCTACAAAAACACCAACGCTGGCGTCCGAGATCGGTCTGCAGCATATGGCTTGTCTTACCAGCCTCTTCTCAAAGACATCGTTGCCAGAACCCAGAGAATGCTGGGATGCATCGGGGGCCACGGTGGCGAGCGGCAGGACCTCAAAGCTCTCTGCTGGGCAGATGTTGTTTCTGCAGCCAAGCCTGGATTTTCTGGGACGGCCCGTTCAAGTTTCCTGCTCTGCTGAGTAGTAAATATGTTTCATGCTCACACGCACTTAGACGGGTGACTTCCCTTCTCGATCGGAGGAGCGCCAAGATTTGCAGATGCCTGCTGTTTGTCGGGGGGGGGAGGGGGTTGGTACTGACTTATGAGATAGAACCTACCCATCCATGTTATGAAACAAGGCCTAGCAAGCTGTCTGTAAGATCTGACGTGGTGGAATGTTCACACAAGGCCCCACATCCCAGAATGCCACTGGTGTGCGGCTCTCTGAGATTCCGTGCTCTGTTCCCAGTTTGTGTGTGGTGTGAATTCTTATGTCCGTGGGGACCAGCTGGGCCTTATTTATTTCACGGCAGAGAAGGTGAATGTAGTGTGTGTGGAGGGGGGGGGGGGGGCCTGACCCCCGGAAAGGGTGATCTGTCATGAGGTGTGCCTTCCAGGGTGTTGAGTGCCGAGAATGGGGCCCCACAGCTGCTGACACATGGGGCCCGGAGGGAGGCTCAGGCTCCACATGCATCTCCCAGAATCCCCTGTGAGCTACCCACCATTCCCTCACCGCGGCTCGTCTTAGCATGTAATTACTGGGGAGGCGAAAGAGTCCCCCCCACCACTATGCCGTGTGTGTGGCTAAAAGAGGGAGGCGTTGATGGATGCCTGTGTTTTGATAGTGAATAGTTGGAGGGTAGTGACAGAGCCAGCGCTGGCGTCTGGTTGACACATGCATTGTTGTTTTCGCCCTCACCTGAGCCATGCCTCCTCCAGACCGGTTTGAATCCAGGCCTGGGGTTCCGGCACGTCTCACCGGTCCCCAGGGATGCCAGCGTAAACCCGACCGCACACTGCACCATAATTAGCAGCCTTTACACTACAGGCCTGGAAATCTTGCCGGCAGAGTCGTCCCAAAGGGGCGACTCCTCCGCAGTGGCGTGCTCGTGCGGGCCGCAGAGCTGTTTGCGGGCGCCTTAAAGCCCCTTACACTTCGCTCAGCTCAGTGATTACACAGCCACAGTCTCTGCGGGAGCAGGTGGGTACAGCAGCCGAATAAGACACCCTTAAAGGGAATGGGGCACCCTTAAAGGGAATGGCTGCCGTATGGTATTAAGGAGGGATATCAGCACTCTCAAGCAACGTGCGGGCCCAGACACACAAGCAAAATGGGCAAATCTGTGTTAAACGGAATAAATCTGCATGTGTTTGAAGCTTCTGCAAGATTTTACCGTGCCATTCACAAGGCGGCAGAAAGGAAAATGAATAGTATTATGCCAGTGTAAGAGTAAGGGAGCCCAGCAGAACGGCTCAGCATTACAGGGCCGTAATATAATTTGCCTTTTGCTGGAATGGAAAACAGCACGGCTGAGCGGAACTGGGCTAATTCCGAGGGTATCATCAGCGCGCCTGCTGTCATTAGACAGTGAGCCTGGCTGATAGAAGGTATCAGTTTAAATGACAGCCGACAGCAACATTAAGGCTTAAGGTCATATTTGGTTGGCTTATTTAAATAAAATGTATTTTGAGGGGTTTTTTTGCTTCGTGTTTGAGGTCTCGCTGAGCATGGTGACGGGAAAGATGATCTCAGAGTCTCTGTCTGTGTGTGTTTCTGGTGATTTCCCTGCTGCATGGTTCAGTTACCTGAACTTGCTTCTTGATGATGTCATGCCTCCATTCGCTATTGGGGGGGGGGATCAGACTGTCCTGCACTTGGCTGCATGTGCTACTGGCTAAGTCCCATCACAAAACTGACAGCGACAGGCAGAACAGACAGGGTGAGAGCAGCTTCAGGGGACTGATGGCAGGAGTCTCAGAGGATATGGGGGAGAGCAGGGAGCCTGTGAGCAAGAGGAGCTTGTCGGGCCTCCGCGGTGAGGGTGCATGTCACGCTCCGTGGGCCAGGAACAGGGAACAGGGGCCGACGGCGTGAAGCAAGTCACACAGCCACAATCCACCTCTGATTGTCGCCCTAGAACTGCGGGGTGGGGAGGAGGTAAAATTGCAGCCATTTGCTCCACACAATAGCTTCCCTGACCTGAACATGCTCAGCTATGCTCAGAGATGATAAGGTAAGGGGGGGGTGGGGATGCCATGCGGAATGGTGGGATGCATTTCAGGAAAAACAAAGCTCTCCCTAAACGCTCTGGCATCCCTCCCCCCCCAGGCTCGGAGACGCCGCTGAGGAGCGTCCGCTTATCTTCCTGGACCATTCTGCCAACCAGCCACCATGCATCCTGTACAGAAGTGTGACTCTCTGCGAGTTTTTAATGTGTCGTGTTAATAATCCCATAACACGTGTTACAATAAGCAATTCTAATTCCATCTGCCGACGATGACGACATTAGCATATCCATTTAATTAGGCACACACTTAACGCAGAAACGATTTAATCACTTCTTAGTAGTTACTCTTGTGTTTACTGTCCATGACAGACACGGGCATTCAGCTTATACTGACCAGTTAAGGTGTGTTTTGTCCTCATTATAGCAAAATTTAACTTATCCTGACTAGTTAGTGCTTAATAACTTGTGTTGATGCCCAAGTTGAGGCATGGTGGGAAAGTAGTAATTCAATCAAATTAATTTTGAAATAAGTGTTTAGTTACAAGTTTTATTGTTGCATGTGTTTAGAGGAACATGGTCAAATTCTTACGCTGCAGTTGTATGGTACAGGACAGTTGCTTGGGGGGACAACAGGATAAACTAATTAACTGTTACTTACTAATTAATTGTTTATACACACGAAGAGTGGGCCTCAGTGTTAAACGTCAGAAATTTCTGACAGAGCAGGGGCCGGATATGGTGTGAGAGACGGCCCTGTTCTGGTTTGCCGGGACTGTCTGCTGGTGAGCATAACCCCCAACTTATCCTGACAGGAAGCTTTGTTGCACTGATGCTGTTCTAAAGTTTCACACATATCCCTCTGCAGTGATGTCAGAGTTCCACCTTTTTAATGGTTTAATTCTAATTTACATGTGCAGAAATTGAATGGCTTCATGTCGTTTACAGATGCGTCTAGTAACTGATTTCATTATATGAGGTATAATTAGCACCTTAAAAGCATATTGAAAAAGTTTAACCATAGAGGTGTAATGTAGCAGTAGGCAAGAAACTGGACCATGAGAATAATTGGTATTCCGATCTATTTTTAAGACATTTTTAATGACGCTTCCAAATGCCTCTCTTCAGTTGCCTTTACAGGCATTTACATCGTCCACAAGTGGAGATTATTAGCGCTGGGCCCACATGCTAATATATGCAACAGACACGGCACGTGCGTCTTGGCAAGACGTTAACGAGTGCGTCTCTGCGACGTGGAGAGGGACGCGGCGTGAATTCCTGCCTGCCGTTACACGGGAAGGCGTCGCCTGACAAAAGGTGCGAATTCCTACCTGCGTGCCATCAGAATGGCTCCCAAAGCATGCTTCACACATGCCCTATCTACACATGTGACCATGGAGTAGTCTGCTCTCACCAGCCTCCATTTTGTTTGCTAGCATTAATTTTAATATGAAATTATTTTCTGTGTGCGTGTGTGTGTATATGTGTGTGTATGTGTGTGTGTGTGTGTGGGTGGGGGGCGCACAATATTTTTTTTTATTAGTACCCTTCAAAAAACTCAAAATTTTCCAATAGACAATCTACAAGTCTGTCAGGTTTGTCATTCGTTTTTTGTTATTTTAAAATAATATTCTGAACACAGGCCGAAACTGCCATGTAAAGCAAATGCGGAGTGTGTAGTCATGTCCCCTTACGGAGAGGCCGTCAGCGAGATACTAGGTGTAACTTAAATTACCCTCCCAAACATAATTTGATGTTTAATAATACATTTTGTCGCATGAATAATTTGATATTCAGAATTCAAATAACCATTTTTGGGGGGCTGTAATGCATGAACTACAAATTATTTAAATAGGACTTGAGAAAAGCATAGTGGTCACAAATCAGCAGAAGCAAAAAATGAAATCTTTTAATAGATTTATAAATATCTGTGTCATCTCTGCAGGTTTGGAATATTTGCTATTTGAATTTCAAAAGGCATAATTGAGATAATGTGCATTCAGTAATGGATGGTATTTATATATATACAGTATACACACACACACACTATACTGTGTGTTATATAAATCTTTTTCTAAAAGGCTCCACTTGTGCTGTACAGTTCCGGAAACAGGCATCTATAGAGACAAACATTAGCATTTGAAAAGGCTCCTCACTAGATGAACTGTGGGCCGCCAGCCGAGGCAAGCGGCTAATTTTACAGCCGCTTTGCAGTGCAGCTCCTGCTCTTCCTGTTCTTTATGACAGCTGCTAACAGCGGACAGATTCTCGCCTCTCAGAAAAGCAGCGAGCATCCGTCGCAGGCAGGGCCCGGTCAGCCATTCTCCTTGGGGTCTATCAGGGGCACCGCCATGTTCCACCTTGTAGTAAAAGGCGAGCAGTCACCCTATCATATGACATAGGCAATCGCCTAGGGCACCGTCTTCTGAGGGGATGAGGACATAGCAAGCCGATTTCACTTTGTCTCAGATGAGGGATGCCAGCAGTATAGCATACCTAATTTCCAATCTCCTCTGTGCTCAAAATTCAAAAAAGTTTCTGTATTATTTTTAGATCCATTTTTTTGTATTAATGCAATAAAATCTACCTTTATCAATTTAACTCTTCATTGCTTTGTCGAACTGTTATTCCATCTTCCTTCTTTTCACAAGCACAAACAGAACACAAACATTTCGGATTTAGGATAAACGGTTTGCTAATTCCTCTGTAATTTGCCTGCCATGTTACAGCCGGCTGATTTCCTATATCCCGCATAAGAATGTGTCCGGTATTTTGGCTGCTATTTTCAGATGAAAGTACTGGTCAATAAATGTATGTAAGCCAGGAGCAGAGAGGTTCGGTGAGGAACAGCTTAGCAGTGAAAATCCTTTTGAGTTCAGTTAGCTCTGGAAAAATCTCTCTTTAATAATGTACAGGGCGGCACAGAACAGTATGCATTTTTAATTACTAAAGTGACTAATATCTGCACACTGGGTTTGAGGTTTTTGTTTCATTAAATACATTTGTGTTTCTTACAGCTGAATGACTGAATCTGCTACACCTGAGCGTGCCTTGAAAAGGTGCTAACAGCCTCCGCATGGGCCCACAAGGCGCACAGATGTCCCGTCAAGCCAAAGACGTAAAAACACAAAAACAGGACCCTGTCTCGTACACTAGCACTTCTGCGTTTTTAAAGGTAAACAATGCCAATTGTCAGAAAAGCACAGCCAAACGGTGTTTTGTATGAGCAGGTATTGCTAGCAAGTTGCTTGTATCCCTAGAACAGTATATGAAATCCTGCATGTAGTGTAGAATCCAGCACATACATCATCCACACACATGGACAAGTTGGCAACACCTGTACACCTTTGCATGTTTTTAGACTGTAGAACCAGAGAAGCCATATCGTGAAACAGAAAACAAAAACTCACGTTGCTGTCTTCTGCACACACTCTGTAATAAGCTACAATGGTATTTATGGGGCTGTCATTTATGCTTCAATTATGTATGTGGCTCTGGCATATAAAAAATGTTCTGTCACTTTAAGAAGGCCTTCTTTAGCTGTACGGGGCAGTAGTCATGCTGCTAACTCTCCAGGTTTCTACAGGTTTTTCCTCTGTATGGTGATTAAGTCTTTTTTCCGCGACCCAGCATTTGAACCGAGCCGCCATTTATAAGGCGGATTAATGACACTCTGACTCTACTCCCTGTCAACACTAGTGACCCGTGTCCTACTTTCCAAACGACATCCAGGGGAAATGAACTTTATGGCTGCATTTTTTCCCTCAGCACTGTGGTGAAATGCACATTTACAGTGGGGTTATCGCAGATTCAAAATGATAATAATGCATTGTAAGCATAGTTACTAAACCTATTTTTTTTTTTGGTTTATACCATCCCAACACTGGAGGGGTTAGGCAGTCACTGTACTTTTGGATCAGTATCATAACTGTCATAAAATGTTCCCCTTGAACTGACCAGTTTAACATTTAACATTAAAGGCAAATTCTGTTTTACTTAATATATTGTGTGTTTTTAATTATATTATTCAAATTCAGAAAGCTTAAAGTTTTACATGTTGAGTAGAATCCAGATCCCATCAGAGAGAGTTTTTCTAAGCACTTTAACCCAAATATTGGATTAAACTGATGGCTAAACTTCCTGTGAGGAAACGTTTGGGAATACACACACCAGCAGGCTCGGCAAACCAGAACAAGGCCCTCTCAGAGACAACGTCCGGCTCTCCCAAAGATTTCTGTGTGTACAAACGGTGATCCAAACCTCTCAATACATTTCTGATTTTAAATGATGTATCTGTCTGAGCTTTAGCCATTCTAAAAGTAAGAGTACAATGAATGTAAGGACTACCAGTTTCCAGCCTATTAAAACAAAGAAACAGATAATGAGTGAGTTTCCCGAAGCCTTCTTAATGCTTTGTCATTCGTAAGTTCTACGTTAAAAGACAGAAGTTACAAACGACGTAGCGTTAAGAAGGCTTAGGGAAACTCATCTCGTCTAATTCACAGAAGCACATTAACTAGGGATGGAGACAAATGTATGAAAAACTCAAGTGACTGTATGGCCACAATATCTAATTACTGAAATGTCTGTTTGACATAGCATATACAATATCAGTGTTCACCATTTGTACATGAAGTACAGGAATCCCAACCACATGTCCCACCTTGCTGTCCTATGACACGAACATATTCAGGTGAGAGTGAAACACAATTTTATTTGCTGGCTGTGGGAAATGAGCCACAGACACAGACTCCTATTCTGCAAAGTGTCACGCCTGACATAGCTTTATGAATGCAGAGGGTTCGGGTCAGCATTCAGGGAATATCTAGGGTTACAGTTGGCATTTGGATTAGAGCGAATTTTAGGGTTAGCATTAGGTATGGTGTTAGTGTTGGGATTGGGTTTGAATTTGAGTTAGCACTATGGTTAATGGTTAATTTCACAGAGTATTGTATTAAAAATATTTTCTTGAACAGTAAAATGTTAAGTCTATTCACTTTATAATAGAACACAGCTATCGAAGTAAATGTCACAGGCAGTAGATAAAGTTAAATAAACATAAAAACTCAGGAATAAGTGCACAACTGACCTCTGAATGACCAAAGATACAGTCAGTCTCTGTTGTTGATGTTTCCATTACGGAAGGGACCTGTCAGGTTATGGCAGGCCAGGAATTCTTGACTTAACGGGATCTTACCGGTCGTTCCCCACGGGTACCGTAGGAAACTAGAACGACGACAGAGGAGAAAGGACAATGTCATGAAGGCCAGAGTCGGTCATGAGAATCCCAGTTCCAGAGAAGAATGACAGGATATGTTTCACACACCACTATGATCATCTTGACCTTTAACATTCTTTATGGCTTTAAATGAGGTTTTATGACACTACTAAATTTTTAAAGATAATAACACTAATGTAGTTCTATAATAAAATAGATGCCTACTAAAATATATATACTCTATTGAGAGTTTTAAACTAGACCAGACATTGTAATATTTATAGTTTTAAGAGAGTACATTCCCAGGATCATAATATTATAGGAAATTTGAATATTAGAACACAAGAAGCAAACTTTAATGCTGTAGAATCAGATGAATTGTGCTCTGTGAGACTGCTGTTATGTTTTGCATAGGACCCAGACCTCTGAGGAACGAAGTCGGAGTTATGCTGTGTACAGTGCAGGCTCTATTATCCAGAGTAGGAAAGTAACTTAGCTACATTTATGTCAATCTTATGAATAAATGACTAGCATTTCGCTGCACTGTAAGCCTAGAGCACCTTATGGACTCACAGCTCTCTAAGCATTACTTGATTGTTGTCTATATTGCTCTGCTTCTGTTTATAACTTTGATGGACGGGATTTCTAGGCGCAGCCAGGGCGTTGAAAGTGTCCGGTTTTGGTGACCTCAGGATTAGGTCTCAGCTGTTTGCAGATGATGTGGTTCTGTTGGCTTCATCGGACCCTGACCTTTAGCTCTCGCTGGGACAGTTCACAGCCGAGTGTGAAGCGGCTGGGATGAGAATCAGCACCTCCAAATTCGAGACCATGGTCCTCAGCCGGAAAAGGGTGGAGTGCTCTCTCTGGGTCGGGGATGGGGTCCTCCCCCAAGTGGAGGAGTTCAAGTGGGGGGACGATGGAGTGGGAGATCGACAGGCGGATCGGTGCGGCGCAAGCAGTGATGCGGGCGCTGCATCGGTCTGTCATGGTGAAGAAGGAGCTGAGCCGAAAGGCGAAGCTTTCGATTTACCAGTAACTCTACATTCCTACCCTCACCTAAGGTCACGAGCTGCGGGTAGTGACCGAAAGAACAAGATCGCAAGTACAAGCGGCCGAAATGAGTTTCCTCCGCAGGGTGGCTGGGCTCTCCCTTAGAGACAGGGTGAGGAGCTCGGTCATTCGGGCGAGACTCAGAGTAGAGCCGCTGCTCCTCTGCATCGAGAGGAGCCAGATGAGGTGGCTCAGGCATCTGATTAGGATGCCTCCCTGGGGAGGTGTTCTGGGCATGTCCCACTGGGAGGAGGCCCCGGGGAAGACCCAGGACATGCTGGTGGGACTATGTCTCTTGGCTGGCCTGGGAACTCCTCGGGATTCCCCCAGAGGAGCTAGAGGAAGTGGCCGGGAAGAGGGAAGTCTGGGTTTCCCTCCTGAGACTGCTGCCCCCGCGACCCGACTCCGGATAAGCGGAGAGAATGGATGGATGGATGGATGGATATATTGTCCCTTCATATCCACCACAGAGAACTAACATCATATCGACGGCAGCTGAACCAAAACACGTGTGTCACAGTACAGAAACTCCTGACATTTCGGGTGACTCTCCTGCCAACTTAAATAGGAACTTCCCCTCCAGGATGGTACAGAGGAAAACAGCCGATTTCAAACAACATGACAAGAGCACAGCTCTGGAATGGCCTGTCTGATTATGGGCTCTTAAACACACTTTCATGCCCACTCCCTTCCTATCTGGGGCAAGTTCCACAAAGCAGGGTTTCTTGCTTAGCTGGATAACTTGTTGGATTTAAGGCTGGGTTAAATATAAGTGAACAAAGATAAAGTCCATTTAACGCAGACTACCTTAAATCTGACAACTTATCCGGCTAAGCAAGAAAGCGTGCTCCCTGAAACAGGCCCCAAATATGCCTTTATTATTATTATTATTATTATTATTATTCATTTTGCATCCAGTTGAATTGTCAAGTATGGTGCAAAGCTGCAGCTCCTCAGAGGCTGTTGTCCCTGCTCACTTTATCTCAGTAGCAATGCACGATACACTTAGAGGTCACCGTCACTGCTGAGCCACCCTGAAGCAAGGAATTCCTCCCACGCCGGGACTTCATCTTTCTAAAATAAGCAACTTGAGGCTAGAATCTCAGTGCAATCTTAAATTGTGGGAACAGTGCTTTTCAACCTCATCTCCACAATTGGACACTATCTGTGAGGAGTTTATGGCCATTATGTAGCTTCAAGTGATGCCTTAAGTGACAGCATGTTAAGCGACAACCTATGACCTGGAAATGCATCAACTCACCTTATTAACAGAGCCCAATAAGTGCCAACAGAAGGTTCTAGAAGGGCTTATATCCTGAATGAAGGCTAAGGCAGCAGGTTGTAGGACTTGAGTTCCTCATCAAACCTTTGCGCTCTTATCCTATTTTGAAACAATACTCTGCAGCACTTCTCTGTAGGCCGTTTTTCTTGTCTCCCCATCAGTAACTGCTACATTTACGACCAGCAGGAAGTCACACGTTTTCCACGTCACCTGAAGAAAACAGATAGTTTCTGCATATGTTTGGCACTAAGCTCGGGCCTCGAGAAAGGTGTCGAGAACCTGCATTTAAGGTGTCGTCCCTATCGCCCACCGATGGGGCGTCTTTGTGAAACGCCTGTCCCAGCACATATGTTTCCACGCAGTTTGGGTCATAAAGGGTTTATTATTCTAAATTATAGGTGCTAACGCTCTACTGTGTATTAATAGACTTTCCATCAGGAGTGGCCTACTTGGTGCTACTTCAAACAAAAGTGATTTGCCATTTGGAAATTAAATGCTTAATTTTTGTTTTATCTCCTCGAAAACAGAGCAGTTTCTTTTTGTGAGCCATTAGAATGGGACTGTTATTGGGATTTGAAAACAACAAAAAATGTTAAAATTAAACTATGTTTCTTAGTAAATGACGAAATAAGCAGCCATCCATCTTCAGTACTCACTTCTGCTGTGCAGGGTCATGGGGGCCAAAGCCTATACTAGAAGGTATGGGAAAGGGGGGGGGGGGGGGGGTACCCCAGGCGGGGGCAGCAACACCATTCACAAAAACGTGTTCACAGCACCAGGTTTCTTTAACATGTTTTTAG
>JABFDZ020000001.1:51910313-51936688 GCA_019775955.2 Pollimyrus isidori
CCCCCCCCCCCCCCCCCCCCCCCCCCCCCCCCCCCCCCCGCCGTGCAGGCCGGTCTTTCGGGGGGCGGACCTGGAGCGGACAAGACGACCTCAGGGGGACCGAGGGGGGTGGTGACAAACGGGCGCCCTGGACTCAGCGACAGGCGACAGGGTGCATTTCATAGATAATTCAAATAAAACCCATGAAGAAACTGCCTCTTTTCATCTCAAAGAAAGGAAAAAAAAATGTTGCAGTACAATAATAAATATTTCTCTCAGTTGATTTAATTTTATAGGATGTGGTCAGTTTGCAAACAGGGTTTTTACCACGGTGGCTCTTGGTTTGGGCCTGCATGCTAAAAAGCTCGACATCATCCTAAGATCACCTCTGAAATCAGGTTAGCTGAGAATTACTAATCATACCATCATCTTCATCTCTAACAAGGGAACAGCACAGTCATAAGGCTTTGCACAGTTATTAAAAAAGTGCAACGAAAGCACAGATGATACTGCAACTGAACCTAGAAGCAAAGGGTGCCATATCAAGCCACAGGTGGGCCTGCAGTTGGACCCTTGATCAAAGTTCTGAGCAAGAATCAGGAAAACATCCAGACATGAAAACAAAGCCTACAACTGGGAGCCATATGACAGGCTGGAGTTGTGGAAAAAAAGTCTCTCAGGAGAAAGTGATAATAATCTTATCAGAAATAATAGTAGCATTGGATGGAGCAGGAAAGTGAAAGGATCTTGGGTCACCATGACGAGCAAAGTGCCCATCGATTCTTCCACTCTCACTGTGAGTGCGGGAATCCCTGCCGGGCATCGCGGATCGGCTGCGCTCGCCCGGGGAATCGCATCCCACCACCTCTACATGCAGGAGTGTGCTTATTAACTGCCTTACCTCGGACGCCCAGGGGAGGCCAATCTGATACGGGATCGTTTAAATCAGAGGTGGGCGAGAGCCGCGGCCCTCCCATCGGGCGAGCTGAGCCGTAGGCTCCGGATCGAAGCCAGTCCTGCCATTATGGGATGCCGAACGTGCTGTACGCGGCATCTCGGAAACTGCCGGAATGCACGCGTGTTCCCAACTAACGAACTGGAGTCAGTAACCCTGCTCGCCTTTTTTTATTTTACAATTATAATAAGGCCAATAATATATATGTGTTGTTCTTCAAAAGGTGGGAAAAATGGTGGTTTTAATCCTGTCTTGCTTTAATTGGCCTCTCTCTCGCCTGAAAAGGGTTCAAGCCATGGTGAAATGAAACATGTGTTAAGTTGTGTGGCAGAGGAGAACAGCGCTGTGTGTTTCCAAGCATGAGGTGGGGCATGGATGTAAGGAGTTATGGCTGAGAGCATGTGTGTCTGTAATTAGGCTGAATGTTTCTGCAGCCTGTTCTCCAAAATGGGGTTTCTGATTCAGGGTATTTATCTGCTCTATATTTGCTCTGCCCTTTTACTCATCTTGTGAGGCTGTTCCTAACTCTCCTCCCAGGCCCTGAGCTTTGCCTTCCCAAGCTGCAGGTCGAAACAAACCCTTGTTAATCAGCCCCATCAAGAAGGACATCATTTGTATATTTTACTTACCTATCCAGATATTTATCCAATGACTGCAGAGGGAGAAGCTGCTCCCCAGGTTTCAAACCCACAACCTTTGTACTGTTTAAGCAATGCACTACTTGTTGAGCTACAGTAACTGCCACTGGGATATGACCCCATCCTATGCTAATGCTTCACTTGGCGGGGTCTGGAGGGGAGAGGTAGTGTATGGGTCAGGGGGGTGGGGGTTCTCCCCCAGGATGAAGGTGTCATATGGTGCAGTTTCATCACTTCTCCAAACAGGGGCAGTTTGGCCAATGTGTCACTTTTCTTTGCTCAGATGAAACACACAATCAGAGCCTCGGAGATAAATACCGACACGCACCGGGAAAGGGTTCCTGTTTCTTCATTTTTTTGTTTTTTTCTGGGCATTAGCTGATTTGCTGTGAAGCTGAAGTCTAGATTTTCTGATTGAAATGGAGCATGATAGGTATAAGGATTAACAGCAATACGTATTGATTCCACATTTTGCTTTACTGTTACCATATGGGAGTCAGTCAATATCCTCGCCTTTGATGACTGTGAGCACCGGTGTTCTCAGTTAGGGGGAAGCTGTCCTCAAGTGACACAGTCATATGTTATCAATGTGGCGATGCATTCTTGCAGCGAGGTCTCCGTTTTAATGGGGCAGGCGGTTAGAAAGTGCCATGCCTTTCACAGAGCCACGCTGCAATTATCATCTCATTCTTTAAAGTTATATAAGTTTATGAAACCAGTGGAGACATTTGTTTCCATGAAGTCCTTCCAAGATGGGCAGGGAACAAAAGTGTGGCTCTGAACAGGCGAAGCCTTTTACAGTTATTATATGAAATAATTAGAAATTGAATGACTTCCCTCACGGAATGGGAAAAAGGGCTGACCTCGCAGTGGCTCTCCGGGGATGCGGCGTGTCATGAAACAATCTGAGATTTATTCGGAAAGGGCATGAGAAGTACATGGGATGTGGTTGACCATGATAAGTCACTGTAGGACTAGATTACCCACCCTATTATTTATCAGTCTGTGATTTATAACATTGTGCAGTTTATTTACGCAAGTGGGAATAGGAGATGTTCTTGGCAAGGTGCATAGGAGGACTTTGGGAAAAAGCGGCAGAATGTAGCCATCTACAGTGCCGGACCGAAGAACACGGCCAATCTTTTACGGGCATGTTGTCATCCTAGAAGGTAGGGGTCGCTGTGCTGGGTTCAACTCTTGTGCTTTAGCAAAACTCTGGACCACAGCGCTGGTTTATGTCAAGCCCCTTGGATGTCACCATTATTGCCAAAAAAGAGCCATCTGATAGGGTTTTGGAGGGAAACGGACGAGGAAAGATGCCATTCTCATAATTACAGACTCACGCTTATCTGCCAACAGGCACTTCAAACAACACAATCTTCCACGAAGGACTGTCCCTCAGAAATACTTAAAAACAATTGAACTCACACAATAGTCAATTCCACACGATAAAATTATAAAAACACAGTGAAGTGATTGAGTTATTCAGTTTGGGTTTCGGGTATTTCTAAGAATTTTGTGAATGACTCCACGTATTAGTGCACATAAACACACGTACCTACAGGAAAAACGAGCTGCGTTCAGCATAAATAATTCAGCAGGATGTTATTGAACTGTAATGCTTTTACATTCATCACTTTATTGTATGACAATGAGGGCTCATAACAGTGTGAATAACAGTGTAGACAGCCGGACAGGGCCTTCTGAATATTTAAACCTCTGGGGTCCGCAGGGACCATGTAAAGCAACAGCGCATTCTTCACCAACAGCGGTGATAGCGGTATGGCACATTTCTTTGTACAGGCTACGGTTAATCACACCCACCCCCTTCCTTATGGGACTTTGTAAATAGAAACGACACTGTAAGTGATATGGTAGCACCCATAAATGGCACTGAGCCATCCCCCCAGGCACTCCCATGGGACATGTACCCACTGACCCAACAGCTCCGCTGGCAGTGTGGCACCAGGTATAAACCCGCTCCCTGCATAATAAGGCCTGAATGGAAATACGGTGGTGCCACACACTTACTGCCATGGTGACCTATGAAACCTCTATTCTCCTGCCAAAGGAGAGCGTATGGTTTCTGCTGCTCGGGGACGCTTACACCAGCTTGGAACAGCCATTTTTGACCCGGTTCAAAGCAGACAGGGGTGCGATTACATGATTTTTCCCCTCGCCATAGCTGTGCTAGATTTGTGGCCTCCCTCAATGACCCAAGATTACCCCCCTGTCATGGCTGACAGACTTACCAATAAAATATTCCAGGAAGAAACCACAGAAAGTTAATAGTATAACATTCTTTGAAGCCCGTTACATCATATGAAAATATCACGATTTACAAATGGTAAATTGTTCATATTAAGCTAAATCTGAGTGCAGTATGTTAGCCGAAGCGGAAAACTTTATCTGTCATCTTGGTAGTAATGTGGGAGCTAAACACACATTAACTAAACAGATATTTTATTCAAATATCTTATTATTTGAAATGCCTTTTGAACCAATTACCCTTTTGCCTGAATGGCTCAGTAATTCCACAATGTTGTAAACAACTTCATAATTCACGGTGAACTCCTGTCAATACTGCTCAACGTAAAGAGAGAACATTAAAGATCCATTTACATAAATCTCGCCGCTAATGCACGGATGTGCTCTGCATATCCCCGTTCCTGACTGATCTTCTTGCTCTTGGTGAAATTTTATTACTGCATTTCATATCGTGGAGATCTCGCATCAAACAAATTATGCAATCTGAGTTTGAGTCTCTATATTTTATATAAGATGTTTTCTAAAGCATAAAATGGTAGCACCATTAGCAATTATATACATTCATATCTTTATATACATTTAAATCTTGTCATTGCAGAATGTAGTGAAAATCCAGAATCTGATGAATATTGGCAACAGCAGTTGGTTCCATCTTGAACTTCGATACTATGAGTACTATGGGTTGGGAGAGCACTCTGTTTTTAGCACATAACTGTGATTCCCCTAAACCAGGAGAAGGGAGCATTAGCATGAGGTGTTAGGACAGTTTCAGTGTGACAATAGTTTGCTTCAGGACTGGATAATTGGAATTCCCCAAGGCAGCCTCAAACTCACCAGCCGTAACTCTACCACTGACCTGCAAGCGATGCTTCTGAAGAATTTTCTGGAAGAACCTAAGCAGACTAGAACCTCACATAGGTGGGCAGGGAATGATTAGTTGTTCACCATGCAGTGGAGAACCTGAAAGCAATAAACAGCACATTTTGACCTTGGGGGCAAGTTTGTTGCTTGTAGGGCCCCACTCAAAGAGTCACTTTGGGTCCCACTGCTGTCTTTAGTATAGTGACTGTTTGTGGACAACAGGGGCCCCCCCAAACGTCGGGGGCCTCATGCAAATGTGTAATCCGAGTGGTGGTAAACACCGGTACAGACCTAACAGCAAACCCCTCTCGACACATAACAAAGCTATCCAGAGTCAGCAGATTAGATCAAGGCCTCACTTGTTATTCATAGTTTAGCTTTTGCATCTTTGCATAAGCAGGACGCATGCACGGCTCCCTAACACGCAGTCTTACACACAGAGCCTTGGAGCTCTGTGACACCATGCCCCAGTGTTCATGACAGTTAACTAAATAAATGGAGTGCTTTCCACGCTAAATGACACGTCATTAAAGATCAAGGGCCAGCCACCTCATGCCCAATGTCGATTGCAATGTATGCAGTCGTCACCAGTGCATGTGCTCGTGTTGTAAGATTAAGGAGGGCCACCGCTGCCGATTGATTCCTCTCACTGCAGGGCACAACAGCATCAGGCTGTTTGGTTTTACTTACCCACTGTTTACCTTTCATATTATTTTGTATCGGAGTCACAAAATAAAATCAAGCACGCAGTTGGATTTAATTTGTAGACTGTTTTCCGGAACGTGTTCCATCACCATCCCGTGAACATGGAGTGATGCTGTCATGCCCTCGTCCCCCCCGTATACATCTAGCCACTTAATGGCATCCGGGTGCAGATTACCATAATGGCACTCCAGGCTCATCCACGGGTAATGACTGTGTAAAAATATCCATTAACAAGTTATTTTTTATACCTTTACACCGTGACTGCACCTCAGGTAGCACTGTCTTTCTATGGCAAAGAACTTTTCAGTTTATCGAGATATCTGTCGGAATTAGCTTATTAATTAGTTTATTTCCATCCTATTTGGTAACTTATTTATCTATTTATTATTTAATGAGTTAAAAATCCAATGAAAAGGCAATGAAACTTTAAAACGTGTACAGTGGTGTTAAGATTATTTACACTGAGGCTGGCCATTCTCAGAAGATGCTGGAATGTAGGTTAGGGCTGCAAAGTTAGTATGCAAATTGCCTTATCTGGTGGGATTCACAAACAACCAACATTCTGATTGATTTAATAAACTGCTTTTATCTTTCAAAGTGTTAATTAGGCAAGAGGGGCCCTGCTTTGAAACTTGGCTTTCCATGGCACTTAATCAAGAGCATTAAACAAAAAAGGAAACTTCTTCATGCCTAATGTCCCCCCCATACCCCACCTCACCACCCACAACAAATAAAGCTTTTCTAACAATTTTAAGGGAGGAAACCCCTTCAAGGAAACAAAACGTAATGGGTTTGAAATAAAGTGGCTCGCCTTTCTGGCTGGGCTTTCAGTGTGAGTGTCTGTATCATGTACCGCAGCAGGACTGGCTCAGCCAAACAGAAAAACCACGGTACGCTTCTCAACGCCCAGTGACTCTGACCTACGGACAGAGCCCCACGCCAGCAATTCAATCAGAGTTTACCCGAAGGTATGACATCCCTCAAGGCCCAAAAGGGATAGATGCATTCCGCTCGTCTCCCAGAGGACGCCTGCAGATTACTTTTTTACAACTTCTGAGCAGATATCAGTCTGGGGTGTTTTGATCTCACGCAGTTCCACACTTCTTGGGAAAACTTTCTCTTTCTCGCATTCTCTCTCTCCCATCCCAAAGCAATCTGAATATTTTTCAGCTGCATATTTAAATTTCTAGTCCATCTTTGATGTTTCTCTGCTTCCTCCGATTGCTGCCCGCAAACAGCTGCTGCTCCCCACCGTCAGGCGATCGCTGCAGTTTGACATGCACAGGGGGTCATGTTTGAGGGAAGCGGGGGCCTAATTGCCCTGGTAAATATGATACGCAAGACAAAAATGACACAGGCAAACTTGGACAGAATGTGTCTGCAAATACAAAGTCACTTATTTAAACAAAAAAGGGGATACATTAATTGATGTTTTAAGAATCAGAAGTGTAGAAAAAAATGTACAAATTTCCTTTTATATACTGTATCTGCCGTCAAAGTAAATAGCCACAGAAGTTGCATATTAAAAGTATGGTAATCAAACCTGTGCAATTAAAACTTTGTAAAGGATATTATGAGGCACAGGGAAAGAGGAGGAGAGAGACTGTAACACCTCTAATTATTGACTGCCCTCTGGTTACTTGAAAAAGTCTTCATTAGTCTTTTCCTGCAGTAATTTGTTTTGTATGACATTCATCATGCAGGCCTTTTGTCGGTAACCTTTGACCCCCGTGCTGTCAGCCTGCTACGGTGCAGGTCCACTGTGGCGCCATCTGAGGGAAATTCCTGTCTGCTGTAAATTGGAGATGCGTATCTTTTATAATTCTGTAAACTGTTTATCTCGCCTCCCTCTCCCTCTCTGTTATCACTTTTCTGTTACAGACAGTGTCAACGAGACATGAAAAGAAATACAGCAATTTATTCACCCATTACTGACTGTTTTGGCTTTATGTGCTTGTTGGACTAACATGACGGTTAACCTAACTCAAGAAACCTTCACCCGTCAATAAAATATTGGCTATTCGGCTGCAGAGATACCTTAATCAAAAAACAAATATCACTCTACACTATTGCCAGTGCTTCTGGCTTTAAATATATTAAATAGCCTATAACTCACAAGAATCTAGTTATTTACATTTATAGCCATATTTTTCTGTGGGTATTTATAAAGGTATCTAACAATATTCATGAAGATAAGATTCAGAAATGCCATGTCTTAAAAAAAAACTTGAACTGGAACATTCTCAGTATTTAATTTATAATCCATTCTCAGCGGTGCCTTACATGTAAGTATGAACAGTGATAAGAGACTTTAAGTGCTGCAGGCAGTCTTACCTATTTTATATAAGCAGGTCTGTATCGCTGAAGCATCTCAGGTGAAATGGATTTTGGGTGAAATGGGACCATTGGAGGGTCAAACAACAATTATACCCTCTGCTATGGAATATTCACAATGTCTAGATACCTGCTTGCTGCAGAGGACATTTACAAGTCCTGACTGGCTGTTTCGGGAAAAGAAATTCCTGAATTGCAGGTTCGAATATTTTCTGCTTCTATATGTGACATGTTGTAAGATATAGCACTAGCATAATGTAACCGATTACGCTGGCCATGTCAGAGCAGGACATGCCAGACAGCAAGACGATGCTGATCCTTCAGAAAATGAAGGGAGCCCCAACACATCACAGGGAAAGAGCTGAGTGGTTTGGATGCCCATAAAAAAATAGTGATAGACAAAATAAACAGAGGTTTCTTCAAATCAACCACAGAGCCGTGCCAAACGCATGCTGTGCCGTGTCCATGACACGGGCTGCACATGGATGCAGCTGACCTTTCTGAAATTATGCGATTTCCTTGCTACCCCTCCCCCCTTCTGGCACCTGTAAACCAAATGAATGAAAGTTTCAAAGTGGCAATAACTACTGACAGACGAACAATTACGAACTTTCATCAAAGACCTGACAGAATATGTTAGCGAGGCCGTGCCTGGTTTTTTTACTCTAATAAAAATGAGATAATAGTGCCTGGAAATGTGAAGGTTGGAGGAGGGAAATTTGAGAAATATTAAAAGGAGTGTAAATCCCTATAGGCGAGTTGGTATTTAAAATTTTCATACATTTGGAATATTATTACTCTACATTCTTACCGCTTAAGCTGTTACCTTGTACCACAGCACATTTGGTAAATAAAAATAAATATATTTCAAAGGCTGGAAGCCCCCCCCCCCCACACAAGCTTAATAATCAAGTGTTGAAACCAGACACCAAACTTTCCAATGATAATGATGCTATCCAAAGACTCCATAATCCTCAAGTATATAAAAATAGAGACTTTCAAACGGAGGTGAGCTGGGCTGTATGAAAATGCAATGCAAATGGGCCTTCACCCTGTGGTACTTGAACTGTTTTCTCTTTGATAACCTAATTATTGTCTCAAGAGCTGTGTCAATTGCTCTAGCGATCCCGTCTTGAACAAATCACTCCCGTAACCTGGAGCACTTTCGATTTGATTCTGCCATTTTTTGACAGTTCAAAGCAATCAGAGGCACCATCACAAGGACGGGGATTGATTTTGTGTTCTCGCTTATCATGCTAATTCGCTGAAAATCAGCCTTTTCATCCCCTCTGTCTGATTGCTGCTCATGGAAAGGGTCTGGAACGCACGGGGTCCCCGCTCTGCCGCGGCTGCCCACCCCTCCGCCCCCCCAGTCCCCCCCCCATCGTCGGAGGAGCGGGAACTCTGCCTTTGAGCTTGCAGATTTAGCCTGACCGTTTCCGTTTCTGGCTGGCTCCAAACTCGCTTTGTATGAAACTCACCAAGGGAAAAGATTCTGTTGGATATGACAGACTCTATCTTAACTTAAAACCAATTCATTATCTGGGTTCTGGGTCATGCGAGAGACTGTACACAGAAACACAAGGTCACTCACTACCTGTTGTCTTCAGTTAACAGAAAGGTACCTGGAAAAATCTTGCAGACACTTTATTCACTTCATAGAAAAGAACTTCACATGGCGTTTATTCATTTACATATCATTTATTTCGCAGACAGTTTTATACAAATTAAGGGACCTGCAATTGGGAAGGTAGGGTCAGCCAGTCCCTGGAGCAACTGGAGGTTAAGTGTCTTGATTAGGGGCCCAATGGTGACATCACTCTACCAGCCCTAGCATTCAAACCTGCCCGGTCACAGGTACAGAGTCCTAGCCCAGTGAGCCACACACTGCTCAAACTCGATGGCTTGGCCACCTGCCACTCTGAATCCCAGCAATGACAGCAGCTTTAGTCTCCCTTTAAAAAGTGAGTGATCACGTTTTCTACATCTGTGCAGCGCATTTTAACATGCATGTTGCAGTGCATTAAGCATCCAAAGCATCTGGCATAGCATATCCATCTCTGCCTCCAACAAAATTAGAATGCTTTGATGTAAATATAATTTCTTTGATAAAACCGGTGTGTTATTTAGCAATGCATGACTTGTGCACACTTTTAATAAACTGTTTTTTTTTTTAAATTGTATTATTAAGTGATTATTGTAACAAGACATACCATTGCTAACCCGTTAAAGTAACAGAGACATGTGACAAAATGGCTACTCGCTTCAGTAGCACTGCTGCGGCTCTGTTTGATAACAAAAGCCCTACTCACGAACCCAGTCTTTTAGCCATTGGCCCTGAGTTACGTATCCCACACCACATAAAAGCCTGAAAATAAGACGCCGGAGCTAAGTTTGCAGTTAGCCTTGAGGCCCCTACATCACTAACCTGTCCTACTGGGCCATTAATGAGCACTTATGTTGAGACAGAAGCCCCCGAGCACGTTGTAACAGCGACCTCGGGAAGGCAGAGCATCATTGCAGAGCAGAAATGGCTTTTCCTGTAAATTCTCTCCGATGGAGTCATTTCGCCAGACAGCAGCACGCGTGGGAACATGTATTTTTACTTTTGCTGTCTGACATTCCGATTCCCGGGACCATGCAGTCTTACAGGACTAAATTGAACATCTACTGCGTGCACCTGTCAGGACATGTTGCCAGGCGACTCCGGAGAGGAGGAAACATAAATCCGGAGCGTAGGCCATCATTGACTTTTGATAAGTGCTGAGTGAATACAAAAAAGAAGAAGAGCAGAATTCACACTGGAGGGAGGAATTCTATAGAGAAGGAGAAGTTTATGAAATGAAAGGATGAGGGCAATGACCCTCCTTGCTACCGACACTGATCATATTAGCAGTGGGTGTTAGGACTACCTGAAGAGCCAGCGTTGTCAAGCAGCTAGTGGAATTCCAGTGGGTTTCTGTTGGTATCAAAATGTGCTTTACCTACTGGTATATGTCTGATGTGCCTTACCTACACTAGTATATGTCTGATGTGCTTTACCTACTGGTATATGTCTGATGTGCCTTACCTATTGGTATATGTCTGACGTGCTTTACCTACTGGTATATGTCTGATGTGCTTTACCTACTGGTATATGTCTGATGTGCCTTACCTACTGGTATATGTCTGACGTGATTTACCTACTGGTATATGTCTGATGTGCTTTACCTACTGGTGTATGTCTAATGTGCTTTACCTACTGGTATATGTCTGATGTGCCTTACCTACTGGTATATGTCTGACGTGCCTTACCTACTGGTATATGTCTGGTGTGCTTTACATACTGGTGTATGTCTGATGTGCTTTACCTACTGGTATATGTCTGGTGTGCTTTACCTACTGGTATATGTCTGATGTGCTTTACCTACTGGTATATGTCTGGTGTGCTTTACCTACTGGTATATGTCTGGTGTGCTTTACATACTGGTGTATGTCTGATGTGCTTTACCTACTGGTATATGTCTGGTGTGCTTTACCTACTGGTATATGTCTGATGTGCTTTACCTACTGGTATATGTCTGGTGTGCTTTACCTACTGGTATATGTCTGATGTGCCTTACCTACTGGTATATGTCTGGTGTGCTTTACATACTGGTATTTGGCATTGTGCCTACAATTTCTTATGCAAGCAAAGATATCTTCTGGTTCAGAATGCAGACCAGTGCCGTTGTCCAGAAAACCCATTTGACAGCAGCTGAAATTAGAGGGATCTCCACCAGGAATTTGAGTGCCAGCATCTTTTAGAAAAATCATTATTATCAGTTTTGGAGGCAGGATTCCAGACGGTATTTATAAGCTCAGTGCTGCAGCCAGACGAAATTGCTGCTGCAATTCGTATGCAGAAATAAGCCTAACACAACAGAACATTTGCCAAGTGGTGCCACCTCAACAGGGGGTCCTCTGAAAGGTCGAATATTTATAGTTGTGACATGAGACTTCACAGCTCACTGGTAATCAAAATTCTGCATTTACGTGGTTTAACGTTCCTGGCGGCCATACAAAAAGGACCTCATAGGGAAGGGTTCCAACATGCCTGTTTTCCATATAGCCATTAACTAAAATCAGGTACCCAGAACCTGTCTATAGACAAATTCAATGCTAACTAGCAAAGTTAAACACAAAGCTCATGGCTGTTAAGCTGAAATACAGATATTGATGCAGTGGCTAAGAAAATTATATAACATGCTTTAATTCTAGTTGTTTGTTTATTTATTATCGTTGCTTATATTTTTTCGGAATATCTACAAAATACTTGAACTAAACTGATATGTTTGAACTGAGATGATTCGTTGCTGGGTATTATGTGGGAATACAGTTTATGGTTTGAACCCTTGAAGTTTTGTCTGTCTGTTTGAACGGATGAAAAAGGTTACAAAGTAATCTGAGCAACACGTGTAGGAAGAAGCTTGGGGAGCTGCGGTAAGTTTCCACTCGGAATTTCTTTAGTGTAGCTACCGCGCGCTTGTGGACGAGGCTGGCGGAGTGGGCGGCTGGGGGGGCGTTCAGCTATGAGTGAGCCCACAACTCGCATCACCAAACAATGCCCACATGAGCTGCACTTATGGATTACATTAGACTTCAAGTGGCAAGAGACAGCTTTTAGCGTGGTCATTTAAAACCTCCTTTTTGGCAAGGTCAAGTATGTACTCTGATCGATCCTGTGTTGTGCTGTGGGATAACTGGCCTAGCTAGAGGATAACAGGCCTAATTAGAGGATACCCGGCCTAGCTACAGGATAACAGGCCTACAGTAGGTAAAACATAATAGGCCTAGTTATTGTATAATATGCCTAGCTAGAGGATAGCAGGCCTAGCAACAGGGTAACAGGGCTAAATAAAGGATAACCAACCTAGCTTCAGGATAACAGGCCTAGTTAGAGGATAACATGCCTACTTACAAAATAACAGGCCTAGCTAAAGAATAACTGGCTTACTTAGAGGATAACAGACTTAGCTGCAGGATATCATACCTGCTTAGGGGATAGCAGGTCTAGCTAGAGGATAACAGTGTAGGTAAAGGATAACAGACTTACTGAGAGAATAACAGGCCTTGCTATAGGGATAAGAATGACCGACAAAAGTAGCAAAAATTGAGCTTTTTATGCCATAAATATTCTTAATGGATCGTTAAAAAAAGGTTATCCATTGTCTTTCAAACTAAACTTCAGTAACAGGACATCCAATCCTAATGTGCTCACCACTGGCACTTAAAAATTGACAATCTTCTATATATAGGATATTTCTACTGTATTTTTTATGCTAGACATCTGTTCTTTTGGTTATTGCTCTGACCACATTAAGTTCATTAAAAGCCAATTATCAAGAGAACAGTTTAATTACATATTATTTAATCAGTAATTAATGGGACACTACCAGGAATTGTAATCTTAAATAGCCTGTCAAACAAACATTCTGTGAGTCCTGTAATATGTTCTGCTGTAATATTATTGTGCAAAGCTCCTACTCTTTGAGAAATTCAACAAGATTTGAGTCATTAATTGAATTAAGCATATCATCAATCATACAATCAATTTAAGAATTTATGAGTAGATAATTGAGTCATAGAGAGCATTTCAATCGCTATTGAGGCACATGGTGGTAAGAAATGATGGTCTACCTCCTCAGAGCTGTAGTATTTTACTGTACATCACACTCCCAGGAGGATGTATAACTGCACAACATGAGCAAAAGACAACCCTGTAAACCTTGTTTTCATTATGCACATTTATGGGCGTCTATGATGAAATCATCATAATTTTATCAATAAACAGCAAATGTATCACTGCAATACTGTCTAGATAAAAAAAAAATGGTCAAATTGGATGTAACATGGAGTTCCTTTGGCTGCAGAGGCCTTGTTTGGATGTTTCTCTGATGAACGGTGACCTATAGTCATCTTAGTTATTTCTGCTGCTCGTCTTAGAACTTCACACTGATAGTTGAATTAGAACTTGGAAAAACCAAGGATGATAACTCAAAAAGGACCAAAAAAGGCCAGAACGTCTGACAGTTGATATCTGAATAACACATCTTCAATATCAAATAATTTCTGTTAAATTGATTCCTGGAATCTTCCATTCCCGTGGCTCTGTGTTCTACTTCATCTTTTCATGTAATGGGTACACGGTGTAAACACTCGTGATCCATATTGAGGGACACTTTTGCTTGCCGTACCTGATAGCACGGCTGTCTCAGACGCAGAAATAATCACAAACATGCAGCTCCCTTTACACAAAGCAAACTTAATTGCATATCAAACCTCCTACAGATCCTCTTGCTCCATGCATTGAGCCAGATGTTTGAGACAACATGCACACATGCACACACACGCACACAGGCACACAGATTTGTAATTATATCTTTGTAGGGACTCTCCATTTGATTCTATGTGGAAAACTCTAATCACAACATGATGACCTTAACCCCTACCCAGCCCTAACCTTAACCATAAGTAACTGAACAAAATACTACATTTTTGGCATTTATACTTTTTGGATTAAATTCACAGATTTTTGTGGGGACCTGAAAAATGGTCCCTATAACATAAAAAAATGTTTTTATTACATTGTGGGAGGCATTTGGTCCCTACACTGTAATATAAACCAAATCCACACACACACAAACACATGCCTATGCTTCAGATCAGCAGAAACTGATCAAATGCTCTTCATTCCAAACAGTAACATCTGTAACATGTCTGAATGGCCATATTTATTTACGGTATGAAGTCTGCAGTATTAGGTAGAAAAAGGCTGTGATTTTCATAGTCTTGGTAAATTTACATACATGCTTATTCTCTATTCTACTATATTTTCATATAAAAATAGTAAATGTGTATATTTTGTCTGCAGCCAGATTTTGCGTACAAGTGCTGGTAATTAAAATACCAGGGGGAACCTTGAATAACAATATATATTTGAAAAAAATGCTGTAATTTTCTTACTGATTTTGACTGCTGCACTGGCAGTTTTGTTTTTTTTTGTTTCTTTATTTTTTAAAAATGGAGCTGTTTTGCTTTTTCAATCTGATTGAGCTCTTTCCAGCTGAAGACCAAGGAACACTGAAACATCTAGTTAGATGCAAATGGGGTAACCACAAGACCGATCCCCACTAAAAACTAAGACAAACCCTGCCTCAACTTATATTGACAGGGGGTGTGACTGGGGAAGACCTATGGAAAAGTCTGGAATCTCTGCCCTGCATCTAGATTACTTGATTCAGTAACGGTTCTGATTACAGTAACGATAATAAAACATACAATTTGGTAACTGGTGTGTGAATCAGCAAGTTGGAACAGTGAGCCATTTAAATGTGATCAGAAGGTTGCTGGTTCAAGTGCTGTGGCCGGCAGAGTGATTTCAACATTGAACAAGACCCTTAACCCCCATTTGCTCCAGGGTTTTGTCAAAAAAAAGCAATACATCTGCTAAATAAAAAAGGTAAATTGCTCAGACTGACTGGTGATATGTTCTCCGCATGAAACCCCAAATCCTGCAGTCAGATGTGTGTTCGGTGGGTGAGGTTGCGATGCTCGTGAAAAGATTTATGTGAATTCCACAGTCACAAGTCACATCTATAAAGAACCCGGCCACTCGTTTCCTCCAAACAGTTAATTACACAACTTCACAGCTTTTACGATGTGAAACCAATCGGCCCTTTGACTTGTGAACTTACTTGTAAGATGAATTTGCTTGGATGAAACAATGAGTATCAAGACTGTTCAAGTGCAAGCCAAGAACGTAGACTAGTACTAGTTAGCTGCTTTGATTTATTCTGCATTTATGGAACAACCCACATATGGTATTAGGTTTTCAAAGACAAAATACAAAAAGAAATCTACTATCTAAAAGGACAGCTGTTCATTTTTTCTTTTATGAAGACTTTTTGCCAATCGAAGTAAGGAATGTACAGATAGGAAAACTCACTTATTTTTTCAAAATAAACCCTGAATTACAATAGATATCTACTGTTATTCATATGCATGACATCTAAATGTTCCCCGTGTCCCACAGCAATATTTAGATCCCTGCATATAAATCTCCCATTTAATGAAACACATCGTACAGCAGCCCTCACCTCACAGCCTGCCCCCAACAAGGGGCACATCTTACATCCTCCACCTGCGTTTACTGCAGAATCCCACACTGTATGTATTTCCAAGAACCCACGTCAGAGCTGTCCTGGACCACAGTGCATTGTTCTGCTAAATTTTCTAATTTATTTCTTAATTTATGACTTATTTTACTACTTTAAAGGAAAACCTTTATATTTTTATTGTCTTTTTACATAAATTTTATCTTACGACAGTTCTGTAGTGAATGTGAGGAATCTGAACAGACTGTTGGAATCTCACTGGGATTCCTGTTGGAAGATGTGGGAGGTATATCAGTCATTAAAGCCAACAGGGTGATGGAGCTCCAAGTGGCCCCAGTGGGGGGCGCCAAGCTCAGGAAGGCGCCTGGAAGATGTGGGATGTTGTGACGCATCGCTTGTCAACCAGAGCTGGGAGGCTTCTCCACCTCAGGGATCAGCACAGGTCAAAATGGAGCACAGCAAATGATCTTAGGGGGCGGGGCATGTCCAACTTGCAGGACAGGGGCTCGCCATCCTGATTAAAAGCACCGTGGAAGCTCTGCTCTCTCTTAAACTAGCCAGCCCTCTTACCAGATAATTGTATCCTTTTTTGGGTGCAGGGGGGGCAGGGGAATGAGTTGAACTTTGTTGTGGTACAAATTTTGTGTCCAGGGAGGCCTGGGCGATGTTACCAGAGCGCTCAGTGTAGGCGAAACGCTTTCCAGCCTCCAGCTCAGACTTTATTAACTTAGATGTATTGCCTGTATGGCAAAAAGTAGTTGCTCTTCCCGAACAGAGACTCCTCTGAGCGGCTTCCCATGTTCCCTGGAACCAGAGTGCATCTCCCAGCACATTTTCTTAATAAGACAGTATTTCAGTGTTGCATCGGTGGGGCCCTGGTTCATAAGATGGGGCCTGGCGCCCACAATGGCTCCGTCAGGCTTCAGATGGAGCCCTGCCTACCTGGAAGCAATTAATGGCTGTCCTGCCATTTCTATAGATGTCAAGGAGAGGTGTGCGGTGAGATCTGTGGTGAGCACCGGGCGCGGGACCCATCTGAATTTAATGTTCCACTGCTGCAGCCAATCAGGGAAAAAAACAACATCATAAGTCAAGCGGCACCCTCCTATAGAAGAGCATGGCCGCTACCGTGTTCGTCAAAAAGACCCTACTCTCCTGGTGGCACATGTCCCCTCCGGCTTGCCGTACTCACTGTGGAGTACTGTAAGTCACAGCTCTGGGTTCTGCAATCATCCATGGGAACCACAGCATGCAAACCCCTCACCCCTCACTCATGCTCATTGAGAAATAACACTGATTTGAAATTAAAGGGAGAAAAAAAATTGTTTCCTGAATAAATTGTTCATACATGGAAGGCCGTGAATCAGTGGACAGCGCTGCTTAGCACGCGGATGCTAATTCCGAGGCAGCGGCCCTGTGCCTGTGTGGCATTAACTTCAGATGACAGAGGAAGCCAGCAGTAATGATAGGCGAGATTGACATTCAGATCACCGTGTGCCATTTCATGCTGACACTGACCTTACGCTGATGTCACACTCCCTGTGAAAAGGTCAGCCTCACGCTGACTTAATGAGTCATCTTTTTTTTTAATTGTTATGGTATGTGGTGAGGGAGAGCATAGTAAACTTTGCGCAACTTCTAATTAATGTGAAATATGTATTGATCACGGGAAACATTTATACAGATGTAGAGGAAATGAAGTAAAATGAAGAGGAAACGTCTACCTGAACTGCGGGGCCGGGACCTTGATTGCGATTTTTCCGTGTGTGGGCGTGGCCTATGGGGTATTTCGCCTACAGACCTCTGTAGCTAAACAGATCTTTAGCTGTTACATGCTAAACGTACAGTTTATAATCATTATTTAATTGTTTCATTCACTGCTGTTGCCACTTGTTCATTAGCAAAAGGCTAAGTAAGACATTATTTCTGTGGTTTTGACCATATGTATCTGTTTTTGGAGATACAGAAACATATTGACAACTTTTAATAATTAGTGAATTTCGACTATATGCGCGAACTTTCCACCCACGAGACCATGTTAAATTTCAGATTTTGTCGAGCCAGTTTAATTAGTAGACTTTTCAAGTACTTTAAACGTCTTAAATACTGAAGCCAAACTCTCCTGTTTAACTCTGCTGACTTTACTGTGGCCTTTTCCCCCATTCCAATAAGTCACAGGTCAAACCAGCATGAAAAATGCATAACACCTTGGCTATTTGTCACAACAAGGTGAAAAAGAACAGAAAGGTAACAACATCAATATGGTGAGCAAACGGGTCAGAGACCTGACGTACACACAAAAATGCCTTTGTTGGAAATGATATTAGCCAGAGGTAATTGATTCCAGGCCAGAACATCGTTTGCAGGTGGAAAGTTGATTACAGGAAGTTTATTAATGAATATCCATTAATCTGAGTCGACAAAGACCAATTAGAGGCCTGACAAGTCGCATCACTGAAGTTAATACATACATTTGTTTTCACAGCTTGTGCATCGATGTTCCGTAAGAGCCAGGAGCTGAAAGGTAAACCATTACCGGGGCAAAGAGATTGAACATACATCCGGGATAACTTACAAAGAAACAGTCCATGGTGGGACCCATTGTTATAAAAATCCAGATTTTAATCAGAACACTACTCAAAGCTGTGTGCATGTAGGCGACCATACAACTGAGGTTTATTGAAAACACTTTGTAATCACCTGGGTGTCTGATGCTGCTGATGCTCATACCTGCATGCAAAAAACAGAAAATTCCGTGTGTTTCCCGGAGACTCCAAAAGAAATAATGGCAACATACAATAAGAGTATATTTAGAAAAGCACAGTAATAATAACAATAATAATAATAATACTTACTAATTACCTAAGAAGAACACAAAAAATGTAACTGGTCTTTTTCCCCTTGCAATGGGAGGTAAGCAATTAAAATGCTGATTAGTGTCAACTGCAGCTAGCACACAACTTCATAAGTTTGACAGAGCTGTGGGAAAAAGAGCATAATACTGCCATCGCGCAAACCGTCTGCTTATTCTCCTGAAATGAACAGTGAACGCTTCCCATTAGCTCTCTGATAAGATCTGCAGAGGCTCTCTGGGCCCCCCGCTGGAGGCTCAGGGAGAATTCGCCCCCTCATGAGGAGTCGTCTGGGAGTGTTAGCGCCTTGGCTACGGTGCCAGTCTGCATGCTCAATACTCGCATGTTCACTCACATGGGATACATAAGTATGTGCAGTTAGACGTAAGTCAAGCTACCTTGATCACGCATTATGGGTATAGACGGCCTGTGCTTGCAGCCAGAGTGCTAATGCTAATGCTGAGGAGGGGGGGGGCGGGTGTCACCTGGGATCCCATGTGAATTCTGCAAACTTTGCACAACAACCTGGTCACTTTCACACACAATGTGTGTCTGTTGCTGTGAAACATGCATATAGCACTGGCCAGATGAAGCACTCCATTGCAATATTTGCATTATGTTTACATTGCACAATATCTTTACATTCTTATGTATTTATCATCATAATTGTGCTCATGTTTATATTCCTATTGAAGGACCTTAATTTGTATTTATGTTTGATTTGTTTGCTGTTAACCAGGTTGACATGCAGAGTAAGAATTTCACTGCATAGTGTAACTGACTGTCTTTAACTGTCTCGACCCAAGCTAAACATGCATATGTGGCCCTCTTCCACCCAGCAGAGGCACAGAGTAAAGCAGCAGTGAACAGTCAGTGCTGGATGCTGTAGCCAGGGGCACCCCGCTCAGTTTGATCTGCTAGGAGGCCGATATCCCAAATCGGGTCTGACAGCCATTGCTAAATATGCCAATGCTAATTAATTAGCATCTCATTTTGACCAGCTAACGACAGCACATAGGAGGCAATGCCTGCGCCCATCTCCCCCTGGAGGGCATCATTTATTGGGGTTAGGGGCTCCACGTGATTAACTTAGGGCTGCCACGTAAATCGGCGGGGTGGGGCAGCCTGACACTCGAATGTTCACGCCGTGTCTCCGCCATCGTTGCCGGCGCCTCGGGCTACGACAAATGCTCTGAGCTCCCCAGTTGCCACGTAAACGGCTGAACTATGTGTGAGGGCAGAGAGCCGCTCCAACCTCCTCTGGCTTCATCTCAACGCATTAAATTACACTCAGCCGCCTCGATGATGCTTTTATCTGAAGCGATGTGCCTCATTTTAACCCATTTCTACAGATGGATATTCCACTGGAGTGATTCCGGTTAAATGCTTAACCCCAGGGTACAGCTGCGGTCTTCTCTTAGGACACAAAGCAGCGACCTTCAGGTTAGCAGCCCAAGTCCTTAAACACCTGGCCTGCTCTCATTGGTAATTAAAATTCTGTAAAAACCACAATGGACAATTTAATTGGTCTTATTATATTATCATAAACAAGTCACTTAAACACCAAATGCAGTCATTAACTAGGTGAATTTCAAGATCTTTAGTCATTTAGCTTTTACTGATGGTGCTGCATCAAAGCCAATCTTTTTTTGCACAAATACATGCTGCTTGTTTATATTATGTGGCATATAGATGTCAGCCTATGTGCTCACTCAGAAATGATCAGAAACCTTCCCCCTGTTCGGCAGGGGCTGAAAACGCAGATGGAATGAATCGCGTTCCTGACTCTGGTACAACAAAAGAGCCAGGCGCCAAATACAATGTTCCATTCGACGTGCTTTAAAAGATTATAGGGTTTTCCCTCCCTGAGCGGCCCAGACCCCTGCAATTACAGTCTTAGAGCAGGGGCTCATTTTACCTGATGGACACAGACCAAACAGCCATAATCTCCTGTCAAAACGTATGGAAACTTTATGAAAGCAAGCTTCTCCTACAGGTCACCAGAACCAGTGATTACGGGCTCGGCAATCAGTGTGGCAGGGAGGGCTGTAAGCCCAGGAAGCGGCAGAAGGGCCCACTGCCTCAGATTTCCCTGCACCCTTTCTGGCTTCCCTCGCCGGACTGCCGCCCCCCTCATCTGAGGTCAGGGAGCTCGTTGTGCATGGACATTCCCGATTAAGGAAAGCATAATCCAGTGTGGAGAATTATACAAAATAAAAACACAAAAACAAATGAGCCACACCTAAAACACCCATGAGAGCGGGGCAGACGGCGAGCCGGGTATGCAGGGCCGCACTTAGGAAATCTGGTTTCGGCAACCACATCATCACATTGGGCATACATAGGCTCTTATTGAATCCAGGCAATGGGAATGGGAGGGAGACAGGGAAAACACACATTCTGGCACCCGAAAAGCACGGAGCACAACCGACCACAACAAAGGACTCAAAAGACAAACTTCACAGTCTTGTTCTGTGGTGCTGAGTAGTTAAGTCAGGTTAAAAATAGACCCCAGAGTGAAATTCTTTTAACAGGTCTCTTTTATGGGTGAGGGGGGGAGGTTCCTTTATGTTTTACTCATTGCAGATCCTGAAGTTCTCAGTTATGCTCTTCCTGGAACGTTTCATATTGAGAGCAAAGTGCAAGAATTATGTGAGAGGGAAAAGGCCTCAGAAAGATAGGAGACAGTTTCCAGATCCTCCCAGCGACACACTTGCAAAGAGTGCCACTCTGTCTCTCTTAAAGGCTATTAGTGTTTTCAGAGTGATAGGACCCGGGCCCTGTTCTTATGCCTGCAGATGGGGGGGCAGCGTGTGACAGTTTCTTGGCTTATGAGAGATTTGTCACCCACAGCCGGTCACCCATCCATCCATGCATCCAGTCGGTGTTGCGTTGAATCCTGGGAAGCACAGAGGAGGCGGGATGCACCCCAGCCAGGACACAGACACACATACATACAGGCCAGACGGGTGCTTCCACTGACGCTACAGGCAATTTCATTACCATTTCACCAAATTACCACGTCTGGAATGTAGCAGGAAACCGGAAAGCTCAGAGAGGACCACTTTGAAAAGGTCTGTGAGGCTACCCACTAAAACCACCCATCACGTTTACAGGTCATTTATTATAATTTACAGAGTATAATAAATCAACATGTTCTACAATCATAATTGCTCACGTCTGTACCTTTTATCACCTCTAAGTATTTTCAGTTAAAGACACAGAACTGAGAAAGATCATATATCATCATCAACATATTTGGTACAATGTTTTTAAATATGTACTAATATATACCTATATAACACAATAAAGGTCAATCAATAGTTTATCCATAGGTTAAGTCACTTCATACACTTTTTTCAACCAGTAACTGCGCATGTATTTTTTTTTTCTTTCAAGTACAATCCAGGAAGCGATTGGAGAAGGCATTTGTGTGTGTGACAAATAAATCGAGAAACTGGAAACTTAACATTATTTTACTTTCGGCCGCACATAAGTCCAAAAGTGAAAATCTCATCAGTTGTTTTCTGGTTCAGTAGTTTTCTGTAAATACAAATGACACAAATTATTAATTCAAGCACTAAGAGGGACTAATAATCGTTTGGCTAGTTACTTTGTACTATGGAGCTGCAGTGACATCTAAGGGTAGGAGGACTAAACAGCATCGTGCACCCAGCAGAGCAAAGCACGACTCAAACTGGGATGATACTATCTGTGGGCAGCAGAGAAGGTGTTGGGCAGATTTTTGACTGTGGGATGGTCCAGTATCTTATCAAAATCCAACTCTGTCATCAAAGCCAATGATGATGACATGATCCAGTAACCATAATTATGTAATGCTATCCCTAAACAGCTTGCTTTTTTAAAAGGGGTGGGGTATGAGGTCTCAGGAGGACTTTAAAATCTATAATCCCTCTCATCATGCAACATGTGCCCTCCAGAGCCGCTGCTTGTCTCGGAGACATAGGACGAAAGTGAAGGGAAAAGGAAAAAAACAACATTTCACATTCACAGATGATCCTCATTTGGTGCGGTTTGGAGTGCAATTTAGATCAAACGTATCCATGTAAATGAGTCAGGGCTCCTTAATTAGGTGGCTCTGAAGAGGGAGAGCGAAAGAGAGGCGAGGGAGGGAAGGGGGGAGGGAGGGGAAAAAAAGTTGGACCACATCAGTCGAGGTGGGTGTGGTGTCCACAGCCCCAAAATGTTTCTTGTATGCGGAGCCCGGTGCCAGAGTTTCGTACATGCTCCTCATATCCATTCTTCTCAGTTGGAGCAGGCAAGGGCACATCTGCAGAGGGGACAGACTCGGAGACGCTAGCTCAGAGCGCTTCAAACGCAGAACGCCCGCTCTCCCTGGCACGCACAGCAAAATAGGTCACCCCGCTCTGATTTAGCTGTCTACATCCATTCCACTGCCAGCTAGATTTTGCACTTATGAGCAACTGGGCATGAGCCAGTTCGCAATATTTACTCATAAGCCCCTCCCCCCCACCACCACCACCACCAGTGCTGCTTGTTTATAAGGATTAGCGTGCCTGAGCGTGAGGTATACGCCGTTTAAGCACACCATGTGAAATGGAAGGGAATGAAAGCAGTCATCAGATTGGCTGGATAGTGTGAACGATGGGCCAATCCAAATAGAGATCCTGCCTGATGCCAGAGGGTATGGCTCCCCCATGCGGAGTAACCTTAAGGCTGATGTTAGTCAAATGGGGTCATCTGCACGGAAGGTGAATGTCAAATGGTGGCGCGGATGCAAGGGTACCCACACGGCCCACGTGAGGCCACGCGTGAATCTGGTGCAGCGTTACGCCCGCAAAAAGTCAGGGGATTATTACACCATGAGTCCCAGGTGATTGGGGGACCAGTGGGACATTTATGACATCAGAGAAGCATTCACTCCATTGCTGGATAATTTCTGACCCACTAAATCAACCCAAGCTCATATCCCAATCTAAGGCTGTGGCTTATGAAGGCGTCAGAGAAACACACATGTGATGTGCAGATGCAAAACAAGGTCAGATATTTAAATGTGACATTTCAAATCAAAAGGTACATACATATGTATAATATAGGATATTGCTATTCAGGGTATATGTAATAGCCGCTAAGAGAAATCTCTGTTATATTATATGGACATTATCAATTATTTTATGCAGCATGAGACCCTTAATTTCCACTCCGGGATTCCTAACATCTATATATCAATTTCTCTATTCATGATACACTAGTTTCAATAGATCTATGTATTTTTTTCTTCAGTTTTCAATTAATCCTTTGTTCAAGGATTCTCCCTCTCATAACAACTTTTTTTCACATTAAAATGCTTATTTTTCCTTCATGCATGCAGGAAAGTCAGAAGAAGCTTGTAAGCTTGTGTGCCATAATCAGGAGTAAACACGAGTCTGCCTCAGGTGCCAGCTGACAGGAAGTCATGGTCATGTGAAGTGGGCAAGGGTGTCCGGGTGACAGCGATACCTCCTTCGCCCTGCCCTGTTCCATCACTGTGTTAAAAACACAATCGTACACTACATAATCACACACACAAACATACACACACAGTCTCTTGTGTTTCTGTAATGTTTGCCTATAATGTAATGTATTGTGACTGAATACTAATATGAATTAAAAAATGAAAATGCAGCATATCAGCCAGAATCCTCCTACCAGCATGAATAAACTCCACTTATAACATAAGGGGCCCCAGGCAGGTCTGCAATGCCTCAAGGGCCTCCTCGAATCGCTGTGTCATCCTCATGCACCATCCCGCACCACTGTCCTGGAAAATGCTCAAACTGCTTCACATATAATCACATAAAATATCAGCTGCTGCTCCTATGTGACCTTATATGTAGTAATTATAGAGACTTTAATAAAGTAGTAATAGATAGTCAAACTCCATGCCCCTCTGTGGAGTTAAGTTACTGAACGTCATTACATGAGGGTTAAGAGTCAGTAACTGGTAAGTAAGAAACAGGAACTAGTGAAAAATCAGCTTAATTGGGCTAATTCTTGAGTTAATTAATATCTGCCGCTCACCCACGACCCATGTCGTCGTCCCGCAGGATCAGTCCATGTGCTGTACAATGACCCATTCTGAGCTGAGCAAAAGAATTTCCATTCAGAACAGAAGTTCCAACCTAAACTAGGTAGGAAAGCCAGAGCTGGAGCATGCTGGGTGGGGTATGGATGGGGGGGGCCATATGGAGATCTCCAGAGGCTTGCTGGGATGGACCAGAATCCCTGTCCTACATACTGCATGCGTGTGTCTCTGGTTCCCTTCATGCTCCATCCCACAGACCTGAATTATCCTGGGCCTGTCCTCCCAAGCCCCCCAAAATGGGTGCAATAGCTTTCTAAATTTTATATGTATTCCATCAGCAAACACTTTCATCTAAAATGACGTGAGGAAAAACCGTTACTTCCGTCGTCATTCTGATGTGCAATTTATTTTACTGGTACATATTTACATCTGAGGAATTGCTCACTAGAATTGGGGGTGTTGGGAAGGGTGTTTTTACCCCAATGCTTATTTCTCAGTGCTCAGTTGTAGACTGTGGTTTAAATATTACCTGATATGAGGAAGAGATGCTGGAACAAAGCAGCAAAGATCTCAGCACCCAGTTCAAAGACCCCAGTTAATTAGTTTTCTCATAATCTGTAGATGATGTGATAAAACACACGGCTGAGATATACTCTATCACTGGGGAAGCATTGCTATCACTGGGAGCATTATTTATACATATTTCTAGTTGAAGATGAACTTACCTCTAGATTTCCTGTATATGTCACTAAATATTACTGTATCGGTAAAGATCACTTGCTTGTGCCATCCAGAAGCATCACACTGCCTACGAGGCATTAAAACGTTTTATTTTTTGTTAAAGTAACAAGATAAAACCATCATCAAATCTGTTTTTCAGGACAATGATTAAAAAAAATCTATGTTATTCAGTGTGCTTACTAAATAATTAACAATATATTATACAAATCACAGAAATCTCTTAGATGTAAACGTGTGATAAATACTCCACAGATAATTGCTGCACAGTATGTCCAGTATACCGCAGATTTTAAATGCCAATGTGTCAGCACAGACAGACGATTAAAAAATTATGTATGTGTGTGTGTGGGGGGGGTGATCATTACAAATTATTACTTAGGGCTATGTGAAAATCTGTACTTTCTGCCGATGTCGTAATACATCAGCTGGTCAGATCTGGCCCCTGACCCCCCTCTGAGCTGATCCTACACTTTACCCCATTAAAAAGCTTTTACCGCCATGAGCGGTGGGATCCTCGAGTATGCTCTATCAATACGCATTCTTCTCACCGTGGATTCGTTGCTCCTGATATCCTACGTTACTATGTTCAAAACATTCATCATACCATTAAGGACAGGAAGGGCCATGATAGTGTGTTCACTTTCCTCAAATCAAAAAATCTTTAAACAAGCACATCACTTGCATTATATATGTTTCATTTGCACTATATGTTTACTTTATATTATATATTACATGGTTACATATTCGTTGTCATAACTGTATTCATATTTATTGTCTTGGAAGCTACCGTATTTGCCGGCGTATAAGACGACTGGGCGTATAAGACGACCCCCTGACTTTTCCAGTTAAAATATAGATTTT
>JABFDZ020000001.1:51953206-51964715 GCA_019775955.2 Pollimyrus isidori
TGGAACAGATGCACAGAGAGCCCAGCCTGACTCCATCTTCACCCCCTCCCCCCCAACCCGGATTAATCCATGTTTTGCAGTGGCAAGGCCTATTTGACCACGGGGGAGGCTGTCAATAGGACAGATAGTTCTGCCAATTCCCTGCCTGTGGCTCCTGACCACGCTGGGGATTGAGGGGGAGATGCATTTTACATATTCACAGCCAATTTATTATGTGATCTCTCCCCTCGCTCCCTGTTCTCCTGAAATACCCCCCTGAAAAAGCTGGAGCTGAGTCCACGGTAACTGCGCTTAGCTGCCTCGAAGTCAGGAAATTTCAAGAGGTGTCATATTACAGATAAAATAAATAAATAAAGGGGAGCGGGTGAACGTAAACAGGATTAGCGTTATCGTTAGCGCCCACCGCCCCACCCGCATTCCGGGGCCATGCCGATAAACACATGAATATGTAAAGAAATATGGGCTGATTCGGGGGTGACTGGGTTTCTGTGGTCCGGCATCGATGACGTGTTACAGCGCCCCCACTAGGCCTGCGTTAGCGTGTTGTCTGGCTTTTAGCACTTATGGATGGGTAACAAGCATCGTGATAGTGGGAAGTTTTTTGAAATATAACTATTCAAAACAATTTTTTAAATAATAATTTATTTTAGTTCTTTTTGATATGGCAGCCAACGGCTAATATGAATAGCATTTTAAAAACAATAAAATTTACACTGCACTAGGAGAACTGAACTCTGCTGTTATTTGTAAAAGGTCGTTTAACATATTATTTACATTTATTTTTGAATATATATACATTATGGAAGATGAAAGAGTGGGGGTCAGAGTTTTCCCAGGAATTTGATGGCTCTGAACATCACGTGAAAAGCCTGCCATAGTGACGGATGATCAGCCTAATTCCAAAACTGCGCAAACTTAATCTGCAGGCGGGAACCCCGGATGCCAGGGTGTACGCGTCGCTCAGGAGGCTAATTGCAGCGCACCGCTATCAATCACAGCCTTTCAGAGCGTCTCAGAAATATTGTGAACGGGACCGGCACTCTGTTGGGAAACAAATAAATACATTCATATGTATGATGGCTTGTTTACTTATGTTTGCAGCCGTGCCATAGCGGATAAAGATTGCCCTTCTTTCAAGAGGCAATAAAAACAGCGAAAGGCAACGATCGGGGGCAAAAGGGGCTTGTTTGCGTGCAATAAGAAGGTCTCCCTTAAAAGACATTAATGCTGATGCTTCAGCAACCCCACTATCCCCCCCAAAGTAGGACGCAGAATTGCACTGATCCGTATCGTTCAAGATCGTTTATCTCGATTTGATGCACTGTGATTAACATCTCTGGGAAACATTCTCTGAAGTTCTCTCCGAGATAAAATGCTGTGCTTCCCACCCATATTATTTATCGCCGCTGAAAACCACGCCCCCCTTCAGGAAATCGGTTGCTGCTTGATCTCCCTCTAAGCCAATGGGTATTACGCCTCCTAATGGATGTGTAGGGAATAGGCGTCTCTTCGACAGAAGTTGAAGCCATGGAAGATGTCACCATCCATAGTCAGTAGATAGATTCTGAAAATGAACATAAAAAAAACAAAAAAGCCTTTAGCGGACTGCACAGTAGTGAATGCTGTACATGAAGTATGCGCTAAAGAAAGCTCAGGATATGCCATATAGGATAATGGTGCTTCATCCACGATGTGACAGCTACTCGCCAATGCTAGAGATGCCAAGAGCCAGAATTGTCAGCCTCTGAGAGCCTCTCGTCAGAGTACATGGAGAGAAGCAGAGCAGGCCCCTCGCATCCAGAGATCAGGGAGGGTGCGTCCTTTTTTAAAAAAATTGAAATAGTGGAGATTGTTGCTCTCCAAATGCGGCCCACCATGCATCACTTTCGTTTTGCCACAGGAAATGTCTGAAAGATGCAGTACAGAAACGGCAGTGCTGGCAGCTCCAGGAGAGGAGGGGAAAACACGCGCGCGCGCACACACACACACACACACACACACACACACACACACAACACTCTGGTGACAACGTGGACGTCCTCCCACTGGCTGCCGTCCAAATTCAGCTCCTCTTCTGGGAAAACATGAGGAGAAATGGAACAACTGGTTTTAATGAAACAATTACAAGACACTAATTATTATGTTAATGTTTGCCTACTATCATCAGGCACCGCTAAGAGCCTTCTGCACCTAGAGGTTTGGCACAGAGACCCCCCCCAACAGAAGTCACCCCCCTCAGGAAGCAGAAGATTTCTCTGTATAATGCCATCTTTAGGAATGCAACTAGATATAAAAAGAAACACAAAGGGGTGGCGGCCATTGTTGTGGCATGTCAGGTACATTGATTCCCACAATGCACCACTGAAGAATTATGCATAGCAGTAGACAGTTATTCAAAGCTATTAGTTTTAGCTCTGTGTGGAGCACGACTACTGAGCCAGGCCTGGAGGCTTGAAGAGGCCACAATATGCCAGGAAAACTGTGCAATTAGAGCTTATTCCACTTCACCTTGACAGGGCACAGCCGTTAGCATAGGCCGATAGCCTAGGCAGAGGCTGAGAGCTCCCTCTCACTACAAGAGCCTGCCAGAAGCTACTGCTACCGATAAAAGCCTTATTTTGTGTATTTCCCACAATGCATCATAATGCATGTAAAAACAGCAAATGAGTAGCAGGCAGTACGCTATGACAATGTGACTCATAGTGGGCATGTTTGCAGGGTGATGCGTCACACTCGCATGAGCGTGGGGGGGGGGAGGGGGGCGCACCACATATTCCTATCCAGTTCCTCGAGGCGTCCTGCCCGGTGACGTACGTCTGCTTTGTGGGCACAGGCGACGTAACAGAGGCCGTGAATTTAACTCGCGGCCGCCCTCTTTGGGGCCTGGGTAGCATTAGCACGTTATCAGATAGCATCACGACGCTAAAACTTGCAACATAACAAGCCGATTTTCGGCCGACAGGAGCCATCGGGTTGTCAGTGAGGGGCTATCAGGCGATGTGTGCAGCACTGTCTGACGTGGCCAGTCTCTCTGGGTGCTGTTTTGTGCGACTGAGTATGCTAAAGCGGCGTCGAAGGTAGTTGGTCAGACTGAGGTCTCTCATTGGGCCGCAGGACACCCGTTGCCTCTATTTGTCTCGGTATGATCCAGTGCAAATTTTCACAATCGACAGGAGCTGATTGTTCGCCAGCTTGAGTTGACGCTGATTTTTTACAATCGGCCTGGTATATGTCCAGGAAGTGCTGAATCTGGAAGAGAGAAAGTGGGGTCATGCTCTTGCTGATCTAAAGTCAGAACTCGACATATGTATCACTATTTACAGTCCTCTTTAGAGACTATTAATTCAAATTATTTCTATATGGCATCATAAACCATCAGCCGCGATGCCCCACAGGTTTAACAGGAGTGGCATTAATGCAACAGCAGTTTACGTTTCATACATTGCATAACAACATAAAAAAATCGTAAACTCATTTTAAAAATGTCCATTTGCAACACAAACATGAGTCAGTGAGTAGATGCTGATGTGTGTGCCTGCTGTGGCGCGTAAATCAGCTTTGGCTGTGTGGTGGCTGCACTTGTGTTCAGATTCTTTATCCGGCACTTCATCTCTTGATCCTTTCCAGCGCCGGGAGCTCAAAATGGCGTGTTATCAAACGCCCCGAATCTTCCATCCTGACCTTGACAGGAAAAGCCTGAAAAGTGTGGATTGTACGGAACATTTTATGCCCCCGGCGCTTAACGAAACACAAAAAGTGCATGAGCGAGGGGGGATTCCCCGCAAGGACAAGTCAACAAACATGCTCAGAGAGGGCATTTCCATTCAAAAAGAAATTCCTTCCTTTAACGCCCTTTTACGAGTGAAAGCCTTAATTTCTGTCCCACCATAGAGTCGCCGTTAATCGAATTACATAGAATCTTTAGAAAGATTCCCCTTTTTTTGTTTGTCTCCTGTAGAAGTGGCCAAGTCAGTTTGATTGAAACCAGTTAACTAACATCCTCTAATTTCATTACATGGTATTAATGAAGAGTGACTCCATTCTGGAGGCGCGCTTTGAACACTGGCTTCTCCAACAATGGCCTGAGAGGGGTCGGGGTAGCCGGGCACAGATACCGCCGCTCCAAAGAAAGAGCGGTTTTCATACCAGTGAAGTCTGTCAGATATTCTCATGCAAGCCTCACACCACGTCCATGCCCCTCCTGTGCCTCTTAACAAACAATCAGGTTTCCTCCCAATCGCACCCGCCCGCCTCCCCCGGCCTCCTTCCAGAACTTTCACGGTGGGCACAGTTCCTCGTTTGCCCCTACATCTGCTCCCCTTCCCAAGCCCATACTCGCCTCTTTGGACCAGAGAAAGAGCTGGGTGTTTTTGGGGTCTGCGGCCCTGGCTACGTGGTTTTCTGCCGTGCCCGCAAGTCTGAAAAGCTCAAGAAACTTCCGGAAATTTCCCATCTCCTTTCATAACCTCTCGACTTCTTTACGTTTGACGTTAATCTGTGGACAGATGGCCAGAATTTACTTATTTACGTCCAGTCTGTGACCTCAAACAAAATCTGGCTCTGCTCATTGTTCTTATTTATAATTAAACGAACAAAAAGTATTTAAAAATTTATTCAAGGCTATTTCTGATATCCGATAATTACTTGCTTTGTGAGCAATGCCAGATCGGCATTTTAATTAACTTACAGGAGGTGAACAGTGAGCTTGCAGTGTTTATGTGATATTATGTTTAGTTGTTTGCGAAATTAAAAAGAAAAAATATTTTTATTCTGTCAAATAAGAGAAAATTGTATCAGCCCTGCCGGGTTGAGCAAGTATTGAAATAATATGAGTTTGTGTGGAACGATCTGTGGGTGTGGATGTTTCGGGAGGTCTGAATCCATCTCACGGAGGAGATGAAAGAGAACCAGCTCTGCTCAGGGACACAATGAGCTACCAGCCGTTCAATTAGCTGGCCGTCTCAGAGCCGCCACTTGACAGGTCCGGCTAATTGTTAATCCTGCCATAACTGTTGCTTTGTATAATTAATCATATTCAGCCACTAAACAAAGAGGCACCCGGGAAGGTGCATGCTCCCCTTGATCGAGCGAGGGCAGTGGCTCATCTTCACTTAATGCACCTACCCTAATGGTGTCAGCATCAGTGTACATCACTTCAGCCACATTCCCCCCCAAAGATCCCAGAATAACAAGCGTCCCATGCCTGGGCTCTCATGTTAATTTGGGATTCCGTGAAATGCAGCGGGACCAAGTCCAGGGTCAAGCACCATTCATCATGATATAGAGTGGCATTTTCCCCACTCCATACCGCAGCTGGGGGAATGGCCAGAATAAAAAGGTATTCTTCCGAGAACCATAGAACAGCCACAGCCCTCGGACGAGTGGGAAAAAGCAGGAACACAAGGTGCTACTGTGTCCCGATCGTAATGCGTGCAAAGTCGGTGATGTCATTTTACCCCCCTCCCTCCCCTGACCTCCAGAGTCATAAGACAGGGCGCATTCTTGTGGATGGAAGCTCTGGACAAGGCAGGGCCGTGTTCTGGTGAAATTAATTACGTAGCCGTGACCCATAAGTGAATTTTTCTGCCTTGAAAATGATGATTTATATCTGCTTTCTATCTCCTTGTTCTGGGCTTCCACTGGCTAACAAGAGTATCTCTTGTTCCCACGAAAAGCACCCGAGGCTACAATGCCTCATAAAGACCGAATTAGATAATTTCGGAAAGTAGACACAGTCCTGGGACTTTCTGGGACAAAGGAAAGATCTGGAATGCCCTTTCACGGCGTAAAGGTTTTTCCCCCCTCTGGGAGATTCCTATAGGGATCGCTGGGAGAATTAGCATGTGTTAAAAACATTTTTCCCCTGCCAAAATTCCAGCTACACTGAATGTTAACTTACTCTTTCATTCCACACCAGTTCCGAAGGTGACATCCAATGGCACTTTTACGGAGTTTGATTAAACGATTGTTAAATTCAGTGTCAACACGAAAAGAGCATGGCAGATTTCCTCACCGAGAGCGTGATTTTCCAGTCGATCATGTTTAGAATTTCACAGAAAATCTTCTAAAATTGCCAAACAGTGTGGTTTAGCTTCAGATAAAATTTATTAAATCAAAATGACAAAGTATTGTAGAGGTTTACAAAATAATAAGCTTCAGCAGCCTGAAATGATTAATTAGTATTAATAAAGCAGGCAGGTAATAAAGGAAGGTCCATTGTAAAACATGACAATGAAGCCTGATAAACGTCCTCACACAGACATTTGCCGCAGCACTAAGATCCATAGAAAATTTCAGAAGGCAACTGCCGACCAAAGACGGGTGGCGTGACAAACTCGAAAGCAAGTACATGGACGGCGCTTCTTTCCCAGCCTGTAAGTAAACAATTAAATGGCCAAACAAATAAATAATAAGCAGGCAGGGCGACAGGCAGCTCACACCGGGGTCCAAATGTGAAAGTGAGCGACCAAGACAAAGGGCCCCTAGCTGACCCACGCTGCCAGCCGCCACACGGAGCAGGACCGCAGCGAATGGCCCTCACAAAAAGCCGGGGGCCATCGGTGCCAGAGCACTGGGGCCCCCGTCCCCTTGATTCGATGTGCCCCACAGGTGGCCCCCAGCTGCAGGGCCGCAGGTTACAGGCGTGGCTTTGTCAGGTCCCACATGCCGGGGGGTGCGCTCCGAGGAACAATGTCCGTCCGGCCGTGATCAGGTCTAAAAATAAGAAAGTCACTTTTTTATTGTCGGGGGTGGGGTGGGGGGGTGTCGGAGGAGGGAAGCCCCGCAGACCAGCATGGTGGGACAGTGGCCTTTTTGTTTCCCCCCGCCTGCATGCAGAGACGGGGGCCACTGAAATCCCCATCCGCATGACTCAAAGGAGGCCCTGTATGCCTGTCTGTGGCCAACTCCTTTCTGTCTATTCAGCGAGGCCCCGCAGGCACAACCCGGGGCAGCCGGGGTCTTGGCTGTCTGCACGACTCTCACAAGCGGTAAATAACCCGTCCTGAGAGCCTGGATCCTGTGCCAGCTCTGTTTATTTATAGCATCATGGGGTAGACGGGCACCCCATCTTGGGGGGTGGGGTGGTAATGAGCGCCCCCCTCGTCAAACTTTAGCCCCGCTGAGCTTCTTGGCTATGGAGCCGCAGCCTTTGATTGGGTCACATCGCATGCACCGTATACATGGGCATATCACGTCTCTAGAAACCTGCCAAAGCCACTCTAGCACACAATGGAAAAAAGCTGTGTCAAAGTGCAAGGTTAACATTCTTCAGGATTTATTATTATTGTTCTATTATTGTTTTTGTCAAGAAAATAATTTCTAAATTCTGGGAATAAACATTTTTCCACCAATTTATGCTGTGTTGTTTACATGTGCATGGCATAATATACACATATAAAGCAGCCACTTTAAGCACTCTGACTACCCTCCCCTGTCACTGCTGCTGTGTTTGGTGCCTTGGTGTACAGGTACCCGCATATATGGAAAACTTGTGTTTTAGAATTGAAGCCTGTGAAAATGGAGAACATAATTCTGTAGCCGTTGTACAGATTAACAAAGAATCCTATAATCAGACGGTACAACCTGATTAGCATGTGCATGGCTGGCCGTCTCCAGCCCAGAGATTTCCTCAGATCAGAGGCCTCTGCGTAAGCGAAGACGTTGAGAAATGTGGCGGCAAACCTCCTTCCAGCTTAAAGCACTGATCTGAACATAGAAACCCCTCCCACCCACCCCCAAAAAAAAAATCCACTCTGCCCTTTGGCGTCAGAGATAAAAACGAACCCCCAAATATAAATAATTGTTTAATAAGGAATCAGGCCTATTTATCTGATGGTCATGCCATTCTGATCATGTTCAATCTCTTTTTAATGTGCCATTACTGCACATCTTGATTGGTGCTTCGGGAAACGGTAACAGGTCTGATAGTGACAACTATGCAAGGCGCTGTGAACAGTTTAATTGGAGCCATTGTTATTTATATTAAGTGGTGCTGTTTAATTAGTAGATGCTATGCTTCTTTTTAATTTTAATTACGCTTTCACGTAGGAGCTCATGATCTTCAGCATTGATTTGGAAGCTCCCCGAGAGAAGCCTGGACCAGGCTGCTGACCGGATGACCAAGAAGGAGCTATGCTTTCCAGGAATAATGGGTCATAGTTAAAGATTATGTTTACAGGCTTGAGATTACAGAATCGAGTACCAACTTAAAATAAAGATTGTAATTTTCCACCCAACTTTAGGTCAAACCTCCCATTGGAATCTTCTGGTAGTTTTCTTCTTGTCTTAAAGTGTGTCCATGTGTCAATATGTCATGTTAGGTGTCTTACGTACACTGCCCAGCCCAAAAAAAAAGTTGCCATTTGAATTTTCAGCTGGACCACCTGTCATTAGTCTGCGCACATTTGTCATGGCATTGTTTCCACAGACTTAAGCAACATCTCACCCTTTATTTTAATCCATATTTTCATTAATTTCTCACCGAGATCCTGCATTGCAAAAAGAGTTGAAGCTCCATAAAGCCTCCTTCAGCACATCCCATAGACGTTCAGTGAGGTTAGGGTCACAACTTTATGGTGACCAAGTCGTGCGTGAAAATGCTCCCTGAACCACTCTTTGACATTTCGAACCCAATGAATATTGGCATTCTTGTCCTGGAATATGTCCATGCCAACCGGGAAAAAAAACCACTGATGATGGATGGAGGTGTAACCAGGCCGTTCAGTAGATTCAGGTACTTAGCTGACTTCACTTTATTCCTGCATAATGTTGCTGAGCTGTAATAATGACGCAGTCATTGGCTCTTAATTATTTGCTGATATAAATTCAAATGGTGACTTTATTTTTGGCCGAGCAGTGAATTTATATTCTATTTATTGCTGTTTTTTGCCCTAAGACGCATATCATAGTTTCACTTCAGAGTTTGACCCATGGATCATATAGATGAAGATGACGATAAAGATATTTTGACTTTTGGACTTCCCCAGGCTGTTTTGTAGAAAAAATCTTTACCATCTAGAACTCCATAATCACAGTGAAGTGGATGGAATCAATGCAGGATTAATTCAACCGTCCCTGGTTTAAAGTACCTTACATGGTGTCCTGGCTGCTGCTGAACTGATATTGAGGCCTCTCACCTGATTCACCTCAAACTTAGAAACCATTCCCTAATGGCCATCAACAGTGGCTGTGGGTTAGGCTGCTGTGTCTGTGATTAGAAGGTCACCAGTTCAAAGGTCATCCAGGGTCAGCAGAGTGATGTCACTGTTAGGCCATGAGCAAGTCCCTTAACCCTCAGTTGCTCCAAAGACCCTAACTTTACAAAACATGTCACTTTGGACAAAAGCACCAGCTAAATAAATAAAAAATGTTAACAAGCTTCATTTTAGTCTTTAGTCTTAGTCTTCAGTGCCCCAAATGAGTTAAAAAAAAACATGGAGTAGGAATTCATTTTAAAAATCACCTCTAACTTGTTTTCTTGTTTTTCTCAGAATATGACACGTTCTTCCCCATCCCACCTGGTCTGGGCAGATTTTTTTTCCCCAGAAGCCATAATGGTCTCACCCCCTTGGCCGTGATTCAACAGCGGAAACTGGCATCGTAAAATGGGCAACACGCCATAATTAGCAGTTAGCACCCTATACCATAAATCTCCCCGAGTTCAGCCCAATTTGCCTGTATAGTTACTGCGTTGACAAATGATTTTCTACATATTAATGTTCCGGAAATTTCCCAGTTGTACCTCATGCAGTAAAGGCTGAGGCAGCTTTGCGAATTATGTCGAATTTTCGTCATTGTTACTATTATTATTCAGAAGGGATAAAAGGGCAGAAATAAGCATGAACAGCAGCCAACATAGCAAATTTGGTAAAATGCCACAGAACTAACTCTCTCTCTTTGCCAAACGCGTTTGGGCCAGACAGATTCTCACAGGCCGGGGCGACATTGGTGACTCAACTTTGAGGTGCCGGACAAATTTAATAATCCAGGAAAGCAACATGGATGAAGCAGAGAATGCGGGACTGGCGAGCACGTTTGCAGGGACACTGCTGATGCTGAGGGTTCAGCACATGCCGGTCGGAGATCAGCCTTAGAACAGTAGGACAAAGTGTCCCAGCTGAGTAACAAAACGCGTTACACAAATAACAGAATGCTTCCTATAAGTGGGTCCCTGACATGCACACTTGCATGATGTCATAGCACATAAATGCGTACCTGTGGTCAGCTGACAGCGAGGAGCTATATCCAGAGTGATGTTCTGATGCTAGCTCAGATCCCTCAAGGCAGTGCAGTAACTAACCAGACTCAATCAGCTCTGTGAAGCAGTCATCTATGTGTACGTCTGCCTACCTTAATGCTAATTAATCCACCGCATCTGTGACATGCCAGGGCACAGCCTAAGGCCACACCTCACTTTATGACATTGATTACCACATTAATTGAACTCTGCTCCAATGACAGGTGTTTCCCTCAACGAGGCCTCGCATTCACCTCAGACACTGGGGGAGGCGCCTAACACCTGCAAATGGGTCTAGTGAGCGGCACTTGGGTTCAGCATGCAGGCCAAGCAATGTCCCTGACAGGAAAGACAAGAGGAAAAAATACAGAGAAGTCATGTCACCCCCCCCCCCCCACTCCCCTTGGCCAAATTAGCACCCAGCTTCAGGAGACATCAGAAATACATGTCAGTACTGGAAGGAAAAAATGAAGAGGAAAAATGATTAAATCCCCGAAAGAAATGTGAACTAGCTTAGAAAGTGAATATGAACTCCACTCTCCTCATGCCCGCCCCATGAGGCAAACCGCTCCATTTCAGTCAGATGCCAACAGGTGTGCGATTCAAATAATTGGTTCATTAGACACCTGGGTGGGAAAAGCAGCACTATTTTTCTCAAGCAGATGCAAATACACATGTCATTAGTTAGAAAACATCTGTTTTTCGTAATGACGACATGAGCAAGCTGTCAGGTGGACAGTCAATAATGGCAATCCCAGCTAAACCCAGTAGCTGTTTAAGCTGTCCTCCGCAGGCTGCAGCTACCTGCTCATCAAAGGGTTCCACTCGATTTACTGCTTTCAGACTCCTCTTTTCACAAATGTTGTCTGTGAGCTCTTTTAGGAACGCTGGAGCCTTACGTGGACTGTCTTCATCAGACGAGGCGGCCTATGAATTTCTTAGTGGGGAATCTCAGCGTGCCCCCCCCACCCAACCTTTGTAGATGACACGCCATTAAACTTAAACACAATTTCCACCACTTATCTGCACCAGCGTACATAATCAATCAGAAAGTATATATATATATATATATATATATATTTGTCCCTATGAGTTTCCTTTGGAGGACTTATGGAAATTTCTGTAAATGACCTGGATGTGTTATTGTGGCTATCAGCCCTCACTTTGAACACTGACACACCAGAAGCACGATTTAATTGACGCTCTCAAAATAACTCAACATCGGTGGCGTTTCCCGCCCCTACCACGTGGGGAGGGGTGGGGGGGGGGGGG
>JABFDZ020000001.1:51967360-51981565 GCA_019775955.2 Pollimyrus isidori
ATGGGGTAGAATAAGGGAATCACCCCGACAATGGGGTAGAATAAGGGAATCACCCCGACAATGGGGTAGAATAAGGGAATCACCCCGACAATGGGGTAGAATAAGGGGCCCATTCCGACGATGGGGTAAAATAAGGGCATCGTTCCGAAAGTGGGGTTGAATAAGGGGCCCATCCTGATGATGCCATTGAATAAAGTGGGTCACCAAGATGGCCTACATTCAGTGGGATCGTCCCAAAGATGGCATTGAATAAAGGGGATCATCTCAATTTTATTTACTGCAATGAGATGTTATTAAAAGGTCTCATAAATTCCTGGAAGTGCGTTACACAGTGGAAACGGTCACCTGTAAAACACAGAGACATCACTGTAGATAAGTCAATGGCACCAGGTAAAGGTAAAAACATTTGCTCTATTCACATTAACCACACAAACACTACAGGGTATGCTATGGGTGTGTAACTTGTTCATTTAGTGTGGACACGATGCAGTGAATAATCCAGACGTCCAAATCCCCACACTGTCACTACCATATAATAACATCTCCACTATTAAATTTTAGGTGCTTCTATTCAAAGTGACATAAATTTTGAGAAAGCAGGGTTAGACTAACCCTGGAGCAATTGGGGTTAAGGACCTTGCCCAAGGACCCAAAAGTGATATCACTCAGCCAACCCAGGGACTTGAACTGTCCATCCATCCATTACCAGTCACTTATCCAGGGTTTGGGTCGCGGGGGTAGCAACTTCAAGAGAGATACTCTGACCTCCCTCTCCTCAGCTACCTCTACTAGCTCTTCGGGGGGGATGACGAGGCATTCCAAGGCTAACCAAGAGTTATAATCCCTCCAGCACATGGGTCTGCCCAGGGCCTCCTCCCTGTAGGACATACATAAAAAGCTTTCCGGAGTGAGCCACCCAGGAGGCATCCACACCAGATGTCAAAACCACCTCAACTGGCTCCAGCTCTCAACCTCGCCTACTCTCACTCATGAATGAGCCGACGAGATACTTGAAATTCTCCACTTGGGACAGTACCTCCTCCCTGACCTTAAAAGGGCAATCCACCCTTATTACCGGCAATGCGGACCACGCTTCGGGTCCATTCATACAGGGACCGAATCACCCACAGTAGAGGCTCCTGAACCCTATACTGCCATAGCACCCCCCACAGACAACCTCAGGTTTGTAAGCCTACAAAACACATGTAGACTGGATAGGCAAACTCCCAGGCTCCCTCCAGTACCCTCGCAAGGGTATAAAGCTGGTATATAGCTGGTCCAGTGTTGCACGGTCAGGGCTAAGTGTGATTACCATATAGTTGGAACACACCCCCCAGTCCCCCTTCTTAAATAAGGAGACCACCACCCTAGTCTGCCAATCCAGCAGCACTGTCCCAGACCTCCACGCACTGTTGATAAGGCATGTCAGCCATGATAGCCCCACAACATCCAGAGCCTTTAGGCATTCTGGGCAAATCTCATCCACCCCTGGGGCCCGACCACCACGTAGCTTTTTAACCACCCTGGCTACCTCAGCCCCAGTGATGGGCAAGTCCACTCCAGGCGCCTTGAGCTCCATGCCCTCAGATGTCACAAAGACTGACGATGTGTCTGACGCAGGGTTGAGGGGGTCCATAAAGTATTCCATCCACCTCGGGGTGATATCCTCAGGTGAGGTCAACAGCACCACTTCCCCACTATAAATAGTAGGAACCAGGAGCTGATTCCCCTTTCCCCCCATTTTTGAGGCTGACCAAAAGTCTGTTTTTATGACCTCACCAAACTACTCCCACACTCGTGGTTTTGCTTCTGTACCCGCCCAAGCTACGTTCTGCCTGGCTTGCCGGCACCCGTCAACTACCTCTGGCTAATAATTCCTGGTAGGCTTGACAGCCCCCCTCACCTCTGGTGTCCACCATTGGGTACAAGGGTTTCTGCCACAACTGGCACCGACGACCCTGCAGCCACAGCTCTGTTCAGCCACTTCCAGAACAGCCTCCAATCAAACTCAATGTCCCCAACCTTCCCCAGTATGCAGTTGGAGTTCTACTGTATGTGCAAGTTAAAGATCCGGCAAACAGGAGCCTCTGCCAGACGTTCCCAGCAGACCCTCACAATGCACTTGGGCCTACCAGGTCTGACCAGCCTCCTCCCCCACCATTTGAGCCAACTCACCACCAGGTGGTGATCAGTTGACAGCTCTGCCCCTCTTCACCTGAGTGAGGCCACAGGTCAAATGATACGATTATAAAATCGATCATCGAGCTGTAGCCCTGGGCATGTTCATATTATGTCCACTTATGGACACCTTTATAAACATGGTGTTCATTATGGACAAACCACATATTGCACAGAAGTTCAATAACAGTACACCCCTCAAGCTCAGATCAGGGAGTCCATTCCTCCCAATCACCCCCCTCCAGGCCACACTGTCGTTGCCCACGTAAGTCCCCCAGCAAAATGATGGAATCCCCTCATGGTGCATTAACCAGCACACCACTCTGGGAGTCCAAGGTGGCCAGGTACTCCGAACTGTGCACATAAGTGCAGATGGCAGTCAGAGAGCTCTCCTCGACTCGAAGGCGTTGGGAGGCAGCCCTCTTGTTCCCCGGGGTAAACTCTGTTGTTGATGCACCGAGCTGTGGGGCCACCAGTAGCCCAACCCCAGGCCAGCGTCACTCACCCGCCGCAACTCCAGAAGAAAAGAGCATCCAGGCCCTCTACAGGAGATTGGTTCCTGAACCCATGGTATGCTGAGGTGAGCCCGACTATATCTAGCTGGTTTCTAGCCAATGGGCCCCTCCCCCAGGCTGGGCTCCACAGTGGGGCCCTGGTGACCCCAGTCCGGGTGAGGGAAACAAGACTTTGCTATTTTACTTTTTCATCAAAAGTGGACTTGAACTGATGATCTTCCAATCACAGGTATGACATCCTAACCCACTGAGCTGTTTCCTTGCTGAAGTCTACAGTGAATCTCCCAGAACTCCCCCGTTTCACTAGTGAGATCTGAACCTTAGACCCTTACAACCACGGCGGCACTCATGCAGACTTGAAATATCCCCTGGTAATGGGATTGTACAGACGGATTCGTGAAAATCAGCCTCATGATATGAATCTTCAAGGAACACTTCTGAGCTCCTTGAGCAAGCAGATGGTTCCATATGAACTTGTTTACTGTATGGTGAGATGCAGAGAGGTGCAGTCCTAATAAAAACAAGCATGCAGAAACATTCACATGCAACACAGTCCTGTTTGTTTTGAGACGGGGAGGGAAAAAAACTGTTTAACAGCCTTACTTAGGAGTGCATTTTTCAGGTCACTGTAATTTCAACTAAAGATAACTAATTGTTCTGAACAAACATTAGACTGAAACCACAAAGGAATCCATTAGACAAACATAATTCATACTCATTTTTAGAGGGTTGTAAACAGTTTGGAATGGACGCAGAATGGGAGAAGAATCAAAGTGAACATTTTGCAATGAAAAAGTGTTTGCCTGAAAGGTCAGTCTGTGTGCCTGGCAAAGTATGTGGAAAAGCCTGGGAAAAAGGCGGATCGCACATGCAGTGAGGGAATTTTAAAGCCAACAACCTCCGTGCTTTTTTAAACAGACATCGGAACCTGGAACTGGATCCTGTCAAACAAAAAAATGTCAACAGAGGCAGAGGAAAAAAGAAAAACATCTGCTGAAAGATTAAGCTGGGAAAGATAAGAGTTCATTAAGAATGGAGCAGGTCCAGAGAGTACCAGGTAGGCTGCCAAAACCTTAATGTAGCACCCGGAACATGAGCAGCTACGTAGCTCAGCCTTACTGCTTGTGAGCTTCTTCACTGAACAGCAGCAAAATGATTGCATGTCACATTGTATTCAGATAATTTAAAGAGTCAATAGATTCTGGGAAACAAAGTGGACAACAAACTTAATTTTAAAGTGCTCAAATAACAAAAGAAAGCAGAGATTATAAAACTTTTTGCTGATGTCAAGCCTTCTAGACAACTGCAGGACCAGTTACCAATGCCAGGACCCGCCAGAATCTGTTATAGAAAGACCTGAAGTCTCTTTCTAAGGCAGCCAATTCCAGTCTCCCAAAATGGATTCGGCTCCAAACAGTCCACACGGGGCTGAGGCCACCTGAGCCCTTCCGCTAACCCCTCCGTCTCGAAGCCTGAGCCGGACCGACCCGCCCAGTGCAACTGTGGGGACTTCAGCCCTGTCAGGCATTGCAGTGCTTCTGTAGATACGCTCACGCCTGCGAACCCCAGCCAGACAACCACAGGCCAAGTCCATTTTTAGCTGAATACTTTAACAGGACTGATAACGACAGAGGGAGAATAGCAATAAACACCGAGGACAGCAGACTGCCGCGGTTCGAATGGTGACGTCTTGTGTCCTCCAGTGAGTGGTCAGAATGGGATGGGTGGCCGGTCTCTGGGGATGTGAAATGAAAATCCCATGAATATAAATCACCATTTTTTTTTCCCCCACAAGACATTATGCATCACTTCAAATATATTATTAACAAGACATCCCTAACCATGTCTTCAATATTTAATTTCTATGTATGCATGCATGTAAGGAAACTTTCTCAAAATTTAACTAGATGAATACAAATGTTTTGGCTGTAAAGAACACCACAAAAAGATTATCATCAGACAAATATTGCCACACAATTCGATCATTTTATATAATCTTTTTAGGAGCCAAATTTAACATCGCCTTTAGCTTTTAAACTCATAGTATAAATACTTCATGAAATGTATGGAAAATTTCAGTAATGCAATAAAAATAAGAAAATAGAAATATTATCGTTACACAACATATATCATTATGCATGAATTTTTACTGTTATATAAGATATACTGTGTATTTATGTAAAACAAAATAACAATCCATCGGAAAATTATTGACTAGCTAATGGTTACTAGTAAATTTTGAATGAATAATGAAAGTCAAGGTGCCAGCATCACCAACGGCCAGCCACTTTAACCTGAATATGTAATATACAGTATAAATGTTTCAGGTTCAATTAAGGTTTCGAATGTAATTATACATGAAATGGTTCATTTATTTTTCATTGTGACTGCACACTTTCACAAAGGTTTCATTAGCTCTTTTTTTCTCTCTTCTGAACTGTTTCTTCCCTCGTTCCGCTATTAGCCTGACTTAAAACTGCCCTCGGCACTGTGTCTGCCATCCCAAACTATTACTTACTAACGTTTATTTATGTTTTTTTTGGAAATGGAGTCGTTCCTAAATATTTGGACTGTGTGAGAATTGCCTACGCCATGCCGCTGTTCCGTATCGAACGGGCCAAACAGAGCCGCGCTGACAAGTGTGCGTCCGCCAAGCCTCTCGCATAAACGCCATACGTGTTGGCGAGGTCAGTCCATGGAAACGGCAGCAGGGTCATCTGAGGTCCACACAGCTGCTCTTATACATAATGACCAATTCCTACCAGGGCCTCGCCTTGCCCCTGCACTGGCCTGGCTGCCCCGCTCACTGCTGCTGGTACTTTCACATACGGCAGGTTCAATGCAGTTTAGCTTGTGAGCAGCTATCGAAAGGGAAAACAGACCGCGCCCTGCATACAGACTGGTGGCATCTTTGTCGTTTTCCTCAAATTAGACGCCGCAGGAAGCCTATAAGCGTTGACCTGTAGGACGCTGAGCCACATCCGACGTTTGGGCTCCTGGTGGGACGTTCCCTGTGACCCATCATGGAATTCCCCCCTGTTATTCGTGAGACGACAGAAATTCCCACGTAACGCTGTATACGCAGCGGCAACGGTGCCTAATGAGAAACCAGGAGTTTGTGCTTTTATGGTAAGAACCGTCCTGTGGTCGTCACGCCTAGCAAGCCTTAGCGTGTCAAACCCTCACATTCTACTGCCATATAAGCACTCGGCCGCACTTTCCACTCCAGCCCTCAGCTGTTAGCGATTTAAGGCCAACAGAAGTTCCCACACTCGGCCCATTTCGGCGGTCGATTGCGAGATCCGCAAGCGCTGCCGCGGTTCGGCTTCCGGTGAGGAGGCAGCGCAGATGAGTCAGCCTCCGGGAGGCTCCGAAAACACTGAACATCAGAGGCAGACAGACAGCCCGTCGATATCAGGGTACGGCAAATCAAAAAACAGCTCGACTTCTCATTGGATGATACAGAACAAAGATAAACAGGCTATTATAAAACAAGGCACCGTTATATATAAAACACAGTGTAGCAATGATTTATTTGGGATTTATTTTGATTATATACATATCTCACCCCACATAAGTGAAACATGCTGATGGCAAGACCTACTCAACATGCCGACTGCCTCATCAACAAGACAAGTCTGTCTGAACCGTTACTCCATAATATCTGACAGCACACTTTCAGAGCGAAGACTTACCGCCTTTGATCTCCCCTCTATCCTGTGGATATGGCTTAAAAAAGGCCAACTTAAAATGCAGGGGCTGGGCTCCAAATCGCCGCCGCCCTCATTTAAAGGTCTTAGTGTGCTCACACATTTGCATTTTAACGGGGCCGTTTGCCTCCCGGAGTGAAATGATTAAATCGCCTGTCGGCTGGTTGCCGGTCCGATTTATGTGAGGAGGGGGCAGCGGCCTCTCCATGCTCAGGTGTGTGTTACTGTGCGGGGACCACACCTCCTCTCACACCGTGCAGCCACCACTCATATTGAACCTGCATCCTCGCCAGTCACCGTTAGGTGTGGCCCAGTTATTAAGGCAATAACCTCGGCGATGTCAAGACAAATAGCATTTTACAGCTGGCATCCATTATAGATGGGCGAGACGGATATGGTCATAATATTAATGTAAGGCTGACGGCCAGATGACATGAATGATTACAGCCCTTATTTTAAAGCTCTGTTTTTCATTGGCCTGTCACCAGCTGAGTTATATAAATGCCATTTGATGGTGTCCATAAACCACCATGAAGCCAATCTGATAGTAGATTTCCATTGTTATCTACTTTGCAATTATTTATGAATGCGTCCCGGCGTTGCCGCGCCAACCACGTGCCCGCCCCTCCCACATTCACACAAGAGTGGAAACGAAGGGACACTATGAATTCCTGCAACTGGCCCCAAGGATGGTGCCATGAGCACCGGCTTCACAAATTAGCCGGGAAGGGGACTCCCCAAGAGTGCCGCAGGTTACAGGCCCTGAGACCTGGCCCCAGATTTCCCGCCACATTACAAGCTCTCTGAAGAAGGGGGGGCAGTGGAGGGGGCCTTGGGAATATTCAGCTTGGGGGAAGGGTGTTAATGTGAAACGGAATAAACTCACCTTCACAGACAGAAATAATAATGAAGGCTTAACTGGGGCCTGCCAACTCCTCTTCCCTGGGGGGCGAACAGCAGTTTGGTGGTGGAGGTGGAGGTGGTGGGGGGTAACAGCCTTAAACTTGTGTATATTAAAGGCGCAATTACTGGTTGTGAGGTTCCAAGCTGCTCTCAGGTACAGTGTGAAATAATAAGGTGATAAGGACAACCAGGATGGGGGGGCAGTCACGGTCTAACCCGTGAATGGGGGGGGGGCTAAAGAGAGCGTGGCACTAATGGCACCAGCTGACTCCCCATTCAAAGTCATGCTGGATGTAATGCCTGCCATTTGTTAGTCAGGGCTGGAAACGTTCTCCTGTCATGTAGAGCCAGTTAGCAAAGGCAGCCATTTTTTGGTTTATGTTACCATGGGGGATTTTTTTTGTTTGTTTGTGAAGTCTGTAAAATACACTGCTCGTGATTTGAAGAAATGTTAATTGTTAAAATCCCACTTCTGCATATTACCAGTACCATACTAATTTCGTCGTTATTCCTATACCCTTATCCCCATTGTGTCACCTCTTCACTGTCTATTTATCGTCCACTTGTATCGAACTGTCTCATCTCTTATTGCACTGCTGTTTGTCCAGCTGCCCCCCTATGTACCCGTCCCCTCTCCTGCAACGATGATGTAAGAATTTCACCGAATTTCTAAGAACGCACGTGACAATAAAAGCTGAAACTTGAAAATAATTCTCTCACCTTTAATTAGGTCTTTAATCAATTCCTGAATTAGAGCCGTTAGGTGGGATACTCACGGGGTTCGCATGGAGAAACGCATTTTATCCAGGCATTTTAAGGCAGATTTTGCGGCATCACGCTACGATTTAAATGATAAAATCCAGATATGATTTTCAGTAATGGAAAATTGACTTAAATTTCGTTCATTGCGGTAACACAGTCACTAATTGATCACATGAATTTTGTATTAGGCGAGAAACTTCAGGTTTTGCCCCTTTTCATGAGAAAAGCGTGTTCTCACAAAATATCCGTTAAAATATAACAATGCAATTGTAATCAATGTTATTCACCAATCAGTCTCAGTGTAGCATTATTCAGATTAGGCTGAGTCATATTACAAAACAGAATATTGTGTAAAATATATATTAAAGATTATTATTTATTATTGCTACTACATTTTTACATAACTAATAAAAGAACCAAAAATGGGTCCCTGCCAATATTCTACAGGCACGGATGCAAACTACTGGCTCTCTTTCATTTATAAATAGCTATAAAATTGCATATATATGAATCATGTCAGTAGCTGCTACTTGCCCAGGGATACATTTTTTCAAGCTTATTAAAATAAATTTTGCGAAAAACACTTACAAAAAAATCAATATCTTTAAAAAACATTTGAACTCTGAACCGATATCTTACTTATTCAGGCATGCAAAAACAAAATTCAATCTGGCCAGTAAACAGCATTCACAGGAAAGTACCCTGAAAAATAACTATATTAGAAAAAAAATTAACACAGTATAAAATAAAACTGGCAATTCCACCATTATCAGAATGCGACATTTTTCTGACCGGCAGCTCCTTAAATAATATCTAAAACACTGCAGGGACCGCATTTTTATGTCAGTTAGCGCCACGGTTTGATATATACTGTAGCAGTGTTAGAGCAAAACTCTTGGAATGATTCCATAAGTCTCCTATTTCATTTCTGTGGATATCTGCCAGTTTTTTTACACACACAGGAGGATCGGACCACAGTGCGTGTGACTATACATATCATTTTCTTAATTTAATGTTTCTTAATACAAATGTAATTAATAATGCAAGCATTTTGTAAAAACTATCGTTTGACATACTCCGAGTGGTTTCCGGAGCTGAAATCCAAGTATATTTCACGTTATAGAGGAATTGAGGAAAACGGAATATTCTATTGAAGTGATAAGCCAAATTTTCCTCATTATACTTTGCATGCATACAGAAGTTGTGGCTCTTCTTAATTGTTTAAGGAGCTCAGAACGCGGACTCGACCGCAGTTTCTCCGAATGATTTTGCCTGTAATTTAAGCAATGAGTAATTAGTATCGGCATACTCTGTATTGCTTTAGTTTAACCATACGCGGCACACAGCCCTGTTTGCCAATCATCGGTCAAAGCGCTTTTGAACTGAAACGAAGCGTATTGATAGTGCGCATCGGGATAAAGTACTATCGATCATTTCACATCTCCCGAACTGCTAGACGACTCTGTTTCATTTATTTCCAAGTGCTTCCACCGTGCTGAAATACAATTCACTAAGGCCTTCACCCTGTATTCAGACGCTACTCTTCTGTGGTGTAGGATGCTGTGCACATGTGAGCCCGAATGAAGACTAGATAAGAGGGAGTGGTTTATATAGGATGTTGGAGCGGGGACAACACTGAAGCCCACCCACATCAGAATTCTTTGGTTAATATGAAACACTATAGCCTTAACGGAGTAGTGCTGTAACTTTGGATGACGCCCAACAGAGACTCTGAGGACGAGTGGGATCATAATGCATATATGTTTATTTAATGGGCCATTAGGATAAAGGTCTTCAGCCTGATACAATACTCAGCTTTGTTATTAATTATGCTAGGGGTGCTGCTTGGCTCAGCAAGTTAGGATGCTGTCCCTGTGATGGGAAGGGAAGGGCACTGGTTCCAGTCCCAGTGCTGGTAGAGTAATTTCACCTTCGGGCCCCTGAGCAAGGCCCTCAACCCCCGATTGCTCCAGGGACTGACTGACTCTCCCTAATCGCACATTGCTTTGGATCACAGCATAAGTAAAATGTAATATCAGACATATCGTGTCTACAAAGACTGTCTCAGAAACTATATCAAAGGTCATTACGATCTTATTATTTTGCATTTATACTCCTTGCCCTTTCCTTGTAACATATATAGTCTTTTCATACACATGACATTCTTTTTATTTCTTATTTCTGATTTTTAGCTACTCATTCACACAATGCAGGAAAAGAAGTATTGGAGCTGTACCTGTAACTTCCCCATAATATGTGTAGGAAACATCAAATTCAGTTTAGTTTCCTCAAAACACCGAAACATGTTAATGAGAGTTATGTCAGCCTATGTCAAGCGGCCATTATGTAAATCTGTCTATTATGTAAATCCATATAAAGTAGCTAAAAATGACATCTAATAATGTGTTCAGTTTTTTTCTCCTTTTTTAACAAGCTTTTAATAGCTCTGTCTTGTCTGAGTGCTTGAGTTGTGTGAACAGGCATTTATCAGAGACAAACGATAGTGTGCCCAGAGAATGGTTAAAATTTCAAATTTTCTATCCTCTTCTTGAATTTCTCATTGAAACATATGAAATAACTGTATGTGGTGCCATAGTGCATTTGTATACATGTCATCTGGAATATTTCAGTATTGTCAAGGAGCAGTATAAGAAGGTGTCCTGGCTACCAGAAAAACAAGGAGCTGAAGTCAAAGATTTGAGTAATTCTGAAGAATCTATTCCAGGTCCTTCCCGGTGGAAAATACATTCCCTCACAATGCAGACAGCAAACAGGAGGCATCAGTCACACATCTCCTTATTTTTAAAGGATAACAATGGACAGCGTGTCTCTTCTCAGCTCACCATAGCACCGTGATGTTACGCAACCGATGCTAAAAGCCTTTAGTTGTAAATGGCAGACTAATAGTTCTGTGTTTATATTCTGTCCAGACTGTACAATCCTGCAGGCAATTACACAAAGGTCCACCAAACAAGTCCTTCTGTAGGTGATGAAAGTGTGGGTCAGAGCAGATCTGCAGGTCCAATATAAATCTGATTTCCTTAACAGCTAAAGGTGCAAAACACACATGGTAGTTGTTTGCTGTGCTACATACTACAGGTTCTGCCCATTCGCTAATTTCATTGATAATGTTTTAATTTAGTGATGAAGCATGAAACACTGCAGTGGTCATTTTCTCAAACCTGTTTATTTAGTGACTTTCTGGGAAACGTCCTTAAAACACACAAAACAAAGTGGGAACAAATCAGGGCAATTGTGAAAAGAAAAAAGACACTGCAAATTATATATTTTTCTTGATAGTGGCTCGCTTAAGTGGCTCCTGGAATTTGCATGCCAGTGTAATGTTAGGTGTTTCTGACTTTTCCCACCTCCAAGTTTGGGAAAACTCAGAGGGAAAAGAAATGCTTTGCTGGAGAGTAATGTAAGCAGTTTAATGCTCGGGCTGATGTGAACCAAACAGCACGGGCAGTGGGCACCTTCAGAAAAATACACACACACACATTTGTATTCTTATCTTTGTAGGGGCCGTCCATTCATTTCTATGGGCATAATCCTAATCCCGACAATGACAACCTTAAACCCTTCCCAATCCTACCCTTAACCATAAGTAACCAAACATCATACTATATTTTTGGCTGTTTTAGTTTTTGATTGATTGAAGTCACAGATTTTTACCAAACTGAGTTTCCCTTGTGGAGATTGAAAAAGTGGTCCCAACGTCAAAATAACAGGTTTGTATCACATTGTGGAGATATTTGGTTCTCACAATGTAATATATACATAACCCCCCCTCCCCCCCATAATGCCCAACAAACACAGGCACACGTGTGTAAGATTGGTGTGAAGTGACTCACCAAAATGGGGACTCCGTGCCGTAACAAACCTGAATACGTTATACAAGGTGTTTTTACAAAGTGAGAAATGGATTAAAGGTCAAACAGGGGAGACCGCAGGGGCGAAGGGCATGTCTGGGTCATTGGAGTGCTGAGTGTGTCGATATCAGTGTAATTAATGCCCTGCAAGTGAGGTGAGCAGGCCGCTTACTGTAGAGGCTCTCTGCTTTGTGTTAAGTTACTAAGGCGGCCGATGCAGTTCCTGCCAAAGCGATGGCTGAAGACGCCGTTCCGTCTGCCTGCGCAACATGTCCTCCCTGTCAGAGTTGCGTAACCATTTGAACTAGAACACTACATGGTGTCCTGGGTGTTTATTTTACTTGGGTGGATTATTCATTCTGTCGCGCACGCGCACGCACACACACAAACACACACACACACGCACACACACACACACACACACACGCACGCACGCACGCACACACACACGCACGCACGCACACACACAAACACACGCACACACACACACACACACGCACACACACACACACACACACACACCTATTCGAAAACAGTCATGACATTGACATTCAAAGATACGGTGCTGAAAATGGCGGACGGCATGCTGTAAGGTACACTGGTATATGCTCAGTGTAGGCCGGCCTGCCATTGGCTGCTTAAGGCCACACCCACATTCTGGTTATTCTTCCTGCCTTTCTGCCTCCAGCGTCAGTGTGACCCATCTTCTCTCTGTAGGCCTTTCCATCGTATTTTTGTTTGGCTTTCATGTTCCATTGATGCTGAATAAGGTTTTCCTTGTTTAAAGCTTTTATTTAAAACTAATTTTCCTTTTTCTTTAAGGACTTTGTGATTATTTGTTGCTATTTCTGACCTAAATTTAATTATCCTTTTCCAAAACCAAAATGTGTTTATTCTAATATTAATTGCTCAGTTATGAAACATTACAAATGTCCTGTCATTTTTACGTTTTGTTTATCCAACTCCCCCGAAACCTTTAAGCTCTACACTCACAGAGTGGGGGGGGATTGTGAATTTCGCATTTCATTGTTCATTTGTGAATAAAAACGAAAGCTTGAAGATGTATTACAGTTATTTATTAAACTCTACTTGTATAGTCATCAGTGAAAAGTCATTGGGTAAAGATTAATGCTTGTTTTTCTCTCTAGATGACATCCTTATTAAGGTTTTGTAAATACAGGTCACTTTCAGTGTCATAGTACGGTGTCTTTAGCATGGTGATCATGCCGTCTCTGCTGTTTGTCCCATCTCGCGTTGACCTAGTCCGCCAGCCTTCCCCACACCCGCAATCGGCCGCCGCAGCTCATCAGCGTGTTTTATTGATGGAAGGCTTTCCGGGTGTCTGTGCTATGGATTTAAATTAATTGTGAGAAGAGCAGAAAACACAGACGGCCTCCGAATGTCTCAGTTACTGTTCTGGTACATTTGGCGTAGAGGTTGAGCGGAGAATCTGCTGGTTTGTTTACGGTGTAGTTTAGCGTCGTTTTCAGGAGAGATGAGCGCGCAGAACACATCCGCCGCCTAATGTGGGAATGTGCGGGGTCACAGTGCACTGGAGATAGCGGCCACCTGCATTGCTGCATGGACACACGTGTACAGAGATGCATTATATCAAGGTTCAAGGTTTCTTTATTGTCATTTCAACAATATACGTGTCACAGTACAAAGTGAAATGAAATGACGTTCCCCAGGACCGTAGTGCTACATTAAAGGACGGGGACGATACAAAACATAAATTGTACGTTTTCCACATAGAGACAGGACAACCGCATAAAGTGCACGTGTGCAGACGTGTGCAAAACAAATCAATCTCACAGATGTCCTCTTGTGTCAAATACATTAACCAGAGGGTTGCTGGAGTGTCTAAGAAAAGTATTGGAGATACTGTGTTTGGAGGCGGGGCTTAACGGAAGATTGACAGGAATGGTGGGGCTCTGTAAGAAAAGAGATCATAGCACGTGTTGTTGAGATGTTAGGATGTGAGAATAACAGCACTGAAGGAACTACTGCCATCTTCTGTTTTTATATATATGTGGAGATCCATAAATAATGTTACTCTTCCACTAAAATGGGGGGGGATTTACTGGGACGTGTGTTTAATGGAGACTGGAAGTCATGAATAAGCAGAGAGATGGTTAGCCTGGCTGCAGAACGGGGGTGGGGAGGTGGGGAGACGTGTGACTGAGTCAGCTGAGATGAGCTAATGTTTGTTAGGTTGAAAAGGTGGATAGAGGTGAAATGACATAGAATGAGGGGAGGGGAGAG
>JABFDZ020000001.1:51993021-52016104 GCA_019775955.2 Pollimyrus isidori
GCTGTTCTGGGGTTAACGGGGTGGAGCATACGTGGCCGCCCATCAAGTTGGTGGGGGCACCTGGGGCATGTGCCCCCCCCCCCCCCCCCCCTCAGGGTATCCCACAGGCGGAGGACAGCTGACAGGTATCACTGCGGGACATGACCCAAAATGCAGCTCCGTTGTTGGGTGACAAATCTGTCACCAGACTCTGACGCATCTGAAGGTTAATTTATTAGAAAGAGATGCAGGGAACAGCCCCAACCTCTGCTTTACACTGAGAAAGCGAGCGACAGTCATGCAAACGCTCTCACCCTCTGCAAAACCCTATCCCTAACCCCCCCTCAAAATTCAATTAACAGTCCATTAATTGGTTAATTGATTACTTCTCTCATGCCATGCTGCATTCCAGGGCCAGTTAACCTGCTCGCAGGTAACACGTCAAGCTTGTAGTACAAGCAGTGCATGACGTCGGTACTATTACAGAATGTTGAAATAAATAACATAATAACACACAAGTCATACATTTCATTAGCAAACCAAAAAAATGGCTTTCTGGTAAACTGGTCCCAGTCGTTGGGAGAGCTGGAAGAGCTGGGAGAGCATGCCTCCCAATTTAATGCGCTCCGCTGTGCCAAGCGTGACCTTTAATTAATGTACACTGCACCCAGCCCACTGCCAGGCACAGGGAACAGATTCACAATTACCTAATTTAACCTACAGTTTGCACGTGACCTTTTTACAAGCTCTCGCTGTGACCCCACAAGCCCTGACATGGGGGACATCTGGTCTGGAACGGGGGTGGCACTGTTCAGTCCACTTTTCCTGGAGGCTTTTGGATCACTTGAGCTCCTAATATTCACCAGGGGATCCTAATTTTCACAGATGGGTTGTGTAAAAAAAAAAAAAAAAAAAAGGAAAAAGCCGGCAAAAATAAAAAACGCTGAATTAAGGTGCTGTGATGATCCTGTAAAACGCTTTGCTGGCGTCAACATGGGGTCAGACGGGGCGTCCCATCTCATCTCAGAGCTCAATTTAAAGAAGCAAATGGACAAGAATTCAGACCTCTCTCACTGTGGTACGCACCACGATTAACCACACACATACAAAAGAACCTGCCCACCCCCCGCCATGCCGCTCGGCTCAATCCCAGAAGCACATGGGGGGCTGACATGAGTCACCAAACCTAGCGGTCCCACCTACCAAAACAGAAGCTCCACCGATCAAAGAGAGCAGGAAGAAAGTACCGGAAGCAGCAAAGCTAGCGGGTTGATCCGGAGTGCGGGGGGCCCAGAACCTCAGCACGTGAGGATACGTGTACGACGAATATGTGCACGAGTGATAAAATAAACGCTAAAAGCGAGAGTGCATCCTTCTCGAGGCAGAGCAAAGCAAAGGTAATTTCCTGGAGTGAAGCACAAACAAACATTAGTGCGTGACGGCTCAGTGCGCATGCCGTTAAGCCAGGGCTCCTTTGGGGGCCACTGGGGGCTATTAGCTGGTTTCAGCTGCTTTCGGGGCACGTTGTGGGACAGACATCAGCCGAAGCGAAGTTAAAGAGGCCATTTTAGCTGGGCGGCACGTCTGCACGGAACAGCACATTAACATCTGCGCGTCGTTTAGGCGCCGATATCACCGGTGTGCCGATGAGCTCCACGGCACCTCAAGCAGGTTTGTTTCATTTAGTTTTTTTTTTTCTCTTTTAATTCCTTCTTTGGTCTTTCTGGGGAGAACAGCAGCAGGCTGGGTACCTATGAAAGCGTCATGGCGGGTGAGCCCGACCGAAAACGTACTCATACAAAGACTACAAAATGATCGACTTGAGAACTGGCGGTGAACAGGCCAGGTCGGCACCCAGAACGTTCCAGCATCTCGACACGGGTTGCAAACACACACACACACACACACACACTCAAATCCACGCTGTTGCTCGCTCCGACATCACCACCCCATTTCAAACTATCGATCCTTTTAAAAACACATTTTCCAAGGTATCTTAATTACTCTCAAGAAGCGCTCCTTTGGCCGGTGGACAACACAAATAAGTCGATTTGCATTTCTGTGTTGTGCGCGTGTTGGCAAGCGGCGCACGAGTCCAGATTGTAACCCCTATTTCTGCCTCCAAAACCTGCCTTGGAGGAGTGTCCACAGAGGGATTAGGGATTTAGTGGGGAAGGTAAGTGTGACTGCGAGCTTTGGCTGGCCATCTGCTCCCCGGCAGAGTCCCGGCCAACCTGTGCAGCCTGTAGCAAAGACCTGGGCGCTGTGCTAATTCTGGGCCCGGCCAACGCCACGCCGCCAGCCAATCACCATCAGTCTGCTGATTAGTTGGAAGAAACAGTCCATATGTAGCAAAGTTTTTTTTTTTTTCTTATAGCCGGTTTTCCCCCCATTTATTTCCTTCAATAAATAAAAGACAAAGAATATGTGCACATAACCTACAGTGCATGGAAAATGTGCTCCAGATTTCGACCATTTCAAAAGTCGTCTTAAGGAAAAAAAAGCACACACTTTTAGTTTACTCTGTTGGCAAACGCCGCTTAGACGGACATGTTTAAGTAAGTTAGGGTGGAGGTAGCCTCCCCGATCTACGCAGATGTTACAGTTTGTTTACCTAAGGGTCTTGACGTCTCGTATATGGCCACCGCTGATACGTCAAAACGTGTATCATCTGACTACATGGCATATTTACAGTGACGGGATGTCAAGGATACAGGGAATGGCCCAGGAATAAAGGCCCAAGACCCCGTGGTGTGATGTACTGCTATTACAGGGGACCGTGTGTGTAAGAGTGTGTGCGTGTCACTGTCTGATTTAGAGGGAAAATGAGAGACAGCGTGGGAGTGTGTGGTGTTAAGGTTTATAGTCCTTGGCCATAGCATGTCAGACTGCCGCTGCGTAAACACAGCACGCTGGTTTCGGCGCTGACAGAACAGCGAAACTATTCATTGATAAAAATGACATTTACAGGAACAGTGCTCATACAATTTTTAAATGAGCAAAGTCATATAACAAACACACACACCGAATAATAAGACGACTGTCAAACTATGTAACAACATTGCCACCTGCATTATATATTTCAGTGTTATCCGATTACAGTGTCCTAAATGAAGATAGAATATATGTATAAATTACAAATCTTATATCTATTAAAAAAAGATGAGCATGTTCATATCTAACGGGAATCACACTGGCAAGCAGCCTGCTTTTTATGGCTCCTGGAAATAAAGCGTTGAATATTTAATGTGTCCTCTTTTGCGGTCACTATTTTCAGTGTTTGCACTCTTTTCTCTTTCAGAAATGTCATTAATTTCACCTGTTTAAAGCTTCCTGTTTGTTTGTTTTTCCTCATAAAATAATGCAAAGTAACATAACCTTCCGGTTAATAATTTACTACCGTTAATCTAAAAAAGTCCTCTTTCTGAAACTCCCAGTTAAGAGTGCTTCTAGGCCGCCATTTGCAGACTTGAGGCCTCCCTTTTTGTAACTATTGACAAGCTGTAGTGTTTTTAATTTAAATTTTTATCTTTAAAGCATTTCTCGGTTTGGCAGACAGTATCCACAGCAAAGCTGTGTTATTAATAAAATATGACACAAAAGGAATCTGGGGAGGGCAGACATATTTTTGGCAATGACACCACCATGTCCAAAACCCACCCCCACCATACATTTTCCTTATGCCTCCCAAGCTTAAGCTTTAAGGTAGCAAGTGATTAAAAGCCCACAAAATGGATCCTTCACCAGCCCAGGGACCGTCAATCAGCAGGAACCACACTTCGTGTTCAGACAATGTCGACTCTACTTTTTGTCCATATAACACACATATCACATGTTTTTCTCACATTCTTAATTGTTATTATCAGAATGGAAATCCTCCCCTCCATTTCAAATAAGTAGATGGTAAATTGCAATGAAGAATTCCTTCCTTCCTATTTTTATACAGCTCCAGTGGCTTCAAAGATATTTAAAAAAAAATCAGAAATAAGGAAATTACATGATGATCAATAAATATCAATAAAAAGGGAATAAGCTGGAAAAAAAAATATCTTGCAAAGTAAATCGTGCAGCTTATTTTTGTTTATAATTGGAGATGTTAATTGTTTTGAATAGAACACAATTTTTTTGGTTTACTGGTGGTGCTGTAATGGGGGATCAGAGAAGCCAAAAGGGTATCTTCTAAAAATGGTTCATTAAATCCGACATTATTCATAGCCAGCTGTTTGACCATGTGCATGAACAAGCCAATCAAAAATTACTGTTTCATACCTGCTTTCCCCCCTTTTTTTCATTAAATCACTAAATAAAAATCCAACTAAGTAATACCCTCCCCCACGCCCCAAAAAATGCCACCATGGAATATGCATGCCTTTTGCATGCTTCCCAATTGCCACCAATTTGGGTAAAGAAACATAAAGGTCAAGCGTGTTAGTGAGCCCGCGCCTGAGCACTCATGCCCAATGCATCCCAGCCACATAATTAGCTGCTGGAATCTCGCAGTCGCTGGCGCCCGTTCGGAAAGCCGGACAGAAAGCGTCTTCGGCGGGGTACCTTTAACCCCGCGCCTCCCCGCCTCCCTCACCCTCCGCGCTGTTCCGGCCGTGGCGCCACCCGGAGTGCATCAGATGTGGCCGACTGACGCATAAATTAGTCATCAGCATTAGCATTAGCGTGCGGCGGCGGCGGTGCCAGGGCCTCTCCGAGCCGCCATGAAAGGTCATATTTTGATGCCGGAATGGCACACGGGCACCTTGGCTCCCCGGAGCAGCTCTCCCCAGGTGCACGCGAAAGGTTAAAAATTACCTTCCCACCCGCCCCCGTCTCTGGCGAAGGAAATAATTAGAGGTTTTTAGGAGCAGCAGAGTGGCTCCTGTCACATGACAGAATGGTACCTAATGGCCGTTTCGGGGGGAGAGTCAGGCAGCCTGACAGCCCTGACAGGACAAATAAGCATAATAGTGGCAGTGAAATGGGCGGCTCTTCCTTTCAGGGGGATAGAATGGCAGTTTGCGGAATAGTGAGAGGCCTCAACTTTGCATAAAGCGGTTAACACACATATTAGGGCCAGTGAAAATGGAAGCTTTCCCGAAGACTGATCTCACCGCGGGGGTCTGCCTGCCTGGCCGCCCGTGGCTGTTCCAGGGAGTGCCGCTCGCTTATCATTAGCTTAACTTAAATTGGTATTATTGTTACTAGCAGTAGGAATAGTATTATTATTACCATTATCATCCATATTAACAATATTAATTTCACTTGTTAGGTGACTGTTAAGCACTCATTTGTTGTGTGGTTAAATGCTTTGATATCTTTAATAAATATATATATATTACATTATAATGGCAATGCGCTCCATTTTTATTAATTTTGTATTTTAACAGCCTGGGTCAAACGTCACAGCTGTCACGGAGAGGTGCATCTCCACCTGCTAGTCTTTATTTAAGGACACGCGTGTTTCTACACAGACAAGCACGCGTGTAGCGCGTGGCGTGCAGCGGCCGAGGGGGGAGGTCCCTGCGTTCCCATCACTCCCGCAAACCGCCGCATATGTTCATGGCGGAATGTCACGCCACACCTTATGCTTCCCTGGTGTTTTGCTATCGCTCCTTCTTTACCTCCGCATGCTGTCGCCTATCACGGTGGGAGAAGGAAGGCGGCGGAGAGATGGGCCTCGTGGAGTGGGGTGGGGGTAACCGCAGGTGAAGCCCCTCCCTGGAGCGGCCCACGCGCTCTGCCTGCAGATGTCACCTGGCGGCGACAAGCTCGGGCGGAGAGCGCGCCAGCGGAACAAAACCTTCTGGGCTCAGTGGCGCTACCCTGCCACTTCTGCAGACCCGAAGGATGTACTTAAGTCGGCTTGTGTGCGGATCCTGGCAGGGCCCGGGCGCCGCCACCGCGCTAATAGCAGGGTTATTAACATGACAAACTTAAACGCTGTATATAAATAATACTGTTTCAGGACACGTGGGATCAGCTGACACTATTTAGGCGCTGGGTTAACATCTGTTTATGAACACTCTGCCTAATGATATCATCCGATATCATTAAGTGTGGAACAGCAACGCGCGGCGCCAGGTGCAGCTGTGTCAGACCCCCCCCCCCATCACAGGAAAAAAGAAAGGAACGGTGCCCCCCCCCAGCCCGCGGCAAACACGCGCACGCACACTCGCTCTCGCACACCCCATCCGCCAAACCTGTCATTAGGACAATTTTCTTCAACAAAAAAAACCTCAGCCCTGTGATTTCAATCTGTATATCACCTGTAATTGTAGTTTTTAAGCGGGCGGCTGATTCCATACATTTATCGGGACGAGTGGAGCCCGGGAGGAGGGCGGGGGGAATGCTGAAAGGCCTCGCCAGCTGCAGGGGCTGTTTTTAGACGGGCGTTTGTCACGGGCAGCCCGCATCGGCGGGGCGGTGTGCGGGGGCCGCTGGGTCCTCGGCTCTGCTTCCCGTCGCCGCCTTCCATGTTTAGATGCTCACAATTATGGAAATTATTGATTATGGGCATCCTGAACAATGGCAGGCATCTCCCGTGGCCTGGGCAGCGGGCCCCTGAGGGCCCCTTTCCGCTCACACATGGAGCCCGTCTGCAAACTCACGCATGCTGCTATTCCACCCCCCCGAATGCAAACCGTCGCCGTCACAAAAACACAAACTGGTGGCTGCTAACAGAACTAATAATCTACACCCACGTTCACTCAATCACACAGCTATAGCCGCACGGCTACAGCCACACGGCGGTGGCACACCTGACAGGCGGCACAGAGACAATGCGCGGTGATTGCTGCTTGTTCTGCTCCCTGAAGTAGGAGAGCGGCGTGCGAGGCGTTCAGCTGGAGGTGCGCGGGCAGCATGGCTAACCCACGGCCTTCGTTATCATGCAAACAGAAACCCGAAACACAGCCACATGCTGACCCCTGGCATCGCGATGCTGCCAGTTTGCTCTCAGCGTTCTGTTGAAGGGGAATAAGCGGCACCCCAACCCCCCAACCCTAGCCGGCCCGCCCCGCAGGAGAGTGTGTGGGACCACGCTGAGCCCTGGTGCCTGCTGACCCCGGACTCGGTCTGGGGAGGAACCGGGCTGCAGGCATGCTTCAATCCCACCCCCTCACCCCCCATTTCTTCCTTGACCCCTCACGACACAGCGCCCCCATGCGCAGGCTACGGAGCGCAGTGGGCGATAACCGCCCCAGGAGCTGGCAAGCGCTGAAACAGGCGCCAAATTAGAAAATCGCTTCCCGTAAATATAACATTTACAGATGAAAAAAAAATAAAATTAGACAAAAGATGAAAGGATTAAATTGTGCGTCGATGGAAGAGGCGGGACAATGGACGTACAGAACCCCGTAACGGGATGAAGCGGCCGGTTCCATCCGCATGCTGGCATGCAGACGCTCGGCCTGGGAATGTGGTCTGTTTCAAAGAACCTCGTCGTATTTCAAAGCGCCTTTTGGATCTTGGGCGGCTTCTGGCAGCAGCGGCGCTCCTGTTTACAGCTGCCGTGCGGGGAGACCTGGAGACGGGCAGACGGGCGCAAAGCGAGGCCCGTTTTCACTTCACACGTCCCCTAATAGGTGGACCAAAGCGGTGCCGGCATGTCCCTCAGCGCTCTCACCCCCAGATAACAGAGGAATGGCCAAAGCCCCCGGCCCCCCCACACAGGAAGGGGGTGGTGGGGGGGGGGCAGAGGGACTGGGTGTCACGTCGGTAATTGATTAACGTCCAGCTACGCGGATGCGTTATTTTGATTACTCATAGCCGAGTTCATTTTTGAGGAAACATTGAGTAGTTATTGAAATAATTTTGGAAGAAATCACAGCAGAAGAGTAAAATCCCTAACGACGAAGCCGCATTAGCCTATATTATAATTATTCACCTCTCTGATTTTACATTAGTCTTAAGTAGACTGGACATTTGAACTCAAATCCTAAATGAATTGGAAGAACCTTCGGATATAATCAAAGGAAATAATCCCAGATACAAGTGTGGAAATTGGCGATTGAGGGCAGGGGCTGGCAGGATGGAGCGGCCCGCTTACAGCTACTGACTAAGGAGGATCGGCACAGAACCAGCCCAGGAGGATGGAAGCCCGAGTGTTCATAGACGATTCGGAGTATTATCAAGGGGTTCAAAGGCCATTTTGGTAAGACTCTGACCTCCTCTGACCTCCTCTGAGAGGGCCGCTCAGTCACCTGACGACAAGCTTTCACCGTTTCTATCTGTGCCTGTTGCTGAATGACACTTTTTGGGCTTATTAAGACATGGAGCGCAGCCTGAATCTGGGGGAGGAAAACCTCTCCATGGAAACACACTCATTACTTACTAGCCTGTGGCATTGTGTCCGTTCCTCTAAAGTGTCCATTTTTGGAGATCAACGTGGCTGCGTCTGGTGCCATAACGTCACGCCGTCTGTTCAAAGCTGCACAGCTGGTGGCGCTCAAACCCCGATCGATGATCAGCGTCGAGGCCCGATCAACAGAGCGGGGGGCCCTGCAACATCACAGGCACCTCTCCAGAGCAGAGGACACATCACAAGCCTGTGCAGCTCCCAGCGGTTCATTCGCCTTGTTCCCCACACATTCTGCGAGCATGGAAATGTGAAAAACATGGCTGCTCCTTTTAAATTTAATACACAGATACAGTATTGCAGTGCTGGGGCAGCTCAGCTCAGAGATATTTCTCACATGATTACCATGTCCCAGGAATGCTTAGAAGTCAAAACCCTCTCAACTTCAACCTAATAGGGGCAGCAGAAGCACACACTTGGCATCACAATTAATAAACCATTAAAGTAATCTAACGGGAAACGGCCAGTGGTACAAGATGCTGAGAAGTTTTGAACAGTTTCCCTGTGTTTCTGATTCTCTTACAACTCATCTGTATCTTAAATGGACTTTGCTGACCAGATCAGAGGCAGCCTCCCAGCTGAGGCCAGGATTTGCTCAAACTCATCAGCCCTGATGAGGCAATAATGATCAGGCAACGATGCCTGTCGAACCAAAAACAACACCTCAGCTACTCTAGCTCATTCATGGTGTCTGGCGCCCAGCTCTCCATAATGACGTGTGGCTAAATGACATAAGGTTGTTAGTTTGAATCCCGTACTTAGGTCTGAAAGATGCCCCAGGGGCCCCAGATCAATGCCTGATGCTTTGCTCTCACCTCTATGTGTCTTTAAAAAGGACAGTGAGATGAATTATGTGACAACAATCATATTCCAATGTACCTATACTTGCACAAATGAATAAAGCCGCATTTCATATCTCTTTCATGCAATACAGATGGTCCTAGAAAATGTTGGGTCAAAACACTATATTTAGGCATTAAGAGTTTTACTGGATAAAACACTTTTGAAGGAGATGACCACACAACTCCAGTTTAGCGTGTGATCCGTCCCTGCCTCTGTCCACTGAAGTGAGCCCCGGCGTGGTGGTGGTGGTGACGCGCTCGCCAGCTCCCCCTAACTGCGAGAGGCGCCCCTCGCCCGTGTCCTGACACGCTAATTAGGCGCTGGGTAGGAGCGCGGATGCTGCCGACAGGTGCAGCTGGCAGTGGTGGCGGGGTCGCGGAGAGGGACTCCGCGCTCGCAGCATTGAAAATAGAGAGAGCGCCGGATAACGAGCGGCGAGACGTGTTAATTCCGTCTTCCATCTGTTATTACATAAGCGGTGCCAATGTCTCCGAGTTCAAGAGAGAGGCGCTGGAAAAGGGAGGAAAAAAAAACCAACAAATAAATTACACATCCTGTCAAACTGCTTCCAATCAAACTCAAAATAAAGGAATGATGACCAGCATTCAGCTGGGTAGTTTTAGGTGAAAACAAGATCAGATTAAGCATTACCAGTATAAATAAATCCCAGGACGCCCAACAAATTAATCAAAAATAAATAAACAAACAAACAAGAAGGTGTATGGGACGGTGCATGAGGAAAGATGCTTCTGAAGCAGGCAGCCTTTTCCTGAAGATGACCCTCAGCTCTCTGATTAGACGTGATCCTTGTCATTCACTGCTTCTGAGTCCAGACTAAATCCTTTGACAGACCTTAGGTTAGGCTTCTGTCGCTGTGATTAGAAGGTTGCCAGTTCGAATAATATGCTTTGCAGCTACATCTCCGTTGGGCTCTATAGCAAGGCCCTTAACCCCCACCACCTCAAAAAATGCTTCTGGCGGGCTGGATGGATGGCTGACCCTGTGCTCAGTCCCCAAGCATCACACTCACCACTATAGATGTGTATTAGAAAGTAGAGCATGATGGGATATGCAAAAACTCATTCCACACTTTCCTCTCTTCAGCCTACCAGCCTTCTTCTCCTCAATGTCACCCCCTCTGCAAATGTGACATTGGCTCTAAGGGACTGATGTCACCGTGCAGGACACCCTCTCCTTTTATGGTGACAGGGCTCAGCAGCTGCCTTCTCATGGCACCATGAGAAATACATAATAATATAACAACTATTAAGAATGCATTCCAAAATATTCCAAAGCTCCATTATGAAAGTCCTCCTACTTACGTGTTGATTGACGGATGTATTAAACTGATGCTTAAGCCAAGGTTACCTCTGAAGGTCACACCCCAACTTCCCTGACGTCCTATTGGCTCCCTTCCACAGCGAGTGCTTCTCTAACCTGAACCAGATACAGGATGGAGAAGATGTGTACAATGGCGTAATAAGTGACAGCTTTCCTTTCTGCAGGAAGTTGATTTCAGCCGGTTCCAGTTTTGGATTTCTTTCCACAAAGACAAACAAAGATCTGGGCTCCAGCGGGTGTCGAAAACCCCAAAGTGCAAATTCAAGCTAAATAGGAAACTCTGAGGGTTTAAATTGGGCCTTTTGACCTGCTGTCCTGGCCAATCCTCTGCTGGGGCATGCAGGCTGCAGACAGGAAAGGCTCATCGTTTTCTGAATGGAGAGCAGAGACGAGCCACTGCCCAAATTCCTCCGGTGCGTAGAACACGGAGCTAGCACATCGCGCGCCAAAACACACGCGGGTCTGGCGCTGCTCACCCACAGCACCTGGCACCGTGAAATTCCTGCTCTATACCAGCAGCAGACAGGGCAAAAAGGCTTGGGGGGAGCAGGGGGGCACTCAACAGTCAATATCCAGCGTCAGACAACCGCGAATCCCTGCAGCCTCTCCCTGCCTGCATCCGCTGCTAATTCGCTCCTTTCCTCACATCGTACACCTGCATTTTGCCCAGTGATCCTTGCAGAAAGGCCCACAATTAAAGACCCATGGAGGTGAAGGCCTATTTAAAACGCTAGGCGCTGAACCCAGCAGACAAATCAGATAAATACCTTTCAAAGAGCTACAGTAGGTAGCGCGTGGGGGTGAGAGCCTTGCGCCTCTGAGGGAGTAATTTCTGGTTTGTTTGTCTTCAGACGTGACCCCCTCTTGACAAGGTTCCAGGGCTTATTTCCAGCAGTACCATTTGTTATCTTCTGGTGTAATCGGGACCTATTACCGGCGTTTACAAGCGAGAAAGACGTCAGATAAGACGCCGCGGCTGATAGTGCAGTCGCAGTGCAGACCGAGTGCCTCTGACGTACGAGGTTTCACACGGAAGTGGCTGAGGTTTCCATGCAGACTGAGGGTCAAGCCACCTCATCCCCCACCACCCTTTCATCTTCCACAGTGTTAGCAGGGCGCTCTGAGAAACCACCAGAGCGAGGAGTTGGGCGGGAGGTTACCACAGCTGACCTCCTGAACCGCCCCGTCACATACGACACACATGGAAACAGACTGTCCGCAGAGCGTGTTTCCTGCTATGGTAGGCCGGCTGTCTATTGATTTCTGAGAGTCGCTGGCATTTACGCAAACTTTTCAGCCGAACCGCTCCAAAGGTGACCCCACACTTCATCACAGAAACACACCAACAAGTGTCTTGTATGCGTCGCCTTTTATTACGGACATGCTGCTTTGTGTTAATCCTTTCTGCGTTCCCCCTGTACTTCCAGACATTAATATAATTCATTGGACTGGATTAACAAAATGCAATTATTAATCCATCAAAGCCAGCTACCTCTGTATCCACCTACCATTCAATCTTTAATGAGACATTGTAATATTCTTTATCCCATGAGGCTGGACCGGGAACCCCCACCTCCTTTAAGGTCTCTAACAAGAGGGATTAATCCAACATCCAACTGGTCAGGCCGAGGTCTGAAGCCTCACACGTAGAGGGTGCAGCGTCTGAGTCCACAGATGGACGCATGACCGTGCACTCGGAATACCCTCCCAGATTCGAAGCATGTCACTCTGTGTTGCATGTCATATTGACCACCCCGATGTCACAAAATAGACACCTTGCTCAACAGAACAACACCACTGTACACTTCCCCAGAGACTCACAGAACAGCATAGTAGGCTAATAATACAGCACACCTGAGTTGGGGGTGAGCGCGGGGGGGGGCTCCAGCCCCCTCAGTGGGAGGCGTTTAGCTGTCCGCGCTGTTTCCCTGCTGTAAATCTCATGCTGAGGTTATTGCTGTTGACACCGCATACGCAGTAACTGTCAGCGTAAGACTGCTCTTGGTTAAGAAGAGTGATATTTATGGCCATCCCTGCTCATTTTATACCTCGGGGGAGGAGGGAGAGGCCCACAGGGCGGACATTTACACTCCATGCCAGTCAGCTGAACGTGTCGCTCCACATCCATACATATATTCAAAAAAAAAAACAACTAGATGTGTAGTTAAATTATATAAGTTTCTATTAAAGCAAATAAGAACTAACATCCTTTAGACAGTTCATACCTTCTGCCATTAGACCTATACTCTCCTTCACTGCCCGACCCACAGTACAATCTATCCCTAAGCTGTTACTACAGAATTCACTACGACGCTTTGCCCCGTTAATGTTTCTTGTCAGGTATCATGTCATGTGCCTGTCCAAGTTTCTTTTTTTTACTCCCTAAATATACAGCTGCATTGGGAGGCAGTGAGATAGAATGGGTTGTCACTGTTATATGTCGCAAGTCACACCAGCATCTGCAAGCATCAGGGTGAGGTGGGATTTCCCCAGATGGAACAGGCAACGATGACACAAGCCCACAGGATATGAAAGGGATGACGGTAGAGATCCCGCTTCCTGTTTAGCATCCCGACTCTCACAAGTGACATAAAACGCACCATGGTGTAGAAAACACATGATGTGGACAGATGGACAGAGGCGTCCCACCACAACAGCTGATGTGTTCATTTAAATAATTCAGCACCTGAAAGATATAACTAAAATGTAGAATAAGCCATATTAATAACACGCCCACAGATACGAGATGCAAAGGCTCCTTTGTACAGAAACACATTTAGGAGGTAACACATAATAAAAAAGAAAACACAACTAACTTTTTTTTTTTTTTTACCAAACCAGGCAAAAAAAGAGAGAAACCACCACAGCTTTGTGTAGAAACATTGTCCTGCTGTTATGTGTGTTGCCCCATGTGATACTGATCACAGTTGTGATCGTGGTGTGCAGTATCCTCACCCCCATAAGAACTCACCAGCAAGGACTCACTATCACATCATGGGAAAGGAGTACAGCCACCATGCACACACACACATGCTCAGGGAACACGGTTTATCACATCATGGGAGTCTGAACTACTTCATACTTCCCTGTCCCCCCAAGCCAAATGGCTGTCAGGGAGAAAACAAACACAAACTCTCTCACAAACACGCACTGTCCACTTCTCGGAGCCAGGCATTCTCTCCTCTCAGTGCTAATCTTTTGGTAAAACCCTGCTGCCATGGCGTCCTCCTGGTTGGAGCCACAGGGGGCGCTGGTGAGGGTTTTAGCCATTAAAAGAGAATGGCAGCCTCTCTGTAGATGGTTAATAATCACGGTGGGCAGCCAAGGCCAAACGCTGCCCATGGCTCACAGCGCAAAGAATAAAGGAGAATGAGAGAGAATGGCGTGTTTATGTCCAGCAGAGGGAATCGTCCATTAGACCCACCCGTACAGACTGTGAGATTTTCAAAGTAAACAATGGTATATTTATTTTGTCCCCAATAGTCACAGGAAAATGGCAAAATAAACTAAATAAAGCTCACCATAGATGCTTGATTTGATGTGTTTCCGAGAGACACCTTTCAGTCTTATACAAACTGCTTGACGTTCCCTCTCCTAACAGTTCTAAAAAAAAACTGTCTAGACTGTATGTAAGCTGTATCATATCTCCCAACATAACGTAGTTTTACAGTTTACTCTGAGCAGGCATCTCCTATCTCAGTTCCCAAGGTTTCCTGAGAGAAATCACTGGGGGGGTCATGCTCCCTGACAAACAGCGCAGGTCTACAGGCCTGAAATCACACTGCAGGAAGAAGGGGGGGGGGGGTCAACAGAAAGGGGGAAGAGGTTTCCTGGGGTGTGACCCTTCAAAATGGCCCTTTGAAGATGACAAGATCATCTGGTGTATATTGAGCAACAATGGAGAAATGAAAAAAGGAGGCAGTAGGAAAAATGTGTATGAGCTCAGTACACTTTCACCAGCTTGGGCGCACTGCCTGCTCAGTCAGCGCCAGTATCACAAGGTACTCAGAACTCCTCACATACTGCCATTTATCTCGTTATGAGTTTGGCCCCTCTGTGATAAACTACATCACATATTTCTGCTTGTAATCTGACAATGGCAAATGTGCAAGTAATAGTGATAGTAGCTGTAATTGTGTCTCGGGCTAATTACGTAAGTTAAATAATGAGCGAATCCCTCATCGACGTGAGGAGTCTTTAACCTCATCTCAATCTCACCATTAGGACGTTCAGTCTCCTCCCCCTGATTTGGATAATTCGGCGGCCGTCAGGCTTATTACAGTATATAATAATAGTGAGTGAGAAGCCGTCAGGACTGCAAACGTCCCGAAAATGGCAGGAAGCCACACGCTCGGAGATTTAGGTCAGCGGAAAAGCCCGATTAAATTACACGTTTACTCGCCGAGGGCAGATCGCTGCCACTGCGCCCCCTGTCGGCTCCGGCGGGATTCATACGTCGTTCTGGTCGCCTTTATCTCAACAAGCCCCCTCAGTTCCCACGATTTAAGGCCGCTAGGGGAAATAAGTTTTTATTCTTATTGCCGCTATAGAAAACATTCACACAATGTGCAGTGCAACTCCAGCCCATCGGAGTAGCCCTGACATCCTAAAACGAATTTATCCCCCCTAGACCTCGCCCCCCGCTTCCAATGCACAGATTGCCTCTTTCATTCCTTGGGAATACGATTTTAGTGTAATTGTTTGACAGAGATTTCCGGCGTTTATCTGATTCACAAGGTGCACGTTTCTGAAACGTTAGCATCAGCGCTGCGGAGGTGATGATCCCAAGAGGAAAAAAAATAATAAAAAAAAGAAAGAAAAGGTTAAATACGTATACTATTGTGTTGGCCGCTTACATCATCCATGATGAATTTGACCCGTTTTCCCAAATCATTCGCTAAAATAAACAGGTAAATTATGCATTAAAAGTGCTGTACAAACGCCGCAGTTTCGATTATGCTCAACTACTTCAGCAACTGCTGTTTATGAAGGCGACACAAGGGGGCACTGCGACAGCTCGGTTCACGCACACAGCTGCTCTTAGCCAGAAGTGCAAGGTTTCGTGCAAAAGCACAGACAATAGATGCGTAAATCTACCGTTAACTAGCATATTTCTGCATTATTCCGTTATTGTTTATTACTTTATTTATACGAGTCGCTCTCTATTTATGGTGTCACCTTAATGGTTTACAAAACAAATAACAATAATGATACATACGAGTAACAGTTCATGAAATATGAATGAAATCGTCCAGTAAAGTAAAAGGTTTCCCCTTCCAATGAATCAATGACTCCAGAAATGTGTAGCATCGCACGGCTAAACAAAACAGGGCAACTCGAGTCGCGCGGACGGCTTTCGCCAGGCCGGCCGGACGTACGTTTCTGTAGCTCGCTGCATCGCGGTCGCCGGTCTCCAGACCACTACCTTCACCCTCCCCCACCCTGAAAACAGCGCTGGCGTCCACGGCGCCCCCAGCCAATAGCGCTCAGTCAATCTCTGCGAGCAGAGACAACACCAATGGTCTGTCCTCCCTAAAACAAGGACCTCATTTTAATAATTACAACTGATATGACATCCATCACATCAGCTAGAATTACAGATGAGCGAGACCGTGTCAATTGTGGCTTGAAATATAATTTTCCTGTGTGATTATTACTGCTAAATGCTTTTAAAAACAAGTTTGAAAATTATAATATTAAGAATTATTTTGGGAATATTTAGAAATGTCTATATTTACAGACATTTTTAAACAAGGTCAACAGAGAGCATTGAAAGCAGCGTTTTTAACCGAGATTGCAAGTTTAAATGCAAAATAGGCCCAGTAAATAACTATTCTTTAAGTAAAATTATTAATTCAATGACTTGTGTTATTTTTATGCTAAATGTTTAATCTTGAACACAAATTTTACCATGTTTTTATATATGTGTACTGATACTGAGCTGTACTGAAACACTGAATACTGCAGTTTTATTTATTTCAGACATGTGTTCTTATTTTATCATATTTTTATTGAGATAGCAGGAGCTTTCATGGGGTCATGAAAGACTATGTAAAAGTGTCAAAAACTTCATCTGTATAACAGAGACCCCATACAGTTCAAAAGGATTTTATAATCCATAAAATAACCAAGAAATCTGCACTCTCCAACACAAAATATATTCATGAGGAAAGTTACAGACACACTGATGAAACAGGAAAGTGGTAATGAGAACTATCAAAACTTAAATATATATATATATATATATATCCAAAATCCAAATCAAACGGCATGAAACTAGATGCATTAGTTTCTAATGACCCCGTGAGATGCAGAAATATTAAAAAACAAAAAATTATGGATATGAAATCTTCTTAGTTTGATCTCTCCTTCATCGGATGGTTCCTTTGTCCTCTGGGTAGCTGCCCAGCGCTTTCTGAGGTGCGCTTACCAAACCCCAAATTGCCTCCTCCTTTCTACCGCCACGCAGCTTTAGAAACTTCTGCTAATTTTAATCCTCGCACTGACTGACGGTGCCATCAGGAGCGTGGACGGTTTGCGGCACCGTTACAAGCCTGCCCCTGTCCGCGGCGTGTTGGATTACGCAAGATTATGTTGTAATCCCTTTAATCCTCATTGCATTAAGATTTCAGTCAAAATACTGTACGGTAAATTATCACTCAGCTCCGAAGTCTTAAGCATGTTATGAGATCGAGGCGCTTTGCTTGTTATTATTTATCCTTTAGAAAAGCCGGCATTGTCAACGTACTGACCAGAGCATCAAGCACTTTCCCCGAAAGATTACTCAGTTTTTCAAACTCAGTATGATCACAAGTCACAGAGAAAGGTATCCTAGCCTCTTCAACGCCCTTGTCTCTGCTCCCGAGTATTAAACAGACAAATTACACTTACAGAGGTGCCAAGACGATCACCTGGTGTCTCTAGAAACATTTTCCATTTTATTTGGCACACATTTTTGTCAAAAGCAAGTGAGGTATGCAGCACGTTAGAAACACACAGCTGCCAATGTGTCATCTAGTGAATGACAGTGACCAGTGAAGCTTCCAGTGAATGACAGTGACCAGTGAAGCTTGCAGTGAATGACAGTGACCAGTGAAGCTTCCAGTGAATGGTGAATGACAGTGACCAGTGAAGCTTCCAGTGAATGACCAAGTGCAAATGTAAACAGTATTAGAGAAGGAACTATACAGCAACTTCCAAACAAAGCAAGCACTTCATAAAATGACTATTCACATGAATCCCCTGCAATCCTAAAATCATGCAGGGAGCAGGTAGTGGTGTTGGGCTGTTCCTGGGACAGACAGGTCTTGAGGCGTTTCTTGAAGGTGGAGATAAAGCCTGATGACCGGATGTGGTTGAGCAGCTCATTCCACTAAAAACTCACAGTAATACAGAACCGCACTCTGTTACTACAGCTATGAGGAGAACCATGGCGAACGTGCCTTTGATCTGCTCTCCATCCACAGAAAGCCTCTAGGACCTACCTTGGCCTTTGGTTCAGTCCCATCAGAGCCTAGTCTTATTCGATTGGCTCTATTAGGGACAAGCTGAACATTGCTGCTAAACTGAAGGTTGCTGTTGGCAGCAGGATGGGGAACTCTGTCGGCCCAGCTGCCACAGTGCCCTCGGCTGGTCAATAGTCATACTTTATACATGAGTACGCAACATGGCCAGTGATCCGTGCCAAGACACACGCACCCCCCACCCCCCAGGCCCAAGGGCATGTAAAAGGGCCAAAGTGACATCATCCCACAGGCGTCTCACCGAAGGAATAAGCGGTTCGGACCCTGATCTGATTATGCGTCTTCAGTGGCTTTAAGGCAATTTACTGCCCTCCGAAATACAAAAGAAGGAGTTAAATGCATGTTTGGAGTCTCCTTTGGCAAATGGAAGACAGTGACTTCTCTCACCCTGGAGGATATTCCTGGGAGAGACAAATGGCCGCCTGGTAGCAGGAGCCATGCTACGCAGCTTGACGGCCCTTCGCCGTGTATCATGTCTCTCCAGAGCCACGGACAGGGAGCCCGAGTCACACGTATCAGACTAAAGCAGGATGAACGAAAAGACCTCAGAGCCCAGAATCTGCTGTGTCAGTGAGCAGGACTGACTGGGGCCAGGACAGCATAGGGGCGTCGCCCCAAACAATGTCACGCATTAATGCTGCTCCAGTGCCTTTCACAGCAGATCTGCTTCTCAGGCAGCTTCCGCCTCCACAGCTTCAGCCATTCAGAGTACTAGCTAACCCTGAGACTGATGCTGAGGAACACGGCTGTCCCCCGACTGTCTGACTGAGGACATCTCGTCACAGGCTAAAGTCGGTTGCGTCCTGCTTCTGGGTCATTAGTGCCTTATTGTGACCCTGCAGCTCCCAATCCAACCCTGACATGCTGCCCCCACCTTAAACGGTGGGTAGATGGCTCACCTTGCCCAGGTCAGCCTCAACCACTGCTACTCGGCCAACATTTAGGCCATGGTGCCTCACAGAGGCGTGAAATGGGCTTTCGCAAGTATGGGTGGGTCAGCATTCAATCGATTACATTTATCCAACGCAGTGTACAGGTTTACCCAAGGGTCCTTCTAGATGTGCTAGTGGAGAAATTCAGGGAATAAATGAAGGAGAGAACAATTCTGAGCGTGTCACTATGGGACGGCACCATTGTGCAAACATCGCAGTCCATACACACCGTAATGAAGAACCGTGGAGTCCGCAAACATACACGACCTGATCCAGCTAGACTTGAGCTGGGGGGGGTTTAAAATGATGATCCCCTGTTAGTAACTGTGGCTAGAGGGAGCTCCCAAAGGTCAGAGGCCCCACGTATGGCTCAGGCCCCCTGACGGCTTTTCACCGCTACTCAGCTCCTCACGCTGAACCTGGGCATTGCTACAAACAAAGAGGAGGAGAGGGAGCCTCAGGCTGGACCGGCGCCATCTGCAGGGACCCGCAGTGCTTCATATACTGCGCATAAATGTGGGGTTTGCTGAAGGTTTGGAGGGATTCCAGAACTAAAAACACACTCAGCCTGATAAATCGCACACACACACAGGAGCAGTGAAGCCCACTAGTAGCAACATGGAAAAAAGACAATAAAATACAATGATGAAATAACCTTTAAGCGTGAGGTGAAATATCATGCTACCGGAGAGACACTCTTCCATGTTGGAATTCTCAGACCATCCATCACGAAGCGTAGGGACACCAACTGCCCTGGCTCGCACCCAGGGTCACAAGGAGCGGACGGGGAAAATAGATGTTCATAACCGAATTATATCAGCAGAAAATAAACTATTTACGAGAGCGTAATGTAAACAGCGTGAGTAGACAGTAAACTGTAGTGTGATAAATTTTCCATTTTAGTGAATAAACAGGAAAATACAAAGAAGCTTCGCATCTTTGTGTTCGCAAAAACAAAACCTTTTAGCTAAATAAAAACGAGTTTCCATTATTGTCAAATTCATGTTGAATCTGTAATACAGAAATTGACCTTGCACACACTAATCCTGTTCATTTGTCTGATATTTACACAAATAGCAGCTCAGTTATAGAAAACAAATGAATGAAAACAAAATGCAGTTAAAACTGAGCCTCAACCACATTAAACAGAAAAGATAGATGGATGGATGGATGGATGGATCTGAGGACATCTATACAAACCACATACAACTCTGAGGTGCCACAAGTGGACAGGACGACGACAGATAGAGTAACACTAATAAAATGCATTCTTTTTCCAAAGGCTTTCCTTTAAGCCCATGTCACACAAGAACCTTTGTGGCATGTGATCACATGCGCAGGCTTTCCCCAGCGGCTCTGGAACGTATTACCAAGCCACTGATCGATACCAACAGCTCAGGCTGAAAGGAGGAGGCAGCCTCATTCCACATAGGCAGCGTCAGAGCGGGCCGCAAAGCAGACCCAGTACGATGCTCGATAAATACATGACAAGCTCGTTTGGAGATTTACACAAATGCTTGGAAACACCAACGTTGTTACAAGGCAGTCAGAAATATTTTTTGCTTAAATAAACGTCTGTGTGTGTGTGTGTGTGTGGGGGGGGGGGGTGGTACAGGGTTGTAAAATATAATTTTGCAATATAAACAGGTCGGTCATATAAACCGTACATTCATACAGCGCACCAAAACTCAGCTGTCCCATCTCACAGCCGACCTTCACAGTGTCCCAAACAGAACTCACGTAAATACAATTTATATTGGCTCAGAAGTAAACACTGTCCGCCGTGTCACAAAGGTAACAATCGAGATTGCATACGCAAAAGATGCCTTACATTTGACTCAGCTGATACAACCCCATAATAAGAAGCACCTAATCAAAATATTTAGGTGATTTTCTCTGTGTAAACGTAGCAAAGAGGCCCAGGGTTTAGAGAGCGTTTGGCACACGCCGTGGGATGCCTGTGAGTTCACGTTAAAAATGAACAACAATGGATGGTCAACGTGAGTAACGACGCGAGCCACCAAAAGCAACAATCAAATTAAGCGCTGCGGTTGACATCCAAACAGCCTCGAAGGCAACATGGAACAATGGAATGGAACCACAGAGTATATGAATGCATTTGGGTTTATTTATATACTGGAATTGAGTTACTTAATGTATTAATTAAAATAACTAGCTAATTGATGGCATTTTCTTGAGAATGTTGAAGGAGGAGAAAAAAAAAGAAATAAGTTTCAAATGATGTTTAAGATGTGTGGCTCAGTGGGTTAGGGTGCTGTGTTCCTCACTATGAGAGCTAATGTTTCAAATCACAAAACTGGCAGATTGATTTCACCAAGGGGCCTTTGGAAAGGCCCATTAACCTCCACCTGCTATAGGGATGGACAGGCTGACTGATAAATATCTGAAATCTAAGGAATACTGATTAATTAAATATGAGGTCAATGGGATAATTCACTTAGCTAGACTAAGTGTTACCCCTGAACATCTTTTGTATCGCGCAATCAACATAACAATGGCATACCATACAGACTTTTTCCACCACACTCAACAGCATCTTAGCCAAGCTCTAAACAAGCAGGACCATATCAGTATCAACCCTCTGAAGCACGCCACGCCCATATCGATTAGACTTAACTGCTCTAGAAAACACAATGAGGTGCTTCGGTATCAGAGTACAACCCAAATACCCGTCACTTTCACTCTGCAATCTGCCAGATCACTCAATACAGTCTGACAGACTGCGCTGAGGTTACAGAGTCCCTTTCAGACATAAAAAGATGGATAAAAGCTGCCTATAGATTACAAAGAACATATCAAACGTCTGATTTTTCTGTGGTTTCCTTTGTAGCTCACTTTGCGTGCATGTCTGATCCAAAATAAACAATTAGCACTGGCAGATCAGATGCCATGAGATGTGAAGGAAACAGCTCTGCACCCGACCCAACGTATCGTGTGTGGAGCAGGTTCACACAAGCACACGTGCCTGTGGCGGTACCCTCGGGGCAGATAAACCCACTGAGGCGTAGGTCTACTGCGGAGGTTCTCCTAAGCACCTGGCACACTTTACCTAAACAGATATTCTGGGTATAGTGCTTAAGGAGCCACACTGAGTGTAACGATGTACACCTGGGTAAAATATTAAGGCTGTGATGGTAAAAGCATCAGAAAATGTAAATATTTGCTTTATTAAACAAGTGGATATTTCATTTGACTGTTTTAAATGGATGCCAGGCATTCTGATTCTGTTTCCTGAAGAGTGTGTTCTGGACCTTCCCTTGGCGCGGAGGATGGGGGGGGGGGGGTGGCAGGACGGTGGAGGGCAATGCTCTTCACGTAAATGTCACCATGCAGAGGTCAAACGCTTCACGCCACATCGCGAGCCTCAGGGGGAGAAAGACCTACATCAGACAACATGCAGGGTGATTTTAACATTAAGACCCATCCTGATTGGGATTCCTGATGGGAAAATTCCCTTGAAAGGAACAGGGAAAGAGTCTCTGAGACACAAGCAGCTGAATTTCCTATGGAAACATGGGTCACCCTCTAGAGGTGAATGAAATGGGTTTAGAACAATCCAGGGGCTACATCAGCCCTTAAAAAACACATTTCCATTCAGGAGAATAACTACAGGATCTAAAATTAAACTACACACCATATAAGTGCAGTATTTTATACAGATGATGTGTGTTTATATATTTATGGGAATATAATACAGAAAGTAAGGGCCACAGCAGAATTTTACAGACGCAGACAGAATATAAAAGCAAATGCTTGCTTAAGGACTCAGGGGGACTCGAAGTGTAAATGTCACACATTGATTCTTGCGGTGTCCCTGACATTGACATTCTCTCATTTTACAGCCGAAGACAGAGCTGTCTGCACACGCAGCGGATCCGTTTACTCTAGCGGGGTGACGAGCATGTGCCGGGAACTGGGGCGTCGCCGACACCAGCCCGGCCTCCCTCCCTTTCCGGAAACCTCCGGCGAATGGTAACGGATCCGTCCGTCACCACGGGCCTGTTGACCGTAAGCGTGCTGTGCACCTTCTCCCTTGGTGTGGGGGGGGGGGGGGGGGGGGGGGGGGGGGGGGGGGGGGGGGGGGGGGGGGGGGGGGG
>JABFDZ020000001.1:52016257-52030361 GCA_019775955.2 Pollimyrus isidori
CCGCTTCACGACTGTTTGTTCCCCGCGATAAATTTGCTAAACTCTGGCGCACTGGATGACCCCCCCCCCCCCACCCCCCCTGCTCGTTTAGTTGACTCCTCCTCGGGTCAAATTAACCGTAAAACCACCATGCAAACAGTGCAAAAAGACGCACACTCACACAGACAGTGACAGGTGATACATTTTTGTAGGGGGAAGCAGTAAAGGATTCCACAGGACACTCCAGGTTGCCTCATTTCTAAAGTGCACCCCCCCCCACACCTTACAGCCTACCCCCAAAAGCCCCCACATTGGGGGGGTCATAATGTCAGACGCCCTTGCGACTAGCTAGCCAACACTAGCTGGACCGCGCCAGTCCTCCGTAGCCGGCCGAAGCAAGCATTCATCCCCGTCACTGCAAGGTGAGCCGTACACCGCCCCCAGCAGGCAGGTGCAGCATGAGCATACCCGGGGCTGTCACAGCACACTCCACCCCCCACCAGTCACGTCCCCCAGGTTCAACCTGGCGTCTACCCGCTGTCTGCATTTATCACACTGGACCCTCCTGAGCAGCCCTCTCAGCCCCCCCGCAGCCCCCACCCGTTGTTGGGAGCACCTGAGCGACCGAGGGCCCGCCCATCTCTGACGCGTACGCTGGCCCCCCCAGGCCACGGCCAAACGGTGAGTCGCACCGCATAAGCCAGCGAGTGGGGAGCATATGTCAACCCCCCCCAAAGAAACGGGTCACAAACCATCACAGGGTCACTGGGGGTGACGTATCCAGGAGCGAGTCTGTGTCCATCCACCCGACTGTGAAAACGCGGCATGTCCACACCGGTCCTCACCTTCTGTCCAGGAAACGCGATGTTACACCATGTTTAATTACAGCTAGCAGCAGAGCTTTCTGTGAACACAGCAACCGATGATAAACAATCGACACAGAGAGCCAGTTTGAATTCATATTATAACAAAGAAGAAGCTGAAGGAGGGTGGGTGGTGCAGTCATTACTCTGTAGCACTTTGAGATTTGTTTTAATGAAAAGTGCATTATAAATAAAATGTATTACTATTCATTGTGAAAATAAAGATATCAAAAATTAAACCACTTCTTGGGTGTGGGTGGGATCCGCAGGTATTGGCAGGAAGCCTACAGGTAAACTGGGTAATTTTAAGGGCCTACAAGTTCTCCAGCAGATCTCCAGTTGCTGTGACAGCCCATAATATTCATGTCCATGTCCGATACAGATCTCTTAGTGAGCCCTATGAAAATGATTAGTTGCTAGCTCCGTTTATGGCCTTCCACACAGGAGCAAGCTGCACAAAACAGCCGCTGGCTTTAATCCCAAATTAAGCCAGATCGAACTCGGTGCTCATGTCATTAGGTCTGACAGACTCCGCCTCTTTTTTTGGGCAGTGGGATTACGGAGAACAAAAGTGAACATACTTTAGACAGATTGGCCCAGCCCACCCCCCCCCATCAAAGTTTAGGGTATTTGGGGACAGATTACAGTATCTTAACCCCACAACAAATGAAAATAAGTAGCTAATTGATGGCATTTTCTGGAAAATGTTGAAGGAGGGAGGAAAAAAAGCAAAAAAAAAAAAACAGAAATCAGTTTCTCAAACCCAAAGCCTGTAACATTTAGTCCAGCAGCAAGTTTGCAGTAAAAGAAGAAGTTTTTTCTTTTTTAAAATTCTAAATTCAAACTGCTCGGGGTGACGGCGATGTGCATAATTCGCAGCGTTAAACCCACTCAAAATTAAGAAGATATTCCTTATGACACATCAGTGACATTACATTAATAAATACTTGAACAGAGACATGTCCCATTTTAATTTTTTATACAGCCACTAATGTGAATGGGAGAATATCGCCATCGGCGACTGCGATCCTCAGATAACGATTCAGATTCAGTGGCATTAAAATGTAGCTAATTTCCCCACAGATTCAAAGTAATTCAAAAGTATTGCCTTCTGCTTAAGTATACAATAAAGAAATAAATGTCGCCATATTCGTCCCATTAAAGTCTACGAAGGATGAGTGTTTTTGTTATCAATCAGACGTTTAGATGTTCCACACAGACAAGGTTAAGTACACTTCCACGTGCAGAAAATCAGAGGTGTCAAGCTGCTCCGATTATGATTTGTAAATGCATTTTCATCTCCAGGTTTGCATGATATTTGATGGTAATATTTAATCTTTTCCGCACATCTGCAGCAGAGTGAAGATGATTCACCGTACGCTGATGACTCTTCTGGGAGAAGGCCCCGGAAACACAGTGCGCCCCCCTCCGCAAGCCCCCATTCTCCTCAGAAATTTTGCTACCTCACCTCCATCTGTCACTGTGACTGGGATTAGACAGCCGCTCTTCACAGTCCCTTATTCAGCAAATGAGAATGAGGTATCCGACACTCCTTCCGAAAAACATTACATTGGTCAAGAAAAACATCACAGTAATGTTACACGAAAATGGGTTACATGAATATTTTATTTATCGTTAAATGTGGAAACTAATTACTACAAACCAAATGGAACATGACTGCGTGCTCAGGGACATACTTTTTTAAGGGGAGCTTCCAAAGCCTAAAGAGGTGACCGTGTTTATCTTAGTTTCAAAATTAAGATTATGAGATTAGGTCCTGTGCATTTGCGTACCATACTCACATTTTAAACCTTGTTCGAATTAATTAGTCTGAAGATTTAAAAAAATATCAAAGCATCACATTCCTGTTCAATTCCAGTCCCAATTGAGGACTAATTAATTTTTAAAATTATGTAACAGGACACCGTTTTATTTAGGTGCCTACAGATTTTTTTTTTTGGGTAAAAGTTGAAACAGCTGTCAGGACCCCAGCATTTACTAACAAATTGCTGGCTGTCTCTACTACAGCATCGCTAATTGAAATGTAAACTTCGTAAAAAACCATGCAGCTCACCCCGTTAGACGGCGAGGAACTGGGCCATGTTGAAAAAAGAAAAAGAGGAAAATAACAGTACAAACGCAGACAATAACTCACTCTGAGAGCCCCTTGGCCTTGCTTATTAAACAGCAGGATACTTTGTTTTGGATAAATGTGCAAAAAGAAAACATGGAGCCTGTCCTTGCTGAGATGCAGGTTAAACCGTCAGGGCAAAATAGCATCTCCACGCACATCCCACAGGAACCACCAGAATTAGGGAGCAATGTCTCCATGGTGAACTCCTGATGGAGATAGCCAGTGCATAAACAGGGAATTCATGCCACAAACTGTTTATGTATTTCCACATTCTCCCTTCCTGATCTAGCATTACATTCTGTTCAGTCTGCTTCTAACAGAATTTATTTAAAAACAGTCCTTTCCAGATGCGGACATACCTGAAATCCTTACTAAAATTCACACCGATCAGACCCGATGGATACTGGAGAATGGTCAACAGTCCGGTCCTCTCAACCTCCAAGAACCATCTGTTCCATGAAATCTACTACTAGCCAAACGCCTCCTTACATTCCTTGGTTGTCCTTATGTTGCACTTCGGGTTTATAAATAGTCTTATTACATTCTTGTTTTGTTAGATGTTGTGTAGCTCATCCTCCTGCACTGCTCACACTTGTACCTGGGCGTGCATTGGAAGCTCAGCATAGCTGCATTTATGCCTAGTCGACTCCTCGGCAGCATATATGTTTGTAATGTGGTATTTGCCTCACTTGTATGGTAATGTTAAATATGTAACATCTGTTAATGCTTATTACATATGTAAAGTGTAATGTAAAATAATGTAAGTTTTAGAGGTCCATTAGTTAAACCAGTCAAACACCTCTGAATACACTTATTTCTGATTTCCTTTGTACACCATCACTCAAAGGACAATCTGTCCTGTTCATCTAGTTGACTGGACCCACTGCTGCAATGTCCACTCTTTTCTGAAAGACAAAATCACCCGAATGTAACATTCGAGCTACTTTGTATTTTTTTTAAAATGTATGAATCTTAGTTATTTTAGAATAGGTATGTCCTGTAAGTTGTTAACCTGCAAGGTACCATGTTTGCAAACATTGCTACATCGACCTCCTGTTTTCATTTAATTTAACCTACTGCTTTTAAGTTGAAAATATAAAAGGATTTTTGGCTGTTATATATTAGATTTCACCCATTTGTAGAGACGAAGCTTCATCTTCTTTTAAATCGATTTTCCCCGCAAATTATTTATGGGCATCTTGTAGTCCTGCACCCTAAACTATCGGCATGATCCATTTCTCAGCTCTCAGACACACTATTTAGGGGGTTGCCGATTTGTTCTCATACAAAATATACCGTCTGATGAGTTTAACAGGGCTTTAAAACTTGTATTTGTTTACTCTTTAAAAACGGCGCTCCGCCTGCGCGTCTGTCCGATGCCGCGGTACTGCCTGGGGGAGCGAATCACCTCGCCGTATTTATAACAGAAAAAAGAGACTTCCGCCTTTAATATATTATACACAAAACAATATATATGCAATCGCACGATTACATAAAAATATTTCCGTCTCCAAACACAAGACACTGCCCTACGATAATGCAGCTGTTAACTAGCCGGGTTAAAAACTCACACACCCCCTATGAATGCTTTTCCTCAGCCAGGGCCGATTCTACGATTTAATCCATTTAAGGAGAGGCTCAGTTTTCAGCAGGGTCTCCACATTTTCAGAAAAAGTACAGGACACCATCCACGACAAAATTTGCCATGCTGCTGTAGGGGTCGCCGACGATAAAAACTTGTCAAATTGGGGTGGCTACGAAACATACGAGAATACGGGACAAATCACTAAATCGATTTAGAAAAATAATTAATACTATTCGAGGGGTCACAAATATTTACTTGATGTAGACCTATAGGTTAATCAGAAACTAAGTTTTAGTTACGTACACGTTCATTAATCAATCATTTATCATGTATGTATTTCATGGATGCATATAATGTATTTCATGATAATATTATATTTCTCCGTGAACTGTACTTGAGTAGTAACTGGGTTACCAATTTATTTGTGTCCCCTCAAGTAAGGTTTCAAAGTGCTTACAGTGTTATCAAACAATGTTTCAACGGGGTTGAGACAAGAAAACAGGGGTGGCTGAATTCACCCTAAACAGGGTCTAAACCGCCTTGTCTCCCTGCTACCTTTAGCTACCTTCCACTGCTGTCATGTAATCTTAAAAGGGATTATTTTGGAAAAGGGAAAATAAAAACCGCTCGAAAAACATTGTCCAGTAATTTGGCGCTTTCACACATTGCAAAGGTTGCATGTGCGGATTTATTACCGTCCTCCGCGCGCATTATAACGTATCCTGGCCATCACTTGGCTTCATTACACAGATTGATGTTTACAGCGCAGTAGACGACGCGTAACCCACGGCCACAAATCTGGGACAAGCCCTGACCAGCCGGGAGATGCGATCATGTCCGAAGAGACTAAGTGCATCTGTGGTCTTATTTTATGATGTTTACATAAATGTTTAAAGCAAGGTGACAGGATAATATCCGAAAAAAAATCATTATTTTCTGGGGAGCTTTGGATGGACTTCTTCTGGAAGCCGCCCCTGCGTTACCTAACCCAGCGAAAGAGACACTCCGGAGATCTCCTGAGGAAACGCTTCCCATGATGTGGAAATGCAGTCAGACAATCGCGAGTTCCCTGCAGGAGCCGCACTATTTCTTCTGAAAGCTCTTTTACCGGAAGACGTGGCGAATTAAGACGGAAAACACCGCGGGTTACTTCACTGTCACCTACCATTAAAGAGCCTTAATCTTCCTGTTAAAAGATACTTCCCCGAAATGGGTCAGCGTTAGACACCCCCCTTCTCCTGCTGGCATGCAGCCGCCGATGGTGAAGATGGAGGGATTGCAGGGTCATTTATCTGCTGCCAGGCTTGGCCGCTCTCTCCTCACTGGTAGTGGGGTGGGGGGAGGCGGGCAGGACAAGGCAAGCGGTCAGCGGGCCACCTGTCAGGGGGCAGGAGAGAGCCAGCCTGTCAAGGTGTATTTACTAAATCTGCAGCCTGACAGAGGTGCCCAAAGCTGGGGGTAACTGACCCCCACATACAGCTTTCCCTCTGAGCTCAGACTGTGGGTCGGCTTCACTCATTCACCGCATGATAACTTAACCTCATACCGTTACCAGGCCAGTTCGGCTTGTATATCTGTATGACACAGAATGGCCAGCCTAAAGCTGAAGCCAGATGGTATACTCTGGAATTTTCACATATATTTTTTTCATTGATGTTTTTTATGTTAATTTAACATTTAATTTATGTGATTTGGGAAACCACCAATCCAGTGTGCATAGCTGAATAAGACTTGATTGTGAAGTACAGTCTAAATACAAACTGGATACAAAAAATGTAACATTGTGTGTGTGTATGCATACAAATATAGAATAATTATTAAATTATTAGTGTGCATATATATATATATATATATATATACACACACACACACTCTAATAATTTAATAATTCTATCAGTTAACAATTGAAGACCCCATAAAGCCAGCAGCTGAAGGGTGTCATGTTTCATAGCTGCCACTTTGCACACCGGTCCTAATGAAAATCTGGTACACATTACAATAGGCCGTAATTATGCAATAAGGAGTATGCAGAATGCTATGCTGCATAATTATGTAATAGCTCAACGTCACACTCAGCAGCTGGATAGGTCCCGTTGTATTAGCCGGTGTCGTGAATGGAGGGAGAGGCGACGCGGTCCAGGTGACCTTCACACGGCGCCCCCTGCCACCAGGAGGTACACTCAAGTGTTAAAGGCAGTTAATCTGCATTCCTGATAAATCTGCGCTGAATTTTTTGTGCCATTGATCAGTAAACCGTTTTTTTCTGGTTATCACTGTGTTTGCTGGCCCTCGTGAAGAACGTGGTAAGCTGCTCCCTCGGGGGGGTTCACCGTTCAGCACCACTCGCCTGCAGGGGCCCGGCCGGCACTCAGGCTCAGATCTGAGAAAGCCTGACCCCCAGTTTACGCGTAACGCCTGCCTTTCCCTTCATTTTGGTGATATAGTCAGCGGAATGGTGCACTGTGGCGTCTCCACAGCCACCCCAGAGGGCCCTAAGGAGGCAGAGGAACGAGTATCAGCAGTTTCACAGCTGGGCCCCCGACTCACAGAGTGCCACACTGACCATGCTGTCACCGAGGCCACTGGAAAGGCTTTTGCCGGCGTCGTCGCCGAGGCCGTTACCAGGTGCCGTCGTCAAGGCCGTTTCTGGGCCCTGTCAAAGGCGCTGGTAAACCACCCAACGCAGAACACAATCACAAATAAAACTGCCAGCTTTTGCTCATTCCATGAGATTTCAGTCGAGCAGCTGCGGTGCCTGTGAGCTGCATTCTGTTTCCTTGTGTTTCACCGGGGTGCTGCTGATTATACGCTTTCTCTGTAGGGTCATGTGTCTGGTATGTGGCGCCGTTTCATTTATTTTAATATATGGGTCCCTCAAGCACATGGATTTAGTGCATGACACTTTGGGATTATTTTCAAAAATCTTTGTTTCTTGGCCATCGTTTTCATTCAGGTTTTGAGGCAACCAAAGAAAATTAAATAATTAAATATGAAAAAAGTGTTTAGTTTTGGAAATATTTTTGACAGAATGAATATATAATAATGAACGCTGGAAAACATTTTTATGCTCATAAATGCAGATGATACTGGGCCATTTCTGCCCCCTGGGACAGTGAAGAATAGCCCCAGTTTGTTTGCGTTTAAGTTAATGTTGGACTCTCTCCCTTCACAGTGGTGTTGCCCTGCCCTCTAGTGGTATTTCGTGGAACGTCAAGCTGGTAAAAGACAGGCCCTGTCATGTCTCGCATCTCCGGTAAGTTCAAGGTCAGGGCCCGGCTATTTCGAGCTCGTCTCTCCTCTGGTCCGTGCCGTGAAATGACAAGGTGGTCCGCTCCTGGGTCAGCTGTATTACAGGAGTGCGTGCATAAATCAGGCAGATGTAAATCAATCCTGGCTGACAGTGACTTCAGGATACGCATTCGTATTGGGCGCCAGCCATCATCCATCTCCCGACCACCCCCAATCAAAACCGTGCTACCTTGTCATTTCCTGTTAGTGAGTTGCTCCACCAAGGTAAATAACCTTTTTGATTAGAGTCTCCATCCTCTGTCCACTGACAACATGCACTTTCTGTTTCTGCTTCCTGATGTAAATGTGAGTGTGTGGGTGTGGATGTGTGTGTGTGGGGGTGTTAACTTTAGGATAATCCCGCTTGCCTTCAAACAGTTGGGTGCTGTTTAAGATGCGACAGCTGGTCAGGTTGGTCAGAGAAGCATGCGGGATTAAAAGTATGCAGCCTGAAAACCCCAGCAGTGACGGACGAGGATGTGTTTTTGAAACGTTTTGGAGACGTCACCAGTTACCGTGAACAGGATCTCATAATGAACATCATAACAGTCAGTTTAACGTCTCGTGCAGCCCCCCATTTAACATGTTCATGATTATGCATCCAAAGCATGCTGGGTACTGTACTATTTATGCTGTGTATGATACCGCTAGTTCTGGACAAAACTCACTGTTAAGATTCTTGTTGACATTGTCTGCCGTATGAAATGGGTGATACCTTGCAGGCTGCATGCAATCAGTAAATGGCTTTGTGAATTTAGGCAACTGCTTTGTTTCTGCCATCTGGAAAATGCAAGTACACTCATCCAAAGATCCAGAACAACAATGCGACTCAAATTAGACTTCAGGGAGCTTGGTGATTTTATTTGCAATTACAGGCCCATTAAAGATTCATCTGGATATTTCAGGCTTCTGCTCGAAGAACACATACCTCCAGTCATACATGCAGCAATCAGTAGGTCAGGTGAAAAGTTCATCTGTTGAATCTACAGCACAGAACAAAAACTGGCCCAGAATCAGTCCTGGATTCTCAGTCCATTAAAATAAATAATTAAAAACTTTTACAAGTAACATTCAGTTTAATTTTGAGCAATTTGTGGAGAACTTTAATTACCGTATATCCTTGTGGCCAAACAATGCTTGAATTGGCAGCCATTTGACTGCCTTGCAGGTCATTGAACATTCTAGTTAATTACGGCATGAATAGGCTGTTTTTCCAAGCCGAAGAAGCACACGGCACCAGCAGAGGACGACCGCCTGACAAACGTGTCATCTGCATACAGTAATTAGCCAGCAAGAACCACATGAAACATTAAACGTGCTTTGTGCCGTCGATAATCAAAACATTTCATTTGTTGTCAATTATTCATCACTTTGAAGGTTCTGAAGGACCTGTTAATATGGAAATCAGCCCAGATGCTAACAAGGTTCGAGGGTCTGATTTGGAGCCGAGATCATCTGAACGAAAAAAAACACTTTCTTCTCTTAACCAAAAAAGCACTTCCGTTTTAACCCCCTATTCTATTCCCCACCCCCTGCCACAACAATGTGCTTTATATTTTTATATATTATATTTTTATGTGGGCTATATGAAATAGTTCTGAAAAAGAAAGTTACTTGAGCCTTTCTGTTATTTGAAAAATAAGACTTTCATCTGTTTCTGGCAAATTGCATTAGCCTTTGATGGAATTTTTCGATAATCTTTGAAGCTTCTTGTCTCTACCCAGCAACAGTAGAACAAAAATGAATTGGAGTCTCATTATACAGCTTCGTACAAATATAAGTATCTGCACTCAGCAGTTAAACCACAAAACTCATCATTGTTTGAAGACCACATCTTAACGAAAAGCACTCTGGCTGAACCGGAATTTACCTAAGATAGTGCTTCATGAAAGCTCTCGTGTCATCTGCATGCTTTTCTCCAGCTTTTTCATCTCCCGTATGCTTTGTTTTCATCTCCGCTCGCTTAAACTGCGCGATCTCCCAGCGTTCGTCTTCAAACGGGAACACGAGTGTCCTCGAGGCTGCACGGAAGTCAGCAAAGCGCTTTATAAAAACCCGCTTTTCTACGTGAAAATGAAGAATAATCTCTAAAAGGTAGTTTCATTCAGGGGACACGATATCAGAGTGGCTGGATACGGACGGTGGCTTGGGCTCGTCTTTAAACCGTTTCTGCTATGACAGAAATCCTAGGAGTGCCTACCCGTGCCACCTGTCAAATCAGAAAGATGTGAAGAGTAGGAGCAAGCCTACGGGGGAGCTACTTAAAGTAATTAAATCTGATGCGTGCCGCTCTTAATCCCAATTACCTGCAGGACCCTGCACTCCCGTGCCCTGGGCAATACAGGCTGGGTAACGGGGCGTGTGTGTCAAATGCCTGCATGAGATAGGATGGCGCATCATCCTGTCAATGTCTGTCAGGTGCTACTGGGCTTCAGCTGCTGCTGTAAAGACACCTTAAAATGACATCAGCGACATCACATGAGAAATTATCAAAGAGGAAAGAAAAATAAACATTTTATTTAGCACATGCATTTGTCAAAACTCTTTTCATCAAATCGTTTTTGAAAAAGCAGCACAACAGCCCATGGTGCAGTTGGGGGCTAGGAATCTTGCTCAAGGGCCAAAAGGTGATATCACCGTGTCAACACTGGAATTTGAACCCGCAACCGTCTAATCACAGGCAAAGTGTCCAAATCGGCTCAACCACACACCTCCCTGGAGCATCAGGAACCCTTGTGGAAGAACATGTGAAATAGGGATCTCGAGCAACAACTCTGTGCGCTGTCAGTGGGATGAGTCTGTAATACAAAGTTGCAAAATTTGGCAAGCAACACAGCATATTCAATTTTTTTATAAGAAAATGTACCATGATAAATTATGCATCTTTGTTTTTAGCTTTTCTAAGCTCGGGCAAAGAGAAGAAAAGATGAGGGAAGAGAAGAGATGAGGGTGCTGGAAGGAGGAACATGCGTGCCCCAGGCACACGCAGGGATCTGGGCTGTCTGCTCAGGGCGCCATGCTGCTTCTCAGTCTCACCGATGTCAAAGGTCAGGTGTTGTACAAGAGCCTCTGCTGACAGCAATCGGCTGACGTGAAGAAGGCTGGAGTGGGCCTACAGCGGGAGAACCTGGCTCCGAGACAAGCCACTGTGTCCTCCTGAATTTCCAACATGTCCGCTGGAACCGCACCAGACTGCACTCGTTGCCAGGAGTCGGATTGAACAGCATCTCATTTTTACAGCTGAATGAGATTGGAAACAAAGACTCTATCTCAGTAGTGTGGTTTGTATGCGTTTACCAAAAGCGGGCTTCTTGTTTTCAGTACTGCAATATTTGTAAAGCGTCTTTATCTTATCATACACATCCATTCCCTCCAGATCATGGAATTTGAAATGGTTGACCTATACATACATAAATACGTGTGTACTTTCACTTAAAATGACTTTGTCATTAGCAAGTGAAATGTATACCTAGCCTATCCATGTAGCGAAAATGCTTTATTTTAAAATATAAAGATAAAAGAGTTATTGCGCAAAAAGCGAGCATGCACGTGCGTACATTTGTGTATGGACGGTAAGGGCATGGGAATGGGAGTACCGTGTGTCTCCAAATGAGGCTTGGTTCGGAGCATGAGCGTCGTAGGGTCCGATTACTCATGTAGCGCCGAATATTTTAGCCCCGATGCCAATCCTCCTTCAAGCCCCAGGCAACTTTGACTTAGCCCCTGATCTTTTTAAAAGCTAGAAACTCCTCTGAATCGGAGTTGAGTTTACTTTTACATTTTACTTTGTATCATTGCATTCGTGGTATTTCATAGAGGAGTTGCAGGTTGACGTTCTCCAAACTGTTTTGATTTGATCTGTTTTTATTTCGCTCTTCAAAACGTTGACAAATGCAAATGCCGCGTCGCTCGCCAGCTGGGCGTGGGGGCCCTCATTAGTTTTAAAGAAGGTTAATGCATTTAGCTTTTGCATATTGACATGCCAATTAAGTGTAATTGTGGGAGAGGCATCCGTCAAGGTAATAGCGCAGAAACGTGCGCAGGCACATTAAGGACGTCCCGACACGTTATAAAGTAAGTGTTAATTGGTAACAGAGCACAGCTAGTTACTGAGGTGTGTAATGCTGGGGAGAGATGGATCACTTGTAATTCTCCAAAATAATTCCGTGTTTGACCCCATGCTGGGATGATTCAGCCATTTCTGATAAAAAAAGGACAGACACGGGGAAGGAGACAACAGGGGTCCATTATTTCTGGTGCATTTACTTTGCCCCTAGTTGAACTTTAAGGAACTCCGTGATCGTTATACCTCTGATATATAAAATATATTTGCAAGTACAGTGTGGCTGACATCATCTACAATATGTTTCTGTTGGATTTGTGCAGTCTTTGGACGCGTTCCTGTATTGGGCGTGCGTGTGTTCTCTCGCCTAAAAGCGTGCCGCGTTTGCCGAGATACCCCACGGTCTGTGAATTATAACAACCGAAAAGTAGAGCTGAGCCTTGACAGGGAGCCAGTATTTACACCGCAGCCCTGCGAGTGAAATGTCAGAGTCACTGAGATCAGTAGGAGAGGACACGACGACGGCCCAGCCATTCCGAGTGAGTCTCTTGGCCACTGAGCAAAGATACGTATAAACAACGTCTTTTCGATGTCCTTGTCATACGTAGAAAAGACGTCCCCTCAGGAGCCAGAATGGAAGTTATGACGTCTTTTTACGACGTCCTCTGGACCGCTATACAAGGTTTCAAATGCGGTCATCATGGACGTCTTTTCAACGTCTTATAATATCAAAAGCAGACTAATTTTAGACATCATGTGTATCGTGCGTCTTTGCTAAATTCATTTATAAATAAAAAGTCTCACCATGCTTTCTATTAAAACTATAACTTAACGTATTGCAGCGACGGGCATACTGAAACAGTGAGAGAGCAAAAGGACATGACATGCAGAATCGAACTGTAAGACCCATACACGGTGGGAGATTTATGTAAGCTAATAAAATACGAGGATCAGACCGGGTACACACAAGACACAGGTAAACACATGCGCAACAATAAGGAATTACCTATTAATAATAGTAACAACACAACAATGGCTATTTACAACTGCACGCGGGGCATGCTGGGATACGCGCCCCGCCGGCGCTATAGTATATACAACAGAACAGTACAGAGCTAAAGTGTCATGAAAAGAAAAAGCACATTTTAAAAGCTTAATTACAATCTACAACATCTGCTATGGCTTAGCATTGCCATCTAATAGTTCCGTCGTGGTCACTAGCTATCATTAACTCACGATGGAATCAGTCAGTTAGCGTTGGGAACCAGCAGAACATTGCCTTTGAAAAGCCATTTAATATAAAATTATTCACAACTATAATGTTAACTCGTTTAGTTGACGTCGTCTAATCGGCTAGCTTATAACATAGTCCCAACATTTGTAGCTACATAAACGTTGACAAAATTCTTCTGTGTCTGGATAGTGTTGCCAACTGTTGTTCCTTCGTGGTCACTATCCTTAGCTAATTATGCGGTGGAAGCTAACTAGTTACAGCAGGTTTGAATTGGTTATAAAAAAATACCAAAAAAGCTAACATGAAGGAAATTCATGAACATAACTTTCACGTAGCATTTACCTGGTTTAACAAGCTGGATGATTGTTCAACCGGGCTTGATGCTGTTGCCAGATTTTGAAATCGTCCACGAAGGACGTGGATATGGAAATACAAAGCAAAACACTCAGTGGTTGGAACTTAGAGGTTGTAAAAATTCGGATTGTGATGAAACAGATTATGCTATATACAAGTGAATTGTATATATATGATCATGATTACATTAACTATTTCAGAAAATGAGGCGAAGGAGTTTTTTTTAAATCCGTTTCATTCAAAGGGGGTTGAATTCATGAGCATTAAATTGAATTGAATTGTCCAAAACCTAGACGTTCAGATATAAAATTACATATCAACGTCGAAGAGACGTTGTAGTCAGACGTTGTGGGAACAAAGTTATAAGTATTTAACTAACAAATGTGGGAATATATACAAGGCCTAACGGGCCATATAGCTAACAATTGGGGAAGAGAACTCACAAGACCAAAACTGATCAAAACAGGAATTGGCCACAGTGTTGCCAGATCTTAAATACTGAATTATCGTACCAGCAGCTTAAAATGATCGTATTTTGAGAAAAATTATCGTACTCACGCAATTTCCATTCTGACGTTGCTCAGAAAATCTGCTCCAATAACAA
>JABFDZ020000001.1:52032516-52044649 GCA_019775955.2 Pollimyrus isidori
TTTGTCTCTTTGGGGGGGTCTGGGTCTTAATCGGGGGGTACAGTATCCCCCAGTACCCCCCGTAATTCGAACCATGATCCCACCCTCTTACCACAACTGGCTGACATAAATGTAACATAATCTGTATATTAGTATATTTCGGTTAATAGTATATAATGTAACGTTCTAATGTTTGCTGTGCAATGCATGTGTTTCATTAGAATTTAACCGTGAATGTTGTTTAAATTGTTAGCTTCCCTATCTGTGCCGCTGCTAGTTTTAAACCAACAGTGGCTGTTAATAAAAAGAGCAACTTCAATTTTAAAAGAGCTGCCATCTCCTTTATTAAAATGACTGACACACTCACCATAATACATTTACTCGCACTCTGTGGGTCTGCTGCATTGCGAACATGCTTTCCGCTCTAGTGTTGTGGCATAATAAAAAAATGAACAGGACCCGAAAGACCCGAAAGAATGGACTGAGTTAGTGAGTCATCCACTCACTCACCAACTCAGTCACTCCTCCCAGTCTCTCGTTCTCACTCTGAATGAGTTTGTGAGTGAATGGATGAACAAGCACTCACTCACCGACTTGGTCACTCCTTTGGGTCTCCCATTCTTATTCAGAACAAGAGTCCTGAAGGAGTGAACAAGTTGATGAGTGAGTGGGAGAACAAGACACTCAGATAGGCTGAGAATCAAATTGCTGAATCTGAGGGAAGGCAGGTTAGACATCCAACCCAGCTTACTTATGTTGGCAAGAAAAAAGTCTTTAGTTTGTATCTCATTATAATTGCAGTGCTATTTATAATTTTGTTGTCACTGCTTGTGCTAGATACACTAAATAAATAATGATTGAATGGAACCTGAACCTTGGTCGTGACTGAAATAAATCATCTACTGGTGTAGTATATTGCTTAAATGTGCCGCAACTTCTCATATGGATTTTAGAGATGCAACATTTTCATAATCAAAATGATTTTAACAATTGTTTCTTAGCCTTTCGACTCATTAATTGACTCTGTGATGAGCTGTTAGATTTGCATTTTTAACAAACATTAGTAGCTAAAGTTCTGGCTTTACCAAGACAGACTTTAATGCAATAACAAATAGTATTTTTCTCACATGACTTAATGGTGGTATTTTGCTTACTCCTTAGCATTATTTACCCTAAATAATAGGCTATTTTGACAGAACAGAAGTGTTTCAGAACTATTTTATGCATTTAGCCCCATTAATGAGTTGATGTACCAATCAGAACAAATCTTTTAGGTGAAAGGAATCTAAGGAACTGTGTCCCAAAAAAGAGTACTTTCACCCATTCTTAATGGGTGGTGGCCGGTGTTCTTCTCTGTAAGGGACTAAGATTATGAAGTAACAAAATATAATTCCAAAAATGAATAATACTTAAGTAAAAGTACTTTTATTTAGAAATTCTTAAATATACAGTTTTACAAAAATTGATTCGGTTTCAGTGGTAAGAGCCCAGTAATCATACATCCTCTTCTTGTTCTCTTTTTTAGGGACCTAAAAATGCCTGAAATATTCAGGGTTTTGCTTTGTTTCATGTTGACAGTCAGAATACTTCCTTTGGGGATATTTGCATTACTTTGACGCCTCTCTTTGGGTCCTGCCCCCAGTGTCCTCTTTGTGGCAGAGCGAAATATGGTAACCCAAAATAAAATCAAATTTGCATCATTACTTTTGACTCCTGGCCTATCTCCATCAAACTGTCGATAAATCATTCAAAGCATGTCGGCAATTTAATTTGTTTGGGTAATATTTTCAAGTGGACAAGAAATAAATGGGTGCTTAATGGTGCTAAAATAGCTCATGTGTCCATACATGTATATGGAAAGGTGGTGTTCACCATGAGTATTACAAAATAACACAGCAGATTTCGTTGTTGCTCTGTCATTTTGTTCACAAAGTTTGCAAAATATACAAACTTTCATCACAAGGCTGCTTGAATATTACAGTGGGTGTTAGTTTACGGGGTGTGATTGTGTTATGACTTGCTATGGCATGACAATTTAACAAAATTGTATCACCTGGAGCCCTCAGAAGCCATCAAATGGTTTTCATGGCTATTGTGCATTTTAGGCTAACTTAAAAGTTTATCGGATGACTTATAAAATTCAAGTACGTTGACAAACATTTGTGAATGAATGGATCATTCTGAAAAGCCCAGAGAATTCAAGTGTGGTACTGTCAAAAGTCAGTCTGAACTTTCTTCCTTACTAGATATTCCACAGTCAACTGTAACTTGTAGTATTGCAAAGTGTTTAGGAACAACAGAAACTAGAAGGAAGCTACAACATGGAAGACCACATAAGGAAACAGAGTGGGGACACCGAGTGCTGAGGTGCATAGTGCATAAAAGTCACCAATACTCTGTTGACTGAATAACCATAAAGTTCCAAATTTCCTCTGGCATTATCCTCAGCACAAAAATGGGGGCTTCATGGCATGGGCTTCCATGGCCGAGCAGCTGCATGCAAGGCTCACATCGCAAAGAACAATGGCAAGCGTCCCATGGATTGATGTAAAGCACACTGCCACTGGACTCTGGAGCAGTGGAAACTAGTTCTGTGGAGTGACAAAAACAAGCTTCTCTGTCTGGCAGTTTGACAAACGAGTCTAGATTTAGTGGATGCCAGGAAAATGTTACCTGCCTGACTGCAATGTGTCAACTGTAAAGTTATAGGGTGTTTTTTTAAAGTTATGTGTTTTTCAAGGGTGGGTCTGAGCCCCTTAGTTCCAGTGATGATGTGGAAGAAAAATTGCAGTAGGGCCAGGGAGCAGTGTGTAGTGAGATTGCTGCCAGTACCTTAGGCCTTAAGTAAGTCTGTGTATGTGTGTCTTGTTCTGACCCTGAAACTGGAAGCTGAAGCCACATGTTTGTGAAGATAATTGGAGCCTCCTTTGACTTGTTGAGAGAACGTGACATACAATGTAGGCTGCTTAATGCAGCAGAGGAAGATAATGGGAGAGTAGTGAGAAATATTGAATAGAAAAAAAAGTGTATGTTCTTATGTAGTTTTATATGCATGCTATGTTTATCTATTTCAAGAATCATATCCATCCATCTCTCCATTCCACCGACCCACAACGTCCTGAGCTGAGGTCAGCAGCACCCCATCCCCACCATAAACAATGTTAATGCTGCACTGCTTTCTGGCTCTGAGCCGCCGGATGGTGGACCAGAATCTTCTCAAAGCTGTCCAGAAGTTGTTCTCCATGGCCTTGTCAAACTCCTCCCACACCTGAGTTTTTGCTTCCGTGACCACCAAAGGCACGTTCCGCTTTGCCTTGCCAGTACTCATCAGCTGCCTCTGGAGTCCTACAGGCCAAAAGGGCCTGATAGGACTCCTTCTTCAGTTTAAAAACCTTCCTGCCTGCCGATGTTCACCAGCAGGTGCGGGGATTGCCGCTGCGACAGGCACTGGCCACCATACGGCCACAACTCTGGTCAGCTGCCTCCTCCATCGAGGCACAGAACATGACCCATTCGGACACTGCGGTAAATCCCAATGCACAGGCACCCAGCCAGAAGGCAATAAGTTTACCCACCCCTGCACAGTGCTTCTCCCCACTAGCAACTCCAGAGTGGAAGAGGGTCCAACCCCCCTTGAGGAGAGTGGTTCATCGAGGTGAGCCCAACTATATCTAGTTGGATACTCACAACCTCGTGCAGCAGCTCAGGCTCCTTCCCTGCCAGAGAGGTGACATTCTATGTCCCTTGAGCTAGCTTCTACTGCTGAGGATTGGACCACCAAGGTCTCCATCTTTGGCCACTACCCAACTCACACTGCACCCAAATCCTTTGACCCCTGCTGCAGGTGGTGAGCCCATTGGAGGGGGGACCCACATGCCTTCTTTGGGTTGTGCCCAGCTAGGCCCCATGGGTGCAGGCCTGGCAACCAGGCGCTTGCCATCGAGCTCCACCCTCAGTCCTGAGACCCTGGTGACCAGTGTCCTGGCAAGGGAAAACATCAGTACATGTTGTTTGTCATCATAAGGGGTCTAATGAACCGCACTTCATCTGGTTCCTCACCCAGGACCAGTTTGCCTTGTGTGACCCTACCAGAGGCATAAAGCACCGGGCTCCTGGGATCATTAGAACATGCAAACTTCTCCACCATGATAAGGTGTTGGCACCAGGAGAGGAGAATCATATAGTCTAATAAATTCTAATGAATTGTGTTATAATGAATTAAGCTAATGGACCAAATGTACAGCTAGAGGTGGGTTGGAAATATGTTCAGGGCTAGCAAGGGTGGCAACTGGCTGCCTGTCCCTTGGCCCCAGAACATCACCTCTGAGGCCATCATGATGCTGACATGCAAACAGAAGTTGTTGTCTGAGTTAATAATTCAATAAATTGCTTTTTAGAGGAATTATAGGAATGTATCAGAAGAACCAAGCCTTTCTTTTGTTCATGAGTTCATTTCACTTCCTTGCTGCCAGCTCTGGGTGTGGCCTTCTTTAATGTTACCGAAGTCATGTCAGCGTAAGGTACTTTCTGCCTGGTGCCGAACAGAATGTAGATAAAGAAAAGCGAGTACAGGTTTTTACTTCCACAAAGGGAACACTACACACACACTACACACACACACACACAAGTGGAAAAATTTGTTGGCACGCTTCCACAAAAAAAAAACAGAACTCTCTCTGAAACAGCTTGAAAATGGCATCCTTTATTGCATAATTAATACAAATCAGACTTTACATTTGATTATTGATTCAGTTAAATATTTTAAGCAAATGAAATTGGCACAGAAAAAAAGATGGTACCTTTAACATATTATGGCACCACCTCTTCCAGCAATCACTACCAAAAAGTGTACTTCGCAATGAGACGTCTGTATTTACCAACAGGTAGTGTGGCCCACTGTTCCTGAGCAAACTGCTCAAGCTGTCTCAGGTTTGAAGGGTGGCGTCTCCACACTGCAATTTTCAGATCTTTTCATAGATTCAGTTCAATAGGATTAAGATCTGGGCTCATTTATTTTCTCAGCCATTCTTGAGGGCTTTTAGAAGTATGTTTTGGGTAATTCTACTGTTGGAGGACCCGTGACTTGCGACTGTGGCTGAGTTTTCTGTCACTGGGCAGCATGCTTCTCTCTATGATGCCTTGGTATTCTTGAGACTTCATTGTGCCCTCCATAGATTTAAGATTCGCTGTGCCAGATGCAGCAAAGCAGCCCCAAGACAAATCCAAGCCCCTCCATGTTTCACAGTAGGTAAGATGCTCTTTTAAAGCCTTATTTTTCCTTCTGTAAACATAGAGCTAATGTGACTGGCCAAAAAGTTCCAGTTTTATCTCATCAGTCCTTAGGACATTTTCCCAGAAACGTTTTGTGAACATGCATTTTGCCAAATTCGACCTTTTTATGCTTTTATCAATAGTGGAGCCCATTATTTTTCAAAATAATGACAGATGGTGTGATCATAAAGTGACGTACCGTGACCTTGGAGCTCAGCTTGAATGGTTTAGGAGATGATCTTATAGCCTTTACCTTTCATATGGTTATCTATAATCTTCTTTCTGAGCCCCTCAGACAGCTCTTTCTGGTTCAAACAACATAGTAGCATGTTATTTCCCCTGAAATAGGCTTAATGGATGATGAAAAACTTGAAGACATCTGTGATACTAATTAAGGTTAAACCTTTAGTTTGAAATATGACTACAATGCAAGGATAAATAGTCTATTTAGGGGTACCAACAAGTCTATCCATGCTATTTAGCATATCTTTGTAAAACAATCAACAAATCTTTCAGCGATCCGGGCAGGTTTGATGTGTGGCTGAGGCACGGTGCAGACAGAAAGGGAACGTGGTGGATGACCCATCTGCAGGTTGCAGGGAAAACAGGGCTTTATTAACAATCTGAAAACACTAGGAACACTACAAAAACAAAGGACCACGAGGGGGTCAAAAGCAAAAGGGATAACCAAAGACCAAGTATAAATGGGGCAAGCAGGCTACAAAATAACAGAACATTTAATACCAGTATCAAACAATCAATCAACCACTGCAGAAGTAAACAGAGGCAGGGACTTAAATACAGATGGTTAGCAAGACTAACAAAGGGCAGCTGAGATTCATCAACAAGGCTAGCAAAAACAGGTCACAGGTGAAACTAATAATGAACTCAAAGGAACTAAATAGGAAAACTAAGAACTAACAAAGAAACAGGGAAAACAGAATCTAACACTGGGTGTAACAAAAAATGATAAAACATAACTAAGGCTCAAAACAAGAAACCAAAACTGAATACAAAATCACACAACTAAACTGATACAAAAGAAACCCAGGAACAAAAACAAAGGAAGTGGGATTCAAACACAAGACAGAGGGGTTCACAGGCTGCGGTCCATGCAACTGACTGGGAGTGGCGGAAAACACAAAGACTGACAACAGGAGGGATGGGATGACCAGCAGCTGGTGACTCTTTGGCGAAGGGACACTGAGTGGAACAATAGGAGCTGACCCTATCAAAGTCATTTCTCAATTTTACTGGTTTACTCTATCACATACCAAAGCCATACAGGTATACATTAGACAATTTCTTATAATTGAATCACTTTTCAGGAGGAATGAGACATTGTTTCAATGAGCAGTAATGGCACCAACAAATTTGTCATTGTCTGTCTGTGTGTGTGAGAGCATGTGCGCAGTCCAGGTATACCTTACCTTGTGGGGACAAAATGTCCCCACAACATGATGAATACCCGTGTTTTTTTATCTTATGTGGACCAGTTCACTGACTGCAATGAAAGAACTGAAAATGCAAAAACCCTTGTTACTTCTTATGGTTATGGTTAGAGCTGGGTGGGGGGGTTGTCATTGTTAGCATTAGCACTTTTCCCATAGAAAAGAATGTTCTCCAAAAACATATGATTACACGGCTGTCTGTTATGTGTGTGTGTGTGTTTGTGTGTGTATACGTACCTGTATGTGGTATTTAAAAACCACAGTTGTTTTCTAAGTCGAACCATCTTAGTACACGTTTGTCTACGGGCAGGCTACCGATCGCTGATACTCATAAGCATTTACAGTGTTACTGGGTGAAATGACGTTAAGTATATAGTATCATGTGGTGCAACGTCTTCTCCACAAGATGGCAGTGTGTGCTAAACTAAGCCGCAGGTGACACTGCAGTCCTTGGTTTGTGGATGCACTTAGTAGTGATGTATGCAATGATCTTATTTACACCAGGTTGTTTCAGCCCCAGCATTAGTAAATGGTCACCCGGATTGTTGCACTTCAGCTAGTGTTAAAAGTGGCACAGCAGGTAACATAACATTTCAGGAAATTTCCATGAATTGACCATGTTATAGTTCCTTACTGAAGTACTTCAGTAAAATCTCCACCTGTTTGAATGGCTGAATTAAATAACCATGTAAAACAGAGAAACCTACCCCCCTGCTGAGTTCAGTTCCCAGTCACTTTCTAACTACCCTGCTGCTGCTGTGGAAACAAGATTCCCAAGTTTCATGAAAAGTTTGGAGTGACACTACATTAGGAGTGAAACATGTGTCTCACGGTTAGTGTGCGGGACTTGAGATCCATGCCTACTGCGTTCATCTGATCTGGCTAACTTCCATATCTTCTGCACTCCATCTGTGTGCACATCCATGTAATAACATGCTTGCAACGGAATCGCATGTAACATATTTTGGAATGTACCTGGAAACAGCAAATGCTATTTTATGATTGGCCGGTAGGTGGCTATTAACTCTGCATAACTCAGTACAGTTATGCAATAAAAATGTATCGACTGGGTATCATGCCTCTCGGATGTAGTAGAGCTGTTTGCTGGGACTTTTAGCCGATACGGAGCCTCCCTGGAGACAGCTTGGAGCTTCTATGAGCACATAAGAGCAACCGCAATGTGGACGTCCATTACACAATGCAGATGAATCTGCCAGAGATTCTCGGGAGGATCCAAATGTTCAGGCAATTTTCTTGGCTTCATCTTCAGCGTTCAGAGACTTCAGGGTCCATCAGTGTGACCTTAAACATACTGAAGAATGATGGTGAAAAGGTAAATCTGGTGTTACGTTGGGGTTCTTATACTGGCAGCTATTGAGATTTCAGACTCAGGGACATTGCAAGTTCTACCTAATCAGAATTCCCTTTACTAGCCAGGTAGGCCTACATGTACTAGGAATTTGTCTTAGCAGAAAAACAATAAATACACTAATAAATAATGAGCAAATCAGTACAGATTGCAGTCAGCAGATTAGTATTAACAAATTGTGCAATTCATATAAATGTCAAAGTAAAGGTGGAAGATTAAATACTGCTTGCACACTTAATTGGACACTTGTACACATGAGACGCTTTGTAAATATCCATTGAAATCCTTGTTGAATATGAGTGAAAAATGGCAGGGAAAGCCTTTTTCATTGGAAGAGACTGGGGTACCCAAAGAAGGTCATAAACATATGTGAAGGTCAGACAAATTCCTGTGTCCATCTGTCTCCAGACTCAGACTGTCAGGCATTGACAGTACTTGCGGAGCCTGACCACTGAGGCGTTCCAGGAAGACTAATCTGGTCCAGCACCGAAGACCATTTGATGGTCAGTCACTAAGCAGAGAGAGTGTACTTCCTGTACACCTGTTCACCACGCTTTAGTTTTCTGAACGTCTGGCCCGCAGACAGACTGTTCTAGTTTTGTGAGTGGAAAGAGATCTGTGCGTAGTAGCAGCAATATACCATAGAAAAAAAAAGACTGATGTTGAGTTCAGTAATTACAATATGCACAGTTCATTTATTAATTCATGAGCAAAAATTGAATGAGTTTTTTTAATTAGATCTCTGAGCAGGGAATGGAAAATTACAAACCTTTTCTGTTGCCATTAGCTGTCAGAGCTCTGGGGATTGAACGCAACGCCCCCCAACGGTGATCTCTACAGCAATCACAGAAAAGCTCGCCATCGCCTCCTGGTGCCTGAGTCACTGGCTCTTAGAGTGCTAGAGTCCTGGGCTGCAGATAGGGGTCCTCGCTGCCACAAGCTGGGTCAAACTGGCTGGCTCAGCCCATGCTGTGAGTGTGTAATGTGATATGTTCAGAGCAGCTGAATGGCACAGCGACTGTGCCCTGCATGTAATCGTGGGCTGGTGCTTCAGGAGGCTGATATTCCCACTAACTCAATAAAACTTGCTCTGCTTTAATCCAATATTATATAACCAAATCATTTCAATGCCGGAATCTATTTGCTGCTTTTTGTTAAGAGAATAGCAAGAATAAACTTTAACAGTAATAATGTTATTACAGCTGCATTTTTCCTCGCTATCCTTCTTTTTCTCCCTCTCCACCAATCTCTCTGTCTCTCTCTGTCTCTCTCTCTCTCTCTCTCTCTCTGTTTCTGTGTCCTTTACTCCCCTCTGGATCTCTTTTCTGCTCCATCTCTCCTTCCATTTCGTCCAATTGCGACCCTCTGCTGAGGGACGTGGTTGAACCAATAAATCTCCCCAGCCTCCCCTTGCACCATCTGAAGTAATCCTGGGGATGAAGCGCAGATCCGGAGGCTGCCGCAGTGTGACGATGACGCTCTTCTTGGGTGCCCTCTGCAGGGCTGCCATGTATTTCGGCAGGGAATCATGGGACGGGAAACGGGCATCCATGTATATGTGATGCCACACACGTGAAGTAACCCCAGTTATGGGTAACATCTTGTGTTACCGCCTGGCGATAACTAATTAGTGCCATCGTCACTGTCACTAACTTGTTCTAGAGTTGTTGCACTGCTACCATATGGCCCTCTAGAGGGCAATGTTATCACACTGTTCCAGGAAGGCAGCATTACAGCTCTAATGATTTTGGCATGCAAAACTTTATATATATATATGTATGTATGTGTATGTATGTTATTAATTTGAAATATAAATAACTTGGAATAACAGATTAAAAATGTAGCAGAAATACTGGTATATACTGCATATGTGGAGATGTAGCATATAGGAAAAATATAATCAGAGTCAGAATGGCAGCTGAAATCATTAGCTGGGATAATTTAGCATGTCGCTAACGAGCCGGGTCTCGTCTCTCAGCGGCGTCACATGTCAGTGTGGAGAGGAGCAGCAGGGGCTTCAATCACCAGCCCGTCAAGCCGCCATCTCTGCCAGGCAGCTTCCTTACGCCCCCCAGTGTCGCCTGGGGCGGCAGGCATGTCAGGAAGCAGTGCTAGTCCGGACGGAACCCTGGAGGATGCGAGGGGTGCCAGCTTGGCTGTATCTCCCTCCTTTGGCACCAATTATGGAACTGCTTCCACGGAGACAGGCAGCGTTGGCGGTGGGCTGTGGTCAGTGCAGGAAAGCGTGGACAGGAGGTGCCATGTTGGATGGATGTTGGACAAATGTGCATGACGGGTTCGTTGCTAGCGAGCATGTCAGGCTGTCAGGACCTTGCTAGCCCAGGCTACCATTATGCACCATGCTCCTCTTTTGCTGGGGGTCTCAGAGAAACTGTGAGGGACGTAGAGATGGAGACGCACCCAGATGCAGTTTTTATGGCAGTTATTAAACATAACTAACTGAAATTTAACGCAATTTAAACCAGGCCTTACCACTCTGAAAGTGAGGGTGCGTGTTACGCTAGTGTGAAGGTTCCATGCTGATGACATCAGACCTACCGGCAGCTGTTACGGGGGACAGCTTCTCCCTGATCAGAAGTGAGACTTCAGCCCTGTCGAATTCCCCCGCAGCAGGATGCAGGTGGGGGTGCACACCAAAACATCTCACAATATCACGACTACCAGACGTCTCTCAGAATGAGGAAATCCTGTCCCATTTTCTGATGGGGCTAAACCTGAGCCTGTCAGACTTCATGTCAAAATCCTTCTTTCAGCCTTTTTTAGGTCCCAAACAAATCCTGTCCCCCAACCTATCAATAGAGGAGAAATGAATGAAGAAATACCAGCTCTGTGGGATGACACTAGCCAGCACTGCTAAGAGGACACTTTCGCTTCAGGAGGTGGCTGGAGACATCCATTACCGATCCAGAAATGTCTATTTACCACAGTGTGGTGACTGTGGCAACACCTCACCAGCACAGCGTGCCCAGTATGTAGGTCACTATGAACATTCAACACCGTGAAGGAGGTTTGTCTTGCGTCTCCTCTTTGTAGAAGTGTTTAGAGTGAGAAGCCAGAGCAATTTCAGGCACTAACGTGCAGGAAAGCAGGTTTGGAAAAGGCAGTAAGCAATAAGCGGATCCCCTTTTCCTCTAGCACGTTTGAGGATGGTGGAGGCTGTTATCAAAAAGAGTAGCATAGTCAGATGCCCTCTGCACAACAACAACACCCCAGCATCTGGTTCTCCCAGCCAGCCTTCGGTTCCGCCAGCATCTCCTCCACCTCCGGCACATGGAGGGAACGTGTGTGTGCAGACCCTCTCAGCTGGGCCGCGGGCAGATGAGACGTGGGGGGTTCTATACCAGGACCCCTGAAGCGACAGAGGGCCACCTGCACCCCCCAAGCCCTCCACATTTCTGCGGCACTTTTATTTATCTGATATCGGTGTGAAAGGTCAGCATTTCATCAGACCACCATGCTGTGGTTTTAAATCATTTCCAAGCATTTTCCAAAACTGTTTACCCAGTACAGGGTCACAGTGAACCTGGAGCCAAGCCCAGAAAGCATATGGAAGGAGGCAGGGGACGACCTAGACGGGACACCAGATTTCTTTAACTTAGTTATAGTTTTTCATTTAACTCATTCAGTTTATTTGTTAGAAATACATGTCATGCGATAAACTAAAACAATCAAAATTCAATGGAAAACACAGTATGGTAACAGAAGATTATAGTTACTTCATCACTTAACATAACAATGAGCTCAGCAATGGACTGGCATCCTGTCCAGGCTGTACCCCATGCCGGGTGTGTCCACATAGGATGGGCCTCATCCAAGGTGTACCCTATCCAACATAGGCCCCATCCAGGGTGTATTCCATCTAGGGGTGGGAATCTTTAGGTACTTCGCGATCCGATCCAATTACGATTCTGGGATCCACGATCCGATTCCAAAACGATTCTTCATATACATTTTTTTTGCAAATATGCAAATATGCTTAATTTAAATTTAAAATTATAGGTTTTTTTGTTCATAGTTAGAATCTCTGTTTGACAGTATTTCA
>JABFDZ020000001.1:52044995-52059179 GCA_019775955.2 Pollimyrus isidori
ATTTGATAGAACACAGAATCGATTCTGAATCTTTGAGAATCGATTTAGAATCGTTAGAGAAAGAAAAAAGATGCATCAATGCATCGATTTTTTCTCTCACTGCTAATTCCATCTAGGGTGGGCCCCATATGAGGTGGGTCCCAGCCTTGCACTTTATGCTGCCATTACAAGGCATCTGGCTTCTCAACATGACCCTGATCAGGTTATTCACTCTGAAAATGGATGGATAGATAGGCATCACAAACAACTTTTTAGTTATATTTACCCATATATACATACAGACATCATCACTTTTATTTATATTTGTCTGTTTTAAAGGGATTCACACTTGGTCCCCCATACAGAAAGCAAGCCTCACATACTGGCTGTGGCTCCTTCATGAAGTGACATTCAAATCGCTGATAACCGGAGTTAGAATCAATGGCTGCCTTTCCCCAGGAGCTTTCCATGCCGGTGGTTTTGAGAATGCCAGCAGCAGCTGTTTCTGATTTGAGGGTTTGGACGCATCCAATGTCCAGCTCACAGGGTGCATTGTAGGTGTTTCATTAACATAGTGAATCGAAACAGCTGGATCCGATTTCTGAGCATATACTCTGTATATAAGGAGTCAGCTAAGGTGCGGATCTGCAGTTGGGCTAATCAGCTTTATTACACATCGCTATGCCAACTGCTGAAGAGTCCTGTTCCTGCAAACACCCTGGGTAGTGAAAGCTAGCTGGCCAGGATTGGCCTAGTCTCACTGTTATGGAGTAAATAGGGTTAAAGGGTGGATGGGAAAGTGGTATAAAACACTGCTTATCTTTAAAAGCTTTCCCTTTAATTTTATGGCTTTACACAGGGAAGTAATGCATATTCTGTTCAGTTTATTATTTTCTGGAGATGGTGTTTCATCCTGTTTTTTATTAGACCATGACATCCAGCGCCCATGCCCCACCCTCACAGCTGCCTCCTCCCCCTAACCAAGCATTCTCACGTGCACCGCCTTGTTCTACCCCAGTGATTATCTGCTCCAGTGAAGCCTCTCTTGGCTCCAGATTGGAGTTCACCCAGTGAGCCAGGATTAACTTGCTGACAGAACGGTAAGTGAGAATCCAGCAGGTTCTGAAGAATCTCTGTCTGGTCAAGCTCCCTGATTGTGATGCGCAGAATGTCGATGTGTGTATGAATAGGACATCCATGTGTATATGAAAGGAATATGCATGGGTTATCATTTGATCGGATGAATTAACTGACAGAAGATACTTTGAACATTGTTACCTGAGAAATGATTGGACAGGTTAACTGACAAAGGTTATTCTGAGAATTGTTACCTGAGCAGTGATTGGATGGGCCAACTGACAGGTTATTCTGAGCATTATTACCTGAGCAGTGATTGGATGGGTCTACTGACAGAGGTTATTCTGAGCATTGTTACCTAAGTAGTGATTTGCCTGTTACTGGTGTCCCATCTTATCATGGCTACGAACTCGAGATTCTAGATCTCGGTTCCAGGAAAAAGCTGAAGTAGCAAGGTGGTGCCCAGGTTTGTGAGGAATCCAGTCAGTGCCAATGGCGTCTGGCTTTGTCGTGTGCGTTTTTGAGGAGTGCCAGCAGGGAGCCATGCCCTTCCCCCTCTTGTTCATCTGTATCAGGTGACACCCCTGTCACTCAAAACCTCACCCCTCCTTTCTGAAAGGTTCAGGGTTCATTATGTGCCTTTTGTACATCTGTACATACAAATCCTTACTCTCACCATCCAGTCAGGAACATGTAACAAAATTTGACAGCACAAAGGAACTCGCAAAACATACAAGTAGGAGCCTAAAGAGGTATATATTTATGGGATAGATGTAAAATAAATAGAAAAAATAGCTTGAACAAATAATATGGCTTAATATAAATATATGAACCAGATATCAAATGAATGAAGGAAATGGCTGAAAAAGGAAATCTGGTAAAGTATGATGTGCTGTATGGCTCTGTGCGCCACATAACACATGGAAACACTGTTGCCTCATGAAGCCTTCGTCACTGCAGAATTCACCTTTTTAACTTTTGTTGAAACTGACTGACATGGCCAGTATAATTTATTGTAAACTTAAGGCCATTTGGTGCTTAACGTACAACTGACCTCCATTGTGCTCTTGCTAACAAACACTTTTCCTAACAGAAGCATCTTCTTGTGGGAGATTTCCTGTGGTAATAATATTCATAGGGCAGACGAGCTCAGTGACAGCAAAAGTAAATAGTCACTCCCCGCATGTAACTCGATCGTTCAGTCCACCGTCTCCAGGGATTGGAAACAGTTTATTAAATATCTGCTGAAACATTTTAGCTGCTGCACTCTCACTAGAGGGCAGGTCGAGATACCCAAATCCACCATATTTTTTCTGTTGTCTTGTTTTCTTGCAATATAGAGCCTGTGTGCATCATAGATCATATTCCCATGCGACATTGGTGACGTGTAAACCAATATGTTTATGTTCACTGTGGCAGGATAGTCAACGGCGGAGTAGATGGAACAGGGCCTGAAGGTTTCCCATAAAAATACAGGGTTTTTATTTCTCTTTCTAAAAAAAACTGTGCAGGCAACAACAGGATAATTACAATAATAATAATAATAATAATAATAATCTCATCCAAAAACTGAACTGAGCAAACAAAAAAAAAACACAGGCATAGGTCTCCCAGACTATATCCTGCTTGACTCTGTTCAAACTAGCCACTGCACACCAGCAACCACACATTACCTCCCATACCAAAAAACAAGACCATCTCCCCCCAAGTATTGGAGCCTAATACAGCCTAAGGCAAGCTGTAGCCCCGAGGGACCATTACAAAACAACCAAGAATCAAAAATCAATTAACTAAATAACTATGTTATTACAAAATAACAAATTAAATAAACAAATACAAAATAAACAATACCACAAAGAAAACTTCAATCACCCCCAAAAATACTCCATATGCACCTACCAATACACTTCAGGTAACAAATAAAACACCCCTTTCCAAATGGCTTCATCCACTAACCTCTATTTAACCTGCATGGTTTAGTCCTTCGGTTTCCCCACGTAAACCAAGAAGTTTAAACGGTATTTGGAAATGCAATTAAAAGTTTTATCCCTAAATAAAAATGATTTTAACAGCCATTGTGTTTATTTGCAATCATTGATACCGGGTAGAAATAACACAGATGAAAAGAACAATGACAAAAAGTAAAATGAGTATTTTAGATAAAGCTGAACACATGAGACATTGCCGAGTTAAACAATGATAAACAACATATGACTGATAAAACCCGTAATATAAATCAGCATTAACGATGAATTATGGGGGTTGACAGCTTACAAGCGATCAGTCAGGTGAAGTATTTAAACTTGCTGCCGACGCGCTATGTGCTTGCGTGCAAGCGTCACGGCTTACTCCGTGACATTCATTTTGTGACACCAAATGAATAGAAGCCTCAATGATTTTATCAAGGTTTTGGGACCGAATTACCTCTGCATTCATAATCTGTTTCCACACTGGCCAAAAAATTACTCCATAGAACATAGGTCATTTGAGACTGAAAAGAAGAAATGTGAAATGAGTGTGTTACACATTTGTGTGTTTTATGTATCAGTTAAACTCAAGAAGTGTTTGTGGTTCCATAAAATGTGGTATTATTTCTGGTATTCTCTTATGCAAAGTGGACTCCCAGTATGGCAAACGCAAATGGAGAGACTGGTTTTCACTGGTGTTCCAGCCAAGAAAACTCTCCAGGAGATGGATTCCACATGTGAAAGGCATATGTTAGTAATGATAAATGTGCCTAAACAATGTTTTCCAACACATAAAAAAGCTGTTTGCATCTTGCTGGAGCTGAGTATTTCCCTGGCTGAGATCCCAACACTAAGGCATAACATTTAAGAGGTTGTGGTTATGTTGGGATACCCAGCCTGTTACGGATATTTATTATCCCTCAAATCCTTGGTCCATTACAGCTCTTTCTTAACCATTAGATACCTGGCCCATTAAGGCTCTTTGTTATCCCTCGGATACATGGCCAATTTAAGGCTCTTTGTTATCCCTCAGATACCCAGCCTGTTACAGCCATTAATATCCCTCACATGCCTGGCTGATTATAGCTCTTTGATTTCCCTCAGAAACATGTCCCTTTATAGCGCTTTGTTATCCCTCAGACTCCCTGCTTATTACAGCTCTTGGTTATCCCTCAGACAACCAACCCATTACAGCTATTTGTCATGCCTCAGATATCTGGTCTGTTACATTTTATGTTATCCCTTAGATACCCAGCCAGTTATGGCTCTTGGTAATCCCTCAGATACCTGGCCCGTCACAGCTCTTTATTATTCCTGGGATATCTGGCCCATTTAGGGCTATTTGTTATCCCTCAGATACCCAGCTTGTTATGGGTCTTTGTTATTCCTCAGATACCTGGCCTGTTAAGGCTCTTTCCCACCCTGTGTATGAGACTCACCCACTCACAGCAGCGAAGGACAGAGCTGTCTACTAAATGTGTTGGCATAGCGATTATCTATACTGGGTCAACACTACCCAGTGACATCCCGAACAGGCAGCACCGGTCAAAGCCCACATAGCAACTACAGAAGGGTCAGCACTAGCACCACCTGTCTGAGACAAAGTGAAATTGGCTTGCTAAATCGGTGCCCTAGATGGTCGCCTATGTCATCTCATGGACTAACCAGCACTGCATACAGAATCATTTTACTATTCTCCTCTGCCTCCTGCCACCCTCTCTGCATTCTGGGATATCTGGAACCTCAGCATTTCCTAGTTTTTCAGCTGCAGTGTAACTCTGAGAGGTTCTTTTAGTGACCCTTCTGCAGAAGCTGGGCAGTAGCCCAGAAAACATCTCACCCTTTGAGTTCCAATTGGAAAATAGGTAATAACAGCTGCTTAGCGAGGCTTTTCCATGTCAATGCAGCATGTTCCTGGTGTTAAATTTGCCATTATTTCTCCAACCCTCTGGATTTACAGAACTCAAGGGCTCTTTTTAACAACCCCGGATGGACCTCCATTAGACCCAGTAGGTGCTTGTGCTTCCTAAATTCTTTGCCCTACTTTTTCACCCTGAAGTGTGCAGCCCTCCAAGCAAGGTCCTGGCAGCACATGTACCAAACAAACAGCCTGTCTCAAGTGTGGCTGACAATAATGTAATTCATGATGAAATTATTGTCAGCCAGATTACACTTGGTGACCGTGTTCAAAGAGGACATGCAGCTGTTTATGCGGGTCCCTGTTGCCAGCAGCTCCTGGGATAGGCTCTAGAGTTGAGTGCTCATAGAAATAGATCAGTAGATAGATTTTACTTATACTATAACATATGCTATGGACAAAGTTGATTTGAGCTTAGCGACTGTGCTGTGCTGAAAACAAATTCCACGGACCTCAGTCGTGTGGTCATCAAAAATTATTCAAATTCTGATGAAGGTGATTCTTTTGTCTTCCTAAGACATGTACCAGTGTGTCTTCCTAGAGCAGAAGGCAAAGGCTTGTGGTCATGCTGTCTTCTAATCTTGGCCGCGCATTGAACCCTGATCTTCATCTACAATGCTTTGCACTGAAAAGAAGGTCGTGTCCACAGAGATTTACTGGCCAGCCCATGTCATTGTTCTTCTCCTGCCTACTCTACGGGGCGCGTTATTGTGTGCATCATAAACGGAAAGTGTTAAGGTAAATAAACAAGAACAGGGCAAATTGGGCCAGTGTTCGCGCTCATGTTCCCCACAAATTTGACAGAAGCGCTTTCCAAGCTGCCCGGGGATGATGGCAGACGGCTGCACCTCCCTGGTTCAGCTGAGCAGCAGGAAACTCCTGAGGGTCAGCTATTGATTCACCGTTTTCGACAGAAAAATGCTCTAATGAGGTAGCCTGCCTCTCCCCTGATGTCAAAGGGGCCCTGCTGTACTTGCAGAGCTGTACCCCTAGGAATCAGTGGGGGCTTTGTGCTCTGCCTGGCCACTTTATTTACAGCTCAGGTGCAGCCCAAGTACACATTTCCGAAAAATAACTTTCTCTTTGTGTTATTATTTTCTCTGTTTTCATTTGGAGATGCAGTATTAGCTGATGTCTTTCACATTAAATACAATGCATCCATCTTTTGTCATCCCTCTAAGCAATGATGAATAATGCAGCAACGCTTATTGGGGGATTAGCAAAGGGAGTCTGTACGTCACGGGCAAACACGGCCTTAAACAGCTATCGCTTTATCACCTTAGTGCTGGGTTTCAGCACTCCACCTGGAGGGTCAGTTCCCATCAAAAAGATCCCACCTGACCTTGCCTAATATGATCCACTTTAAATGGTCTCCCGGTGTTTTCACGTGGCTTTTTCATCTTCTCTGAGGCCGGCATCTGCTTCCCAGCTGATCATAATGAGCCCAGACTTAAATCAGATGCTCTGAGTTTATTAGGCTTCAAACAACCACTACGGCTGACAGTAATCAGACCCTTGACATCTAATGGGAAGCGATTATGTCATAAGGCTGATCAGAGCCCACCCAGGCCTTGAACTGGGCTCTGAATGAGTCCCTTTGAGAAGCATATAATGGACCAGGCTCCCAATACGTTTGAAAGCCCTCCTCATTGTTCCAGTTTTCCTGGCCTGTCAGTGGAAATCAATGACTTACTCCAGAGTTTAAGAAAGGAATGGAGATAGAGTGAGTAATGTGGTCAGGGAGGTGGGTGGGGGTGCAATGCTTCATCCCCAAGGACACACCTAGATGGCCCTGAATGCAACAGGACTGACATCACTAAGCCTCCTTCTGCAAAGGTTCAGCTGGTGCTTGGTTGCGCTTACCCAGATGTGAATGTTTAGATAAATAGCTGCGTGAATGCAGAGTAGAGGAAGATCAAAATGCTGCTACTGTGGCTCCCGCTAAACACCGGGTTTGACGTCATGCTCACGATGAAGCTTGTGCCACCAGGAGACCTGCCAGTTACAGGACAGTCTCATCACACATTTCTCATTTCCTTGTTAGACCCACCGGGTCTTTTAACAAAAGAGCAAAGCCAGCCAAACTCTGTGGGCTGCCTCATTACCTGCTCCACTGTCGGAGCTAAATAAACACTGATGGCAGGTAATGAGGCTAACCAAGGTCCTGTGTGAGCCCCAGCGGCGAGGGCCAGCCTGCACGGTCACTAATGTCCCATTTCACATCACTGCGTCCGTGTGGAGGGGAGCTGCTTATAAGTGCATGCAGGGACTATGTCAGTGCTGGTCGGGTTCAGGTACAGAGCCAGCCCTAGGCACACTCAAGTACTGTGTCAGCACAGGCTGTGTTCAGGTACTGAGCCAACATCAATCACATTCAGGTATTGCATCAGCATTAGCTGCATTCAGGTACTGCGTCAACATAGGCCACGTTCAGTTACTGAGTCAACATTGTTCAACCAATGTTTAAGCTCCATCCATGTAAAGATGCTGCATTACCACCAGCCATGTTCAGGTACTCCGTCTGCTGGTATGTATGTAACCAGCACCAATTGCATTCAGGAGCTGCATTCACGTCCTGTGTCACCAATTGCCGTGTTCAGGTACAGAGTCAGCACCAGCAGTGTTCAGATACTGCATCAGCAACAGCCCCATTCAGGTAGAGTTACCGCCGCCCATGTCCAGGTACTGCATCGGCGCTGGTCATGTTCAGGTATTATGTCAGTGCTGAGCTTAGTCGATGGGAAAGCAGCAATGAAGCCTAACTCTTCGACATTGAGCCTTCATTCCCAACGATTTCACTCGGTTTAATGGTTTCACATCCAGGAAACGCCCACAGGCCGGTACAGCACTAAGGAATTCTCCCCTGGATTCACATTGGATACGCTGCAGCTGATGCTTTAGGAATAACATTGACTGGGAAAGGAACAGAGGCATGTTAGCAAGCTCTCTTCAAATGAATGTAATGAAGGACAAAACAAGGCCATTATATGTGTTTGTCTTATGAGTCCTTTAAATATGTACAGAAATTAGTTTTTTTGTTCCCATTCTGTCATAGCTAAGATGAATATTATTAATGCTGTACTACCTTTTTACGGTACATTGTGTCACAAAAAACATTATCGCAGGAATTACCTCCTAAAATGTCTAATTAAAGCACCCTATCTGTAATAGATAATATCATGTCACATGTTTCATATCCAAGAAGACCATGAACTGCAAACATTAATAACAGTGTAGAAAACAGAGCAGATATTCACCCACTGGCGAACCCCATGCCAGATTCTCCACACAAATAATTAATAAAAATCTGCCCTTCTCATGTAGGGTAAGTCTATGCGCTGTTGTACAAAAATAGTCCAAATACTAATTTGTTCTGTGTGGAAAAACCCCATATTTAGTGAATATGTTCTCTGCTGAAGGTTGTTTACACTTTACCATTGTGAAAATGGTTTCATGCAGGCCAAGATTTAAATAAGTACGTCTACAGTGGTTGCTAGAGTTCCATGTGTTATTTCAGATGCATGCTTAATATCCAGTCTTTCAATCACACAATTAGAACATGCTGTTATTATTTAGACATGACCTTAATTTACACCAGAATAAGTATTAAAAATCCAATTTCTAGTCATACTTATCACCATAAAATATGTGCTTTAAAAATCCTTTCATCCTTTATTGAAAATGCTTCTTTATCCAGTTTTCAATCTTTTTTTTCCTTATCCAATTCATTGAGAGTACAGTTTCAGTTCATCTCTTAGGCTACAAGCAGGTCAGTGATGTACAAGTAGTTCCATGATAGATTTTTCAACATAATTGTTACGTTTAAAGCTAAGAATAGCCCCTGGCCCGCTAAGTCAGAATGATAAACCCCCTTCCGAGGAATGTGGCATGCGATGGTATTCACTATGTTTATACTATGTTTATATTTTACATGTACATACATATGTATAAGGTGAGTTAATCCAATTCATATCCCATTTTGACAAGCAGGACAGTGGATCAGCCTTGTGTTTGCATAGCTTGGTACACGCCTTGAACACACCTTGTACATGTCTCAGACATGCTTTGAACATATCTCATAATTGGCTCATGCATGCCTTACATGTGCCTATAGATGCCTTGTATGTACCTTGTACATGCCTCATACATGCCTTGTACATTAAAGTCACATGAAGACCTTGTCGAATTTGCCTGGCATGGTGTTTCCTTGTATGACGTATGAAAGATGTTCATCCTGCTGCTGCTGATGCATATCCATGGTCTAGTTTGCTCTTGACCTCAGAAGAATTGACACTCAGACAAATGGAGATAGAAAAAATCTAAAAACTCCATAAATGTACGTCGCTGAAACCCATAGACCATAATGTGAAAAGATGTCACTTGTGTGGAAAAGCCAGGTAAGCGCTTCTTATTCACTGAAATAAGTATACAAAGCTTGTACTTATTACCCTTTTATACTGCTGGTCATTTAGGTCAAGCACTATACTCAAAGGCATGCCATCATTTACCCTCTTCGGCCCAAAGGCCCTGACTCTTAACTGCTGCTTAACCACAGCTCCTCAAGGCCAAACTACAGGAGAGCTGGACTTGGCAGTCAAAGAGAAGGTGTCTGCTGGCTGTGTAATTATCTCAGGTGCCCATGTCTGAGGCACGGATCGTGCGTCTGTGATGCTAAAAGGCAGCTTGCTTCTGCTTAAGCTCCCTCTGATTTCTCCCTGGCGCAAATTAAAATCTGGGCAGAGCTGAAGCTGACAGGTGGATGGCAACGTCACCGCGTGGGCGCCCTGAAGCCACGGCCCGTGGGGTCCGTCCATCTCGGCTAGCGGCTGTCATCGTGGATCACTCCCAGCACAAACCCTGGCTGTCAAAGCACGTCATCCTAGACGCTCTTCCTTAGGCCTCTCACAGCTCCTGTACTGTACTCAACAACCTATTATCAAAAAAGTAACACTCGGGTGATTTTAATCCAGAATTGAACACTTAGCGAATCATTCCTGCCTAAATCTCACTAAGCTGCTTTTAACAAGAGGCCTGGTCTTACTTAAGAAACCCATGACACCAGCTCCACTGTTAGCATGTTTGAGCGCTAAAAAAGAAAAACTTGCCCCCCCCCCCCCAGTAAATAAATCAATGGTGGGGGCATGCTTAGGAAAGTAACAGAGAGCCCAGACGTTTACAGTGTGATCTGCCAATACGTGTCAAGCCTGTTACTCCCGCAGCACTGTGAGTCATGAATAGAAAGCACAAAGTCTGCTATTTATACTGTCAATCCACAGCAAAGCCCTTAAGAAGGTTCTCAGTCATTAGCAAGGAAAACAACAGGGATTCTAAATATATCCCCGGTTTCTAAGGGCAGATGTAGGGTGGTGGAGAGCATGCTGATTTTGGATGTGGATTGGTTTATATCCCGAGAGGAGCCCAGCTGTTGAGCCATTCAGCCCTTGTGCTTGACCAGAATCACTCCAAGAAAACGGCAATCTGAGTAACAAGGTGAAACTGAAGACCGCATTAGTTGCCAAGTTAAATTCTCAAGCATTAATGCTGTTGAAAATACTCATGGGCCACCTCTGGCCCACAGCTGACCTTCAGGGTTCCCTCGACCTTGAGCTGCCATCTATACGTATATCTTATAGGAGCTAGTGAGCTTGGCACCGTGTTTATTAATGCAGGGGCTGCACCTCCTCCTCTGCCCCTCTGCTTGCTCTGGTTAGGCCTGCGCAGCGAGGGTCTGTCGTCCGGAGCAGCAAACTGCCAGCCCTTCATATTAATTCCGAAGCCGTCACCCTGTACTGCAGGAGCTAATAAAGAGGTAATTTTACCCATCATCCAGCTGACAGTGTGCTCTGCTGCTCCGCTCCAGCAATAACCAAACCCAAACAAGATCGTTTTATTAACATAATTGGAAATATAGACAGTGGAGGTCCATACTGCGGGGGAGCCCTGGCGGATCACCACGGGCATGGCTCTGATAGTGATGCAGTGACGTTTTCTGGTTTGCTTTTAATCAAGAGCAGAATGGGGATGGGGAGCAGAGGGGCTGGTAACAGCCCTAATTTCCTTCCAATCGCACCACGAATAGAGCAAAGAAATAAGAAGGACTTTCTAGAAGTTTCACTTCACATAAAGCCTGCAGTTGCGGTTTGGTTTCTGCAGGAAATATGAGAAATCACTGTACCTGCCTGTAAGGACCAGAAATCACCTGAGAAATTAAAATCAGTGAGTGCCGCTGCTGGGGGGGTCTGGGGGGGACAGCATCTTCCAGTAATTTATGGTGATGAGTGACATGTGTCATTACAGATATTTACTTTTCTGTTTTTTTCCTCCTGTGATCCAGAAGTATGGCTTGTATCAAAGAGCTGCCAGTTTAGCAGGGAGAATTTGCTATCATATCCAGTGATAACTTGATGTTTTTTTTCCTCCAGTATTGACGTTCTGAACGCAGCATGACAGCCCAAGCTTTTAAAGGGGACTTTTATGGAAACAGTCATCTTCAAATGGCCACTCAGGCTCCATCTATTTGTGCTACATAGCTGTCGCACCTGTCACACCTTCACTACTCACTGCCTGGAGAGGGCATTATTCCAGAGGGGTCAGAGGCTTTCGTGTTCATATGTGTGGCCTGCCCGTTACATGACCCCGTGTGAATTCTGCTTGACACCAGCAGGAGACTCCATGATGGTGAAATGCGCAATGGCAGCCAGCTGCTGCCGCCCCTCTTTTTGTGTGGGAGTAGAGCCTCGCGTGCTCTGTGACCCCTTCCAGCTCTCCTCTTGCTCCAGTCCTACTCTCCCTTCAAGTAAAGATCCGGCAGCTTCATGATTCAAATTCAAGCCCTTTATAGGCAGCAAAGTGTTCAAAACAAGATCAAAGCAATCTTAACTGTTTTATGAGTCTGCAAAATGATAAATAAATCACATTACACTATCACCCAGAGAGGTTTCTTTGTGTACAATGCATCCAACATCACATGAACTCATTAGGATTTAACACACTGGGTGTAAATTCAAGGACTGAAGGTCTGGAATGGCATGATTTCGATGCTCCAAGAGCAAAAACGAAGTCAGGTATTCTGTGGCCTATGACCCTCTCTATGGGTGACCCCACCAGTTGGACCACCATGTACCAGCCTAGGCACTATCCATCCATTTTCTAAACCACTTATCCTACTGGGTCACAGGGGGTCTGGAGCCTATCCCGGAAGCAACGAGCACGAGGCAGGGAACAACCCTGGATGGGGGGCCAGCCCATCGCAGGGCACACTCACACACCAGTCACTCACACATGCACACCTATGGGCAATTTAGCAACTCCAATCAGCCTCAGCATGTTTTTGGACGGTGGGGGGAAACTGGAGTACCCGGAGGAAACCCCACGATGACACGGGGAGAACATGCAAACTCCACACACATGAAACACTGGCGGAGACCGGAGTCCGGGTCCCAGAGGTGTGAGGCAACAGTGCTAACCACCATGCCACCCCGCCTAGGCACTAGTAGAACATTTTTGCAGAGCTGACTCACTTGTTATAATCTCACTGAATTTCTTAACCATGGTCACTTTTGATCTTCATACAGATGCTAAGGAAAGAGTGGTGGGCAAAGCCAGAGGACTCATCTGCTTTCTGAGGTGTGGACAGGCACAAAAGAGCACATGCTGGGTCTAAAGCCGGCGAAGAGGGACAGTGACAGGAATACACCCCAATGTGAGCCACAGAATGAATGGTGGGATGTTGGTTCATGACCATAGAGATCCTTAGGGGCACATTGATTGCGACAGTCCTCGAAAAATACAAATTTACAGATAAATCGTAACATTTGTTTTTGAGCCCCAAGTATCAAAACAGGGCAGCAGTAGGTATGTGGGACATGGTGGTCTGAAAAGCCAGCCGATCTGGCTCTGATCACCACAGGGCCATCTCATTGCTATCTGCAAAAATCACAGAGCAAAGGGAAGTGAGTCATTTAATTCCACCATGGCACTGTAGGGATCAGCTACCATACAGAGGTGAAGCCATTAGTGTCTGAGCAGGACCTGAACCCATGTAACCCATCAGGGACTCCGGTCTCATTCAGTGAAAGACTTTTTAGTTATATTGCGCAAATTGTTTAGCTATTAATACACAAATTTCAATAGTCTTGTATCATTAAAAGCCAACAGAGAAACACCTATTTCACTTCTATTGATGTTAATAAGAAGGGCTAATCAAACGCAAGCAAATTCTGAATTTGTTACACACTCATTATATCTAAACCCTATAAACACATACTTTTGATAAATTGACAATTCTGCGTTAGAGAATATGGAACGCATCACGTCATGTAGCTAACTATGAAATTTTCACAGTGGTTTATAAAAATGCTTTAAAACAAATATTACTGAACAATATATTTTCCCACAGCCAATCAGATCATTTTAAAACATTATACTGCAAACCCAGACTCATAACATTTGGACTGATATTACAATCTCCATAGGAATATACAATTTGTCATAAAATGCTGTAAATGCTAATAATGCTCTATATCTTTATATAGTTTTGTGATGAAAGAATAAATAACTGGAGGATGACAAGAGACGTAAAAACTACCATACATGGGAATGATCTTCATAAAACAAACTGCTTCAGGCGTTTGATGAGATTAGAGTAACCATGATGTATAGAGGGATTTATGACTGCATATATGAACTGGTCCTTTCTGCAAACTCAAAACACTGACCTACTTTCCTACTATACAGTTATTGATGCTCGGTAATTCCTGCAGAATTTGAAAATGCACATTGATAGATGGGCTTCTTAACATCCAGGATCTGAAAAAAACAGCTAAATTAGGCCTCAGGTTTTAATTACTTTTTGGAATATTGTTTTGGCCTCATTCAGTTTTTCCTTGGTCTTATTAAATGCCCCTAAATCTCCAGTGTGACAGATTAAAATGGCCCGGACTCTATTATTAAAGCTTGTTAAACTGTTAGGTATATAAACCGATTTGTTCATGGAGGGAAAATCGTCCCCTGAGAGATTATATTACCAGAAAAACTGGCGATTAAATCAGTAATGTATAACTAACGGAAACACTTTGTCCCTGTACTTCTAAACAATAGCATGGTTAGTTAGAAATCAAGAATATTATTTGACTTTTAAAGATTACACTATCTACACTACACTCACCTAAAGGATTATTAGGAACACCTGTTCAATTTCTCATTAATGCAATTATCTAATCAACTAATCACATGGCAGTTGCT
>JABFDZ020000001.1:52064043-52082023 GCA_019775955.2 Pollimyrus isidori
TGGGGTTGGCCGATCAAGCTATTTTTAGCCAATATCGGCCGATCATGATCGGTGGCCGATCAATCGGAGCATCACTAATTATTATTATTATATAAGTAACAGGGTAACAGCAGGTTTATAATTTTCCACAAATATTAAGGGAATGTGTGACATTTTGTCCCACATCTGGACACATCTGGCTGTCCAATTTATTAAGGCTTTGGCTTTCGAACAGCCCTAGCTTGATGAAACTGTCGGGGCTTGGTGCAGGTTTCCTGGCACGGAATAGCTCTTCCACTGCCAGTAGGAACCGAGCTGTACATGACCGGTAATGTGAACTGAGTGGTTTCCATTGCAAAATATGCTTGCCAACTGTACAGACTAGCAGGCCCGAAAGCGTGACCATACTGAGCTGGGTGCATCACCACTATATACCTGATTGGTCGAAATGCATGGGGATACTGGTATTCTGCGCATAGATTAAATGTGTCACAAACCCACTAGGACCAACAGAGATTATTGATAGAACCTTTATTGGAGAGTGCTAAAGGAACTGAGACTGGGAGTGGCCAGGGACGTGGTCGTGCAGGCAGGACCGAAAATCAGGAGATTGAGCAGGCCAGAATCAAGATCCAGGTCCATAGTTGGGGTCATAGGCAAAGGGGTCGGGAGTCGGGTGGTCCATCCGAAGACAAAGGCAAGGCACACTGGGTATTCACGAGGAGGAAGAGTGAGGGGAGGAAGGGCAGGAGGGAGGTTGAGACGGGTCGCAGGGAGAGTCAGGCAGGGCAAGCAGGGTGGAACACACTCAGTATGTCTATTTTCATCTACAATACCTCGCACCAGGCTGTGGTGTTTTTAGGCTTATATCTAACATGGAGTCCAGGTATTGCTTGGGGCTGCCACCACCCATTGCTGGTTCAACGGCGGGATGTGAAAATATGAAGGAAAAAGCATATATTACATGTAGGCTATTATTCAGAGCTGTGTGTGAAGTCTCACGCATTGACCCCACATTTTAACCTGTTCACATGCTCACACGCCACACCTTGTGTTTCTCAGGCTGAGAAGTAAGGGAACAGTGTAAATGGCCATAAATCAAGTAATTCTTATTTAGGGTTTATTATCCCCCCCCCTTTTATTTAGAACTCACATTTTCATCTATGTTCCATTTTTATGTGAATGCAATAAAGACTTTTATTTTGGTGAATGCGCGTGTTTTTTTGCCGGTTTAGTTTGTTCACAGTATACATGGGAAGGAGAAAGGAAAGAAGGGTGAAGAAGTAATGACGGTTCAAACGATAAACCATGTCAGTGCCTGGTAAATAGGTTGGACAAGGTAAACATATTTATTATTATATAAAGTTAAAGATATGCAGCATAATCTAAAAGAAGCTTATTTATGTTTATACCCATTTGTACATGAAAGTTGTGGGAAAATTCATTGATTAAAATTTTTATTCTTTCTTTTTGACAGCTTTTGAGTTGAGTTTTGAATTCAAGAAATAAAGCCCTTTTTTTCCTTGATCATCAGTCATCAGTCCTTGAGCTGTTTCGATAATTTAACCGGGTAAGTACAATTATGCCCACTAAGGTGCCCCATTATATAAAATTAATAGACAATGCTCAGGCATATGAAGTGTAGTTTTCTGCGGCGTTCATAACTGCAGAGTTACAAGTTAACAGCCAACTACCAGGCAATCAAAAACTAGAATTTGTTGTATCGGGGTAAATTTATTTCCAAAATGAGTTAGCCTACATGTGATCCCGATGCAAGTTGGTATGCAGAACAGGTGGAAGTGGAGAAGGAAGATCTGATGACTGCGGTAAGCATGGTTCTGAAGTCCAAGAGACCCACGTTTCGCCTCTAATGTAATCTCACTCCAAACTTGAGAGCCTTGATACTATTCATTATTAGTGATATCACAAATCTCGACGTATTAATGCTTTCCCGATTGCTTAGAATTTGAAAATTTCCAAGCTCAAACTGAAAGTACTATAAAACAACAGAGAAGGAGTGTACTCATAATGCAAATGTATATAGGCGAATGCCAATTTTTCCGTTGGTGTTTAATACTTGCAAACACAACGATTCTCACAGATCTAGTAGCAGACATTACCACCCAATAGTAATAATAATTGCACATTTTAAAACATGATGTACACCGTGTGAACACTAAACATGCTTCTCTTCGGTTATTTCACCCCCAGTCAGCAAAACAGACAGCTGGTACGTCGCTGATACGTGTTTTTAAGGTCGGTATTTAGTAGCGATTTCAGTCGTTTGCACATTGGTATGGAAGGCCAACGGAGCCAAAACCTCTACTTTGACGTCCGTGTTAACGAGTCCTATTTTGACATGTGAACATGCAAACAAATAACGTCTTAACACGTACATTATTTACGTGTTAAGCCGTTGGGACGGGTTAACACGGCCAATTTGAACGTCTTAAGACGTTTAAAATTGGGTGCTGCCGTTTTATCGGTTTTTGAGGGAAAGCCCAGCAGACAGTTATTGCAAAAAGAGAAAAATGTTCACAATCGCACACATTTAAATAGGGGATCCTGCAGCGAAACTAACTTATTACTATTACAGTTCTTTTTTAAAAAATTAGATTTGTTTATACTACGCGGAAAAAATAAACAGTGCAATGCACAGAATAATTATTTTGCATTTTTAAATATTTTAATACTGCAGCACAAGAACAATACATGCCAAAGTATGGCAAGTCGTTTTAACATTTGGACTGGATATGTATTGCAGATATCTGTAATTTAATTCTTCATAGTGAGCATTTCAGATATCCACTATGACATTCTTCCTATCCACAATTGTCATTTCAGATATCTATAATGGCGATGCGACGTACATCCATATAAAATATAAGCCAGCTAAATTATTGATGCCATTCATATTGTTGCTATGACAATTCTCCATAAACTCCTTATTACAAATAAATTAATAACTACATAGGTTTTAATATAAAACTAATAACTTGCACTGTAAAATATAAAACGTTCTTTGTTTCGTTCCGCCTCACTTCGCTGAATATATAGTTGGTCTACTGTTAATGAGGCAGAACAGAAAGCGATGAGCATGATACATTTAGCTCATCTGCACTGTTCAGCACAAATACACACTCCAGTGCAATATTAAATCAATATTACCCGAATTTACCAGTTTTGCTCCAGTTTCATTTTTGATTTGGTCACCCGGAAGGTCTGCTGACAGACAGCTACTGCAAATGGCGTGTTGAGGGGCTGTCAGCTGTTCGCAGTCAGTGCAAGGGACAGTCGTTCATTCATAAAATGCATAATTTTGACCAGAGCATGTAAGTGGAGCTCTTCACTCACAGAGCTGTATGCTCCTCCAGCATGCTCCAATCACAGCCGCTTCGCTCATTACCCCGGGATCAATTTTAATCCCGCTCCAAGGAAATTGCTCACCGCTATCTCCAAAAATAAAAATAACCCAGCAGCATGCCCCTTTGGGGCCCGTGTGAGGCCGCTGTGGGCCCCATTACCGGCGTGAAATGTGGGGCACGTGTAGGACCCTTGTGGGGCCATTGTGGGCCGCCCAGACTAAGCTGAGTGGGCCCCATTGGAGCCCATTGTGGACCCACAGTATGCCGACACTTTGAGCTGGCCTACACATACATGCCCTGCATTTTTTGGCCTGCTCAATGCTCCCCTGTGGGCATACTGTGGGCTCACTGTGAGGTGTACTGCGGTCACATTGGGCACACTCTGGGGGATACTATGGGCACATTGGGCAAACTGTGGGCACATTGGGCATACTATGGGGTGTACTATGGGCACATTGGGCATACTTTGGGTAAATTGTGGGTATCCCGTGGGCCTACTGTGGAGACATTGGGAGGGAGGAAAGCTGTGAAGCCACAGTGCTCCAGTGTCCCTGTGGGCATGCTCTGTGGGTCTTTAACAAATAACAAAACTAGTTTGGTTCTATACTGCCAGTATACCAGAACATTATTTTTAAATCGTATGCAGAATATTAATTTTGCACTTATTGAAAGTAGCAGTAATAAACTACAAGTAATATGTTTCAAACACATCTGTTCACAGACAGGTTAAAAGAAAAAATCAAGAAAACATATTGAAAATTGAATACAAAACTGAGTCTGTAATTGAGTACTAAATATATTTTTTATTAAACAGAACAATGAGCACATAGTATTACATACATAAATGATCTATATTAAATCAATCCCCTCAGTGTCCTTCTGCTCCTTCCCCCATCCTGGACTCTAGCATTCCGCAGCCATCTTTTAATTGGCTAATTTTAGTCACAGCATCTAATCGAGAAAAAAAGAACGACTGAAATGCTAATGTAAAAAAATCAAAAACGAGGTATATATATATATATATATATGGATTGTGTTTTTTCCGTTTGGATATCTGAAATTAAAATTATGATTAGTAACATCTAGAAGCCACTCCTCTCTGCCACCTCTCATCTGTTCTGCCAGTTTAAGTAAGCCCGAGATTCACCCCTCCAACAAATGGACTTTGCTGAATACAACATCACAGTCACGTTTGACACGTAATACATACGTTGCCTTTATGTAATCATGACGTAGGACTCACATGGCTAAACCTAGAGTCCATGTAACTACAACATAGATACCGCGTGACTACAATGTACAGGGCACGTACTGCATACGTGTAGCCCCTACGTCAAAAGGGGTGTGTACGTTTATGCCAACCAACAGCATGGATGCATTAAAGGTACAATAGTCTTAAAACGATCAAATTGGACGTGTTAACACGCAGTTTTAACATGTGTTAAGACGTCTGAATGGCTTATCACATAAATAATGTGCGTGTTAAGATGTTATTTGTTTGCGTGTTGACATGTAAAAATATGATGTGTTAACACTGATGTCAAAGCAGACGTTTTGGCCCCGTTGGCCTTCCATACATTGTCACTGCGTAGCGCCTCTACAACAGCTCCATCCAAGCGATGTAATCGCAACGTTTTTCGTCTCAATATCGATGAAAACGTGACGTATAGGCAAAACTCCACAATGATTCCGCAACCCTTTTTATTAACCTATTGGATAATATATATATATAAAAATACTAAAGGTGTTCGTTACAAGTTTTTATTTAAAAAAAACAAACAAAAAAAATGAAATGCACACACAAAATATAAAATGCACACAAAAATGAAAAAAATACAGAAAAATAAAAATACTGAAAGAAAATAACTATCGGACACGCCTGGTCAGCCTGTCACGAGCTACTCATTGGTGGTTGTTTCAGCTTCAGCCTCATTTGGACTAGACACCAGTGGGTTTCGTAATGCAGTCTCTAAAAAACAGAGCAGACACAATTCACTTACATTAGACCTTATTAGATCTGTTGCTGTAAGGTCAACAACAGAGGATACAGCATTACTTGAAACACATGTATTTCATCTTTTTTCTGGCAGCTGTTTTTTACACAAGGCCACTATACACAATAGTTTATTTTTCCACTGATAACAGTTTGGATCAGGAGTTAGTTATTGTAAAAGAAGTTATGTGCATGCAGGTGATATTTGTATAGATTTATCTACACCCTCCTGCAGTGCAGTCATTGCAGTCAGGTCTCGAATACTATGAGGAGTACAACTTGTCCGACTTGGCTGCAGTCAGTTTATACTCCACCCCTGAAGCCGCAGCCAGATGCTCTTGTCACGTCAGCTGCAGACAGACCTAAAGCCCAAATCGAACGCAGCCACAGATTCAATTACTTAGCCTTGGTATCCCGGATGTATAACTTGTATTTTTAACCTCGTATTTTTGCACATGAATTCGGACCATCGAATTGGAGCAACTTTGAAATGTTATCTTTGTATTTTTAACCCATATTTCCAATGCATAAATATTCAATGTTAGATTTTCAGTGGCATATTTAACTCCATATAGTATAAGTTGCCCGTGCGTAAAGAAATTCTCAAAGAAACATCTGGAAGAACAAGATGGTAAAAAATTACTATCTTGTATTATGGTGAAAATTGAAAAGCATAATTGTGATCATTTTCAGTATGCACATGTATTTTATGAGAGTGATCTTACGCCATAGTAAGTAATACAACTCAAATTAATAGCAACATACAAACACATCACACAAAAGGTCGAGCATGGTGACGTTAGCATAGCCATAGATGCTAAAATGGTTAAATAATAAGTTTATAACAATAAATAATCAAATCTGAAACCATTTAAGAATGAAATTATTTTTAGCCTACCTTTCCAACCAAGTGTACGCGATGGAATAGACTTCTTTTTTTCTTGTCTTTTAAAACCATGTTTCTCAACCACTGAGGAGCCACGAAGGCTATAGATTTGGCCGCAAATTTAAAACTGAGACTGGCTATTAGTCCGTATATGGCCGCCAGCGCCACGTTTAAATCTAACCATGATGCATTGCGTCAGGACCTGAACGCATTGCTTTAAGCCAGCCCTGTATGCCCAAGGCACAGTGTGTGTATTGTGAATTAACACTTTCAAACAAGGCTCTAAAACCATAAAAACTCAAGCGGCTTATTGAAATAAAGCACCAAAAATTTATTGGAAAACCACTGGAGTACTTTCAGCGAAAACATGATGGACTACAACTGCAGAAGCAGACCATTGTCTCCCTAACAACACACTTATTTAAGAACAGTTGCATGCATAGCCATCTGGCATTGCCAAGTCTTCACCCACAGTGGGACATCTCTCACTAGATCCCCAAACAAGCGCGCACACATTTAAAATACTGTCATATAAACAGGATATCAAATAAACATTATCAATAATAACAAGAAACACTTAACAATGCCCCGTATATGAAATAGCTATGTAAATCATACCATACGGTACATCATACCATACCCTAATATGACAAGTAAATAATACATTAAATAATATTATTATATTCCAGAGGCAAACAAACCGCCTTTTCTAAACAAGATCCGACGTGATGCATAGTTTTCCCTACTAAAAAACGACCTTCGACTTAAAAGTGACGATCTGACGACCATCACTTTTCAACACCGGGGCGATCCGACGTTTTCGCAAATAAAACGCGATGCTTCGTAATGGAAGACAATCCAGTTGTGACCATCTGCCGTTTATGTGATGTATCGCCTACGTACTTGTGCTGACAGGGCCGTTGCTTCAAAGCCCGCCATTACCAAGCCAAGCCTTCGATAGGACAACCGAATCAAGCATGAGCGGTGCGGCTGGAGTTCAGCTCGTTTTAGTGATGTGGTTAACCGTTACTTTGGTGTAATCGTACTTGGCGACCCACAATTTGTTACTTAATACTCATTACCCAATACTCGTTACCACTTGGGTTGGCTATGCATACAATAACAAATGCTGCTACCTATAGTATACTGTAGTCAGTAAGCCTACAGTGCTTAGCAGCGTCGCCTTAGTGTGGGTAATTTCACTCAAGATGCGATTGCTGGTTTTAAGAGTTGCAATCATGATTGCTTTCTCAAAACTGAGTGTCAAGATGCACTGTGCATGGAGCACAAACAATGGAGAGCAGGATGCCAGGAGTTGGTAAAGAAACCGGGTTTTAATAAAAAAGGCAAGGCAAAAGCAGACTAAGAATACAATGACCAGACTGGGGAAACAGACTGAAACACAGACTAAATACACTGAACTAATGACAGCAACAGGAAACAGCTGGTAAACACAGGGAATCCAGGTTAACAAAGGGACGTGGCACACGAGATTGGAGGAATGGGTCTTGACATTGACAGCCTGTATAAAAAATATGCCCAACTGAATAAAGATAAGAAAAAAAAATCCATATATACACTTATCATGCTGTCAGTCAACTCAAATGTGCTGTCAAGCTGCTATAAGCTATCTGTCATAGTTTTGAACAAAGATCGCGGTTTAGGAACATGATCATTTGCACTTTTTCAGCTGACGGAAATTAAATGGATATCGGTACCGCAGTCGGTAGTCATTCAGCTGATGACCGAATCGTTACTCGGTACCTTCAGCTGGATAGTGGAAATGGATTTATCGAGTGATTACTCAAAATGGGAGGAGCCTGGAGGCAAGTCTCAGGCTAGACCAGGGGTGCCAATATGTTGTTTGGGAAGGTAATCTGGGTAGATTTTATGGCATAAAAAATTGAGGATGGATGACAAGTTCAGCCGCTCCAGTTGCTGCAAAACTCGAGAAACTCGACTCACCTACTTAACCTCCAATTTATTTCTACCCTACTTAAGAAAGGGTATAAAATGAATGGAGGAGCAGGACCAAGTAAGAATCCAAAAACCTACCACTTCCATACGGAATGGGAGGAGGACTTTTTCACCATGTCAGATTCCAAGTGCGTTTGCCTCATCTGTCAGTCTACCATTGCTATCCCGAAGAAGGGAAATGTGGGGCGGCGTTTTCAGACTGTTCATAAAAACTACGACATGAACTTCACTCCAAAAAGTGAGCTGAGAAAGAGAAAGGTGAAGGAACTAAAATCCCAGTTCAATTCAAAAATACTTCTTAAAATTATTAATAATAATAATACTCTGTATTTTTATACATAAATATACAGTAGGTAGATCATTTTGACTTGGTCATGCATAAGTAGCTTGTATGCTGAGAAAGTGTGGGCACCCCTGGACTAGACGGAGCCCAGTTGCTAACCCCCCCAATCAGACTCCTATGTGGGCCATACAGCATGCAGTCAATGAGTGCAGGCGTCAGATAATGGAAACAAGCTGTAACTGCATGCCAGCCAGAACTGCCGCAGTAACCCCCCTGCTTTAACAATTCTGCAGGGATTAAGTCAGTGCCAGGGGACTTGTTATTCTTCAGGGAGTGGACAGCTGATAACACCTCCTGGAATGTTGGGGGCTGATTAAAGCTGTCGATTTGTGGGTTTTTGGGCAGTTTGCTCAGAGTAGTGCTGTGTACATCATCATTCTGGTTTAGAGTCCAGAATCCTCTGCAAATCCTGTCAAGCTTTCTGCCATAATCATCTGGAGGTAATCATTGGATGAAGGGGTTTTTAGGGTTACCTGGTCTGCTTTGTGCATATTGTTCAGAAGATTGTGTATGTGGTCCGAGTTGCTGTCCAACCAGTCTTAGTGTTTTTTGCTCTTAAAGCCTATTGTCTGGGCTGCTGCTTCATGGAGGGCTGAGCTAATGGCTGTCCACTGTTCTTCCAGCTGGTGGTCACCACTTAGGAAGAGTTCTAGCTCCCGTAGTTTTCCAGCCAGGGAGCAACAAAACTAATCTCTTTACTTAGTGTTGTCCAGACGCACACATTCAAGCCGCCACCCATTGGGCCCGCAGGGGGGGTGCACTTTCAGGTAGACTTTGAACACTATCATGCGGTGATCTGTCCAACACTCTGCCACCTCTCATGGCCCAGGGTATGAGCACATCACTGGCATCACAGCGTCTCACTATAACATAGTCTATCAGGTGCCAGTGTTTGGAGCGTGGGTGCATGCATGATGTTTTATATTTAGCCTTCTGCTGGAAGATGGTATTGGTTATGGTCAGGTTGTGCTCAGAGCAGAGGGCAAGTAACCTCATATCATTTGAGTTGGCCTGACCAATCCCATGTTTGCCAAGTACTCCTTTCCATATCTCACTCCTCTTGCCCACTCAGGCGTTAAAGTCCCCAAGCAGAATGATCTTGTCATTCCTGGGGATCCTGCGAAGAGCCTCATCTAGTGACTGATAGAATAAGTCTTTTATCTCACTGTCGGAGGGCAAGGTTGGAGCATATATGCTAAGGAGTGTGGAAAATTGGTTATTCACCAGGGGGATTTTCACTGATGCACACAGGTGTTTCGGTGAGCCTTGGCAGCAGTGTGTTTTTATTGGCCAATCCCACCCCATGCAGATGCGGTTCGCCAGTAGGGTAGCCTTTCCAGAAAAATGTGTACCCCATCCCCTCCTCTGTTAATGATCTTTCATCCAGTAGTCAATGTTATAGTGACTCAGCTCGGCCACAACCAGTTCTGTTCTTCTATGGGGTCTTCCAGAGTTGGGGGTCCAGGAGAGTCCTTATGTTCCATGTTGCCAGTTTCAGGTTGTAAGATTTATTACTTCTATTTCAACCGCAGTGGTGGAATGACCAGACAGGCACAGTAACCTGGTCCAGGTTTGGCTTAAGTGGCATTTTTTAGCCCACCTTTTCTAGGCCCCTCCTCAGATTGAGGTGAACAGTGGGATCCCTAAACAGGGCTGCTCAGTCACACAGGGGTCTGCGGAGGACATCTGCCACTCATTCCCAGCTGTCGGCGACCAATACCCTGTGCCACTGCCATGCAGGGCTCTGACTAAGAGCTTCCAGTCCATTCGTACCTGCTCCCGTTGCCAGAAACCCCATCACCGCCAGTCTTCAACCAGATGTAGCTCCAGATAATATTCACCATGGAGGGCGATTTTTTAAAGTGCCATAGGAGTTGCGCTACCTCCAATCTTCACCGTGATGAGGTAAACCTAGTGTCATGGGTGGGCCCAAGACGACCAGTCCCACATCATAGCTGCAGGAGGCTGCCGGGTCCTTATTCTGTTTAGGCCCGCCTTTGCACACCGCCAGCGCATTGCTTTTCTGGAGGGGTGTGCTCCCTTAGCCTTACCTCAGTAGGCCTACCCACAAGGCAGGGGGCTATTTGCCCATAGGCATATCCACGTGTGGTGGGCTTGCACACCGCGTCTCTGGGGCCCACTGCTGCTCTGACATCCCTTGCAGTTTTGCCTGGGACTACAGGCAAACCCAGTATCCAGTTACCATGTGTGGCCACGAGGAGGCACCGCAAGGGTCTTGAGCCTAAGAGCCTATGTACTGGTATGAGGAGACTTACACACTTGGCTCCTCTTCTCACCCCCTGCAGGGGCTAGCGAGTGGCGGTAGCAGAAAGCAGAAAGTTGCAAGCAGAAAGCAACATGCCGCATGCACTACAAGCTATAAGCACCTCTACCCTGACCTACCGCACTAGATGCTTCACACACACCCTGTGTGGTTGACACACACACACATGCATTCAGTGTTACATTCATGTAACACTTCATGACACAACAGCACAAGTTCATTTTAAACATGTAATTTGAAGCACATGGCACAAGTGTCCCAACTTACCAAAGATAAAACTGGACGAAACGCTCACTTTTGCATGTATACAAACCAAACGGCGATTTGACCCACAATACACTGTGGCTATAGCTAGTGTGAGGTCAGCGAACAAAGACCGATTGAGTGGACCTGCTGGCTGGACCAAAAACACAAGGATGGATCACTTGGACATTTCTTACATGAAACACAAAGCAATACCCTGTGCAAATATTTTTAATAGGATGGGTGTGTAATCAATGTAAAGTAATTTGATTTAAAAAATTGTGTTGTTACTGTAATATAACATGCGCTTCAAATTACATGTTTAAAATGAACTTACAGTATGCTGTTTTGTCATGAAGTGTTAAATGAAGGTATAAGTGAAACAAATAAGCTATGTTAACATTCATTGTTCTTATTAACCCTTTAAAAAGAACTCAGTAAATGTTTGTGAAATAGCTTACTGAGTAACACCACATTCATTACTAATAAGTTACAGAATGTTTCACTTTATAATACTGTTCTTGTTCTTTAGTAACTCCTATGGAATAAGTCAGTAACGCCACATTCATTACTAATGAGTTACAATTAGTTTTATTTAGATCATCATTAAGATTTCATTCCTTATTCAAAATACATGCATTAATTTCTTAATGTTTAGAAAAGATCAACAATATGTAGTGGAGCACATCATGTGGCAAACACGAGTCTCTGATTGACCATCCCTTCAGTTGGACTTCAAAGCAGTTTGAAGAACACTGGCACACGGACTGAAGTGAGGTACACAATTAAAATGTAGGTACTGTATACATATTTTATGCAGTAACATTTTGTACAATAAGTTGTATGTCATACAGACAAGTACAGTAGGAAGAAACAAGCCTGATTTTCCAAAAGGAAAAGAATGCCAAAAACCATTGAGAACGGTAGCCTATACATCCCAGTTAGTCCACAAAAGCACTGTTTATTTGACGAGTAATGAACTAGTAGTTATTAGAAATAATCCATAGTTAGTAGATAATTCCCAGAGACCTGCAATACTCAGTAGTTCCTAATGAGGTACTAGTGAACTACTATAATAATCAGTTCACTATTACCTATTGAGTAATTAAGCATACTTCCTTTGTAGTGAATAGTACTAATTTAGGTGTTAATGAAGCACTACTTCTTTGTTTCTGTTTACTTCCTGCATATTTACCTGTTAACTGCGGGACAGTAAAGTGTTACCAAATCTGCACCACTAGCTCGTTTATACGTTAGGAATGGTAAGTGGATCAGTATCATGCTTTTGTGGAAGCTGAATGGCATATTTTAGCCTGTTTTCAGCAGCGGTAATGAACTGTATTCTTCTTCGATTTGAAAAGTAAAAGCTGTAATTACATTAATATGTTACGTTTTATTGTTTTGGCTCACAGATAATGGCCTGTCTTGATTCCCTGCACTCAGTATACCCCCTATAAAGTATAAACCGTTAAAAATGAATATGTTAATGAAAATAGCTTATGATTGCAAAGTTCAGCAATGCGAGTTGTTTTAAACGGTTGCTACGGAAATATGTGCGGTACTGTTCCCTCCCCTGAAGGATCAACATGTTTTACAGAATCGGTATAAAAAACATGACGGATATTAGCATATTTATCCATCGAAATCTTTATTCAAATGTAGCAAGCAGTTCGGCTAGGAGGACATTCACACAAGTAAATATACAGTGTGAAAAACACTGTATATCATCTTCAGGTGTCACAATCGTACTCTTAAATCACATTTGTATATAATTACAGTGCATCTGCTTATGTTAATTAGTCGTCTGTCTCTGTTTGCATTGTCCCTTTTGTAATGCATTTAGCCAAAGATTTGTAATCTTTATACAAACCTGTGCAGATGTATGAATGACATAATGGTTATTTAAAGTTAAGGAAGGTGCCCGCTTTGCTCTGCATGAAGCATAAGAATGTGAAGGTCTGAAGCCGCCGCCTCCCCCCAGCATGAAAAGAGCGCCCCCCCCGCTAAGCTTGTAATTACATTTTTTCGGCCAGCAGCCCGCTTGTCTCATGTCTCTGTGGTTTATTAGGCCAGCTTTATCGGTTAGAGATTACCGTTCCCTCGTCTGCATGGCCGCCATTCTCACTCCTTCCAAATGGAATGGGACATAGGAGTGCCCTCTGTTTCGTTGGAAAGGACATCAGCGGGATGGCGGGAGAGGACGGGACTGGTTTCGCTTCAGAAGAATATAAGAATATATAACTATGTCTCTCTGACAGGTCCTCCGACGGCCCCTGTGGTCCCCTTGTGTAAGCGCCGAAATTGTTACATTTAATGTTTTCGAAAATATGGCCAACCGCTAAGCGGAGAGAAAATGCAATACAGCGTGAGTGCTGTCCAACGCTGTGTGCAGAACTTCCTCTCTGTGTGGGCGTCACTAACTGTGTGACATGAAAACATCAACATGGCGCCCTGCTTCTGCTTAGGATCCTCCGGGCTTTTCTCTTTATCTTGTGGCACACACTGCTGCAGGTTTTTGTCTGTTGGGTCTCAGACCATGATCCGCTTAAATCCACGTCAGGCAGTTATTTTATAACTTTTATTATGCGTACTATACTTTGTTTGATAATCTTTGGAAACAAGATATTGTTTGTAAAGTTCAGTCTGTACTTGTTGACCCTTAATATTGCATCATCCGTGCTCCTGTCCAGGTTTAAGTAGCTGGAAGATTGATGGAGGTTATTTTATCTAAAAATAGAGGAGGAGAACTCAACGGTTTCTCTTGTTGCAGGTATTGTGATTGGATACGACGGGATTGTGATCATCTGTCCATCACGCCCTGTTGTTTTGGTGCTGAAGTTGTCTTTGATGAGCTTCTCCAATCTGCTCTGTGCTTCTGGTCCCTTCAAGGAACAGGATAAAATAAACTTGTCCCAGGTTTGCCACAGGGGGGTTATTTCCATAGCTAAAATTATGAGCCCAAAAGCAGTAAACATGTAAATAAGAATGATAAAGCCAATGAAAAGTTTATATATACACTGTGTATGTGTGTGTGTGTGTGTGTATACAGTGGTACCTCAGAACTCCAACTTAATCCGTTCAGAACTCGGATCGAATCCCAAAAAGTTTGACTTCTGATCGAATTTTCCCAGTAAGAAATAATGGAAAACCAATTAATTACTTCCCACCCCCAAAGAATTACACCTAAACATGTTTTTTTTTAGCATTTAAACACAAAATGAATCGGCTAAAACAAGAAGAGCATATACTGTACTAGACACATCTAAGCACATTTATAAAAACAGTAATTTGTAAAGCAAGATAAACAAATGTATCCTGCCCCGGTTGTCCACTCCATCCGTGTGCCACGCCTCCTCATTAACCCTGTGCCCATGTGATCAGCTGTTTCTGGTTGTTTTCATTAGCTCTCTGTATTTCGTCCGCATTTCAGTTTGTTTTCCCAGTCCGGTCATTGTAATCTCTGTCTGCATTTTGCTTGTATGTAATTGAACCCCGTATTCCCCGATACCCTGACTTTGCGCCTTTGTCTCCGTTTAGTCCCTGCTGGGCTCCACAAAATTAATATAATTAAATGTATTAATGGTTTATTATTAATATTAAAAGAATTAATAAGAAATCTTTATTCTGAAATCTATTTTATTTTATTATAAAATAAAGTACTACTGTCTGTTATTGTCTAAATGTATTTTTACTGTCTAAATATATGTATTCAGCTAGTGTCATAATTTTATTCTCCAGATGAACGCTTGCTGAGGTAATATTCTGAGAAGACTTTTCATCTAATTATGCATACATTTAATAAATGCTCAGAGTGAGTAATTTCTACTTTTTCAAAGCTAAACATTTTTATTAGTATCAGGCTGAAACTCCAGCTATATTGAGCACAGAGTGACTTGGTAAGTTGGTGGAACACCATGAGTTTATGTGTTGATGTGCTTTCCTGGGGGCAAATGTAGCCATGCCAGGACAACTTGCACCACTTGACTCATGCTTTTATTTCATTTAAATAATATATACACACTTGATTTTTTGCATATATTTTGGCTAGTGCTTTTATTTAAAGAAATTTACGGTTTTTAATTTACCGATTTAAGTAGTTATATAGGAATTTAATTCAGTTACACTGAAGCACATTTTACATGTTTTTCACCTGTAAGCTAATTTGACAAATTAAATAGAATTTATATTTAAAATCATGTTACGTTCTTTTAAAATATAAATTTCCTCATCTTATCGGGTCTATATGGATTCGCATTATATACTTTTTCTATGGATAATTGGTAACACTTTACATTAACTGCACCTTCATAATGCTTTTATATTGCATTCATAAAACTTTCAGTACACCTTCATAATGTATTCATGAAGTATTTATAAAACATTCATAAACATCATGTAAGTATACCTTTACATCATAACATCCCTTAACAAGCATTATATAATAACATAATAACTGTCTAATCGTTTAATGTTTGTTATTAATGTATATTAAAGCTGTTAAGGAATGTTAAGCTGTACTTGCGTGCTACTTATGAATGTTCTATGAATGCATTATGAAGGTGCACTGGATGTTCTATGAATGCATTATGAAGGTGCACTGGATGTTCTATGAATGCATTATGAAAGCGCACTTAATATAAAGTGTTAATGGATATAATTTATCCATTCCAGGAGTTGAGGCTCAACATATGGAAAAAAATAATATCTCATCCTTTGATATTCAGGACACACATTTAGCGAAGACCCTCGGACATATTCATACACTCCTTAGTACTTTTTACGTACTAAATTCCCAATATATCTTTAGCAGAAAATTACATCTCAATTGAGGCATTTGCTAAAGAAGAAAAGGTGTAAACATTACCCAAACATTATGATTGCTAACAGTTTGCAGGTTAAACTTCCAAACTAAGGTATGAGATTTTTGTAGCGTGTACCATGCATCCCATCTGTTTTGTGCTGCTCAAAGACTGATCTCCAGGGAGAGTTGAATTAGAATGGGTCATCTTCTGTTCACTATCTTCAGGACACAGATCCTTAAGTTTTATTTCCATCTGTGCTGGACCATGTGCAGGGCAGGTTTGTTGTTTCTGGAGCTTCAATTAAAAGTTTGCTCTGCATCCCCCCTCAAATGTTTAAAAAATGAAATAAATAGCTAGTGAATATTGTCATAAGATTATTGCTATCTAGCCAGTAAGCAGAACACGCCGCTTCACTATCTCCTAAATAAGGAATGCCTAATATTTTGTGTGGGGAATGGGACCTGAAAGTTTGAGTGGTAATAAACACCACGGTTGATTGGGTGATGCACGGCAGAGCCATCCACAGGCCCAGCTCTTATGGATGACATGTTTCATTAACGATTAATAAGATCATAAGAAATTTACAAACGAGGGGGGACAATCTTGGTAGCTCGTGATGAGTCAATTAGGGATGGGCTAATCCACATTTTTTCAGTTCTCATCCAATTCTGATACACAACTGCCAGTACTGATGCAGATTCCAGTACAAGAGCTCTTTTTACTTTAATACTTCAATACTTTTACTTTAATATTATCATTAGAGGTGCACTGATAACACTTCTTTTAGTGCTGATAAGATCCCGATACTTGACCAGAGGGTCTTGGTTGATATGAGTATTGATCTTATATCCAACTAGGGGGGCAAACTAGTAAATAAGAATGAAAAATATATGCCAAAAAGCTTTGTTAATTAGGCTACTAGAAACATACCTAACGCATTAGTACATCTTGTTTTAAGTTTTTGTTCTTGTTTTTGAGGCAATTGCAGTTCAATTTTAATATCTTCTGTGTGTGTGTATGCAAGTGGCAAATGTTTAAAATGCTGCAGTTTTTCACCCACTGGCAACAGCATCACTTCACTGCGATAACATCCCCTCATGTATCACAAGCTGCACCAAATGCTCAAAACAGCCCGAGCTAGCAAACTCCCTAATCATCCATTGTTTCTTTCATATCATTTGTGTTGTCTCGCACAATTGCGTGAGCTTTGTTTAGTGGGATTTTCCACTGCACACTACTTCCACATCTCAAAACTTAAAAATCTTTTTTTACAAGTATTGCAAATTACTGTGCTATTATTTATTGTTTTAAGCGTAAAACACTTACAGATGGTCACCCACTTATCTGATACAGTGTTTCTCCTAGGTTTACAGCTTTTGTCACTGCAATATATCTTTCTGGGCTCCTGGAAGAACATTTCTAGAGCCTCTTGATATGGGAAGTAGGGCAGGGCAATTTGGCCAAAAATATTTATCACGATATATATTTCAAAATTTGCGATACCGATATAACTAACGATATGATTGACACGAGACAAAATATTTTACAATTCCAAAACTTTATTAGTGCAAAAAACCCCATCAATTTATTTTCAATTAAACAAGCAGCTGTTTTTATGTGCATTAAAGCTATATAAAATTTTAACAGTGCAAATGCAAATTCCTTGTTGACAGTTTAACCAAAAGGCATTTCCAGTGGAAATGGGCTGACATACTGTATCCTGAGCATAACCATGTATAATATCCACAAAACTTAGAGTTGCTTTGCAACATAAAACTGCAGTGTGCCAAATAAATAAGTCAAATAATAAAATTGCACAAACTCTTGAGTAAAAACAAAACAAGCAAACAAAAAACATGGATAAATTATGCTACTGCTCTTGAAGGTTTTCTACATTTCAAGTTTTAAGATTCTTTGTCAGAAACACTAACATGTTCACAGATGTGGGCTTAAGGGAGGACCTTTGACAAGTTACAATGTTTCCACCTGTGCTGAACAACCTTTCAGATGCAGAGCTAGTTGCTGGAATGCAGAGGTATTTCCTAGCTAATTTGCTGATGTGGGGAAAGTTTACTGTGTGAACTTTCCACCACAAAAGAGGATCACAC
>JABFDZ020000001.1:52093674-52105058 GCA_019775955.2 Pollimyrus isidori
GATAGGAATGCATGCACTATTCTATGTCTGCTTATAAAGGGAGATATAAAGGGCTGGTGGGTCTGTGTGTAGGCTGATAGGAATGCATGCACTATTCTATGTCTGCTTATAAAGGGAGATATAAAGGGCTGGTGGGTCTGTGTGTAGGCTGAGCTCCACATGCAGCAACCACATGATTTTGAGTTTGTGATGAGTTTCAACATTTAGATATCTAGTTTAAGGATGCTACTTACTTATTATAGCTTAATTGTTTCCCCTCAATGGGGGGGTTTGGGGGCAGGCCAAGGTATTGTTTACAGTGCTCCCCTTTTACAGCACTGTGCCATTTGGACCGGGCCGGCTCAGTGGCATACCTGCTGATCCAAACCACCTGACTCACGCCTTGTCTTCAGCTCATCGATCAGCAGCGCCCGACAGCGGGGATGATGCACCGGACTGCAGAGTTCCGGGCCTCATAAATGCGGTCCATCTTTTACGAGTGCCATAAAGAGCTCTGTCCTCCGGGGGGAGGGATGGACTGGGACATAGGGAGCTGATGCCTCTTTCACAGCATCTGTGCTGAATTAATTGCGGGACTCTTTCAGAGCTCACCTTTCCCTCGCGGGACGCAGATGTCGGTGCTTTTCAGGGCCTTGGGGTTCCTCACAGTGAGCCCCCACCCCCCCCACCCCCATCTTAAGTTTAGTTCTTCAGCAGCTTTTTTTCACTTATATACTTCTTCATTTAAATTTTTTTTTTGAGCGCATTGAAATTCACCGTTGGTGGTGCCCTGCTCACCCCTTCAGTGACCTCCAGGATTTTCCAAAGGGACTAGCAGGAGCCAGAGGCTGCGCCGCCACCCCCATCCCGTCCGTGTCGGCTCTCCAGGGCCCCCATCCCATCCGTGTCGGCTCTCCAGGGCCCCCATCCCGTCCGTGTTGGCTCTCCAGGGACCCCATCCCGTCCGTGTCGGCTCTCCAGGGACCCCATCCCATCCGTGTTGGCTCTCCAGGGACCCCGTCCCACTTCTCGTTGCAAAATGCAGTGGTGAAGCTGCCCGAAAAGTACAAATAACCCTTCCTGACTTAACATCACGGGCTGTGTGTCAGTGAGAATGCAGAGTCGCTCACTCTCCCACCCCCACTTTCTCTCCACTCTATTCCTCTCATCCTTTGTAATTCTCATCTTTGCAGCCTGCAGGTTTCATTCTAGTTATCCAGCTGAAGCCGAGCAGGACAGTGTGTACGCACTCACACTACCCACATACCCATGTGTGTCACCAGTGTAGCAATAGTATGCATGGATCAGGGATCAAGAATATAGCAATTGATGAGACTTTGCCACTCCATGCCAGTTTCTGGAAGCAGAGCACTGACTGCATTTTATATCCTGTTGGCTAGAATTAATTTTATAAGTACAAACAGCTGCCTTTATCTACTATATTACTTTAACTTGCATTTACAAATTATAGCATGTCCCCTCCTTGTTTTTATCCAAAGCTACTCTAAGAAATAATCACCTGTTACACGACGCACTGATGCCTTCTTGCCCATATCTTGTCTTGGATTCTCAAAAGCATTTCTTGTGTTGTCCTATAGGGGGCAATATTGCACCACAGGCATGATTTCTGTCTCGCGTCGCATTCCGGTGAGGAGGCTGAAAGGAGCAATTCATCCCCAGCAAGCGACGTCCACAGGTATTCAGTACCAGGCCCCATCTCCCAGCCCCAAGACAAAGTCAATTAATAAGGTCTCATATATAACGAGTTTACGCCGGCTTGTTAAGAAACGGCAAACAAGGCCGCCTGACTGTGGCGTGGATGGGAAGGAGAGTCCCACTGCATGTTAAAGCAGCTTTATGCACCAGTCCAAGCCACAATTAATATTCTTCAGTGGCGTTCGCTTTAGGCCGGTCACGTGGCCTTGCCCCCTCCCCGTGCCCACACGACTCGCATAATTACCTATTTACATTTCGCCCCAGCAGCATTCGCTGGTCCTCAAGGGTCCAGTGTACGGTGGCCCTGGACCCCCGCCACGTGCTTGAAAAGATCCCACGGCAGCTATGGTGCAGCGCCCGGCGGGCTCGGAAATCGGTGCAGTCACTATGACAACGTTAAGGGGGAAAAAAAGAAAAAAACTGAAATTTGGCTTTACTGGGTCAGCATGGTAAATATATTTCTATTTTCTACCTGCAGGCACGGGTGATAGGAGACTGAGGGCTGCTTTTTGTGTAAATCTGAGTGCGCGCCCAGAATTCATTTGGTCCAATTTTTCCACCATTCCCCAGCCCTTCCCCACCACGGTCCGAAGGGCTATGACCCTCCAAGGCTCCCCGGCAGCAAACAGTGATAGACAGAAGGTCAATAATGAGCCCGCAAGGCAGCTGCTGCAGCTCTTACTCCATCTTTGGAAAGGTAAAGAAAAAGAAAACGCTAACGGAGGCCCCAAGCCTCATTTTAGGGCATGATGTAAGTTCAAAGATCTGAGTTGGACCCCAGTGATCCCAGTCTCTCTTTAGCCAATCTGCCAGGATAATGGGTGAGAAGCCTGACAGATTTTGGGCTAGTTGTTTCAAGGAATCCCTTGGAAGATGTGGTGGTGTCATAAACTCCAAGTTTCGTGAGGGTCTGTCTTTGGCAAGAACCTTCAAGTGGCCCCCGGTTTCCCCGCAGTCCCTCTAGGCCACATAGCAGACATGACAGGAAGCTAAGCTGGACTGTGGTGGGAGAGCTGCGGTCTCAGCCACCTCACAGGGAGGCTGGATGGACCTTCAGGGGCTGAAGTGACTCGTTCCTACACCTTGTGGTGATGGAATGTCTTAGACACAGCCCCGCCCACCCAGCCCTCATTAGGCATAGTGACCTGCATATCTGCTGCTACTCACAATCCCCTCCTCTTCCTTTCACATGGAGGGCAACAGCACGTTGCATCTACAGTCCTGGATGTGACATCTGCAGCTGAGTTCGGGAGGAATGATCAGTCTCTGGTAGAACAATAATCCTATTGTGTGAAATTAATATACTGCTCAGTGAACAGCAGAAATGATAGATACATGTATTTCTCTCGATGCTGCCTAACATGTAAATCCTGCTGGATAAAGGACCCTGTGATCTTGAAGTGTTTATCTCCACTGAGCCCTCAACTAAATAAGCATCTCCTTCCTTTCCAGAAGCATAATGAAAAGTTTGGATAACATGCTCAGATTGGGCAGTCCCCCGAGGCTGCTGGTTGTGCACCTGAGTAGCCATGGTCATGGAGACGATACGTGACTGCAAGAAAGCAGCACCCTCTAGATGGCAGTAGAAAGCCAGGCTTCATGGACACCAAGGTCCGTCTCTTCTGTGATCAATGAAGCCTCCGTTTTTTAAATGGAAGCCCAGCCATGGCTACACTAGGAATCCTTGCAAGATGCCGTTAAATTGCTGACTGTCTTTGGAGGTTATTGCTTCTGTTTCATATTACAACAATACAGCTTTATGTAAGAGAATACCTGCAAGGTGAAAGAATTTTGAAAAAACAGTAAAAATCTCAGATTATAACAGGAATAATTAGACAGCCTCTGTGTTTTGATGCAGAAGATATATGGTTTGGTTTTGAGAACCTGGAACGTCAGGCTGACAGCTTGGGAACCTCAAACTTAACCCAGCATCAGGGGTGCAGACCAGAGACCGTGGTGCGACCATATGCTGCCCATGATAATGAACAATTCATTACTCAGTCCTTAATTGCAAAGTTAAAATGCAAATGCAATTAACTTAAAACTGCTTGCTGCATATTAAAACAAAAACTGACAGCTCTGCCTTGCCCTCTGTGCATGGATTTAATGAAAGATAGTTCTAGTTTTTTTAACAATATGTATAAAAAAGACAATTATTAATAGCTAAAAAAATCCCTGACTTGGAACATTAGTGTTAAAGGGTGCCTGTTATAAATGTGGGCTTTGAACAGCGGTAGTCGAGCAAAAAAATAAAAAATTCAAGTAAACCGCAGGGAAGCAGATTTTCTAAATGGAGGAAAAGTGGTTAACTGTGAGGCAGAATTTCTAGATAATTCTGATGTGTATCTATCCATAGCACAACACATTCGTCAAGAGTAACTCTACATGGTTTAAAATAATAATAATAATAATAATAACAGTCAGTGTCACATGGACAATTCTGTTCCTTGCGAAAACCTTAGAAGAAACGCAGAAAGGTGACGAAAGGTGACAGCTCTCGGATGTCTTCAGGACATCCCCAATAAAGCGAGCTGGCATGTGTGTGATGCTTACATAAATATTAACATCTGCACTGAGAATTAATCTGCCTGTGAAATGCAAACTGAGTGACATGCAGCGATTAGCCTTTGAGGAAGTCAGAAGAAGACGAGGAAAGTCAGCTTGTTATGAGATTCGCGAGACTTTGCTGCATAATTTGGCAACATATAACTTTATGAAAAGGCATTGGTTGCTTATAATCCTTGAGTATGTTTTCCTTCAAGGCAAGGAAGCAGGGAAGCTATGTCAACGATGACCGTGAAGCAATAGCGCCAAGGGAGAGCTGGACCCTGGAATGGCTCAGCCTGCAATTCAGCCTTTATGAAACTCTGTCTGGATGAGCGCCTGGCTTATTTATTCTAACAGAAAACTGTTTACATGACTGTACGCTGCGGTTGGCGTGAAGATGCCACTGAAACTGCTAGCATGGCTCAAACACTTGAGTAAATATAGTGAGTTTGGCCATAGATAAAAGCAGGTGATTCCACACAGGTGTGGTTGTTTAGTTAATTAAGCAATCGACATCCCATAATAGTATGAGTCATACTGTATACAGGTATACATATGCTGGGCAGGAGCTGTTGGCCACTCTTTTGGCTCTTGGGTCTAGAGGAGGGTGATGCAGTAACTGAATGAGAGGTAATTGGGGTATATAGCAAAAGTTGTGATGGTTATAGCTAAATAACATTTTCCATTTTTCTATAAAATGGAGTCCGTGATGCTGATGCAAGGCAAAAGGGTAAGCGGCCCTCAGTCAGTTGACTGAACTCATCAGTCTTATGTGTGAGACAGCCTCCATCAGTTTACTGAGGGGTGGGAAGGAGTCCCATATCAAATGAATCATCTTTCACCTGGGTCTCAGCAAGCTGTTATGGTGTGGGGTACTCTTTCCTAAAGCCCTCAGTGACCATGTTCATCCTGCATTTCTGTTCCAGGGCAATGGAATCTTATGGAATGGTTTGTGTATATTAACGGATACCAATGCAATTTGGTACACTGTGGTAGTAATTGGGAATGATGGGGCTCAGGTGCCCAAATTTGGCACTATTGCAACTATATCTGATCCCACAACGGGCTGTTCAGTAAGACTGAAGGCACAGACCCGCTGAAATATGTTAATAGCTGGACTTGCTGAGCAGGTGTGCATTTTAGTAACCAACTAAAATGAAGATATGAAGACACACCAGTGATCAGTGGTCACCACTCTGAAAGCACTGTCATGAATCCATCATGAAGCTTGTAGTCTCTCCTGCCACTCACATGGGCAATTACTAAGAATCATCCTGTGAAGTTACCGGACACTTTAATTCTCTTCATAATCCTAACAACCTTTAAAACTGAAGAGTTGATTTTTATCTGCACATTAATTTCAGTCTTTGTATGACGAAGTTTTCATCTTGGCATTCTAAGTACATCATTCTTCAAAACTTTCAAATCAAGATGCACCAAGAAACAAATCAGTCTTTTCCTCTAAAGGAGAATAGTTCAGCTCTCTTGATGTATTCAACATAAATCTTATGAGACCTCGTTCACTGCAGTGGCCCATGTAAAATTTAAAAAATGGGCTGTTTTCTTCTCAACATCGTAGACTGGAGGATGTGTGCGGCTGCCCCAGCGCCCATGCTGGGAATCTCCAAACAGATGCTGAGCTGCTGGATGGACTCACTTCCGAGAGCTAGCCTGAGGCTTTCTAGCATGTGGGCAATCTCATAGGTGCCTTAGACTTCATGGTGCCTCAGAACTCACTCTGTGATATAACATCCTCGAAACAGAGCACTGAGCAACCTGTCAGACTGTGAAGGCTGCTAAACGTAACATGACCCTGTTATGTTTAAACTTCAGATTTCCCTTAAGGTCATCTTAATCCATTGACATTAATGAGGCCAAGGAACCATATTAACCAATTGTTTCCTGTTTCACTTTTTTTGAAGGCTCCATACGAACTATGTAAAAGATTCATTGTACAGCCACCCTGCTTAATTTACATTTTATCCAGTTTTTGACCAATCAGGATCTGCTGCAGCAAGTTATTATGGGAGTGTGGGATGGGGAATATCCAAGTGGTCACTACACAATGCTCATCTACCCATAAATAACATTTTTCCCTGTATCTTATAGAGTTGATGGAACCTGATTTTGACATTACCTGAACTTGAACCCTTAGTTTTAGGGTTTTATTACCTTGTGGAGCATTTATGCAAGCAGAACATTTGGCCCAATTGCTCGTTCCCACAATATTGTACGTTTGGAATTAGACCAGGCTGTTGGCCTTCTGTTTATTATATGTTCCTTATTTTTATTTGGGCACTGCACAGTTTAAGGCAAATCAGTCCGGGAAGGATGCTATATCACCACACTTATCAATGTGTAATTCGGATCTCCTGTTTTAGGGACTTAGTATGTGTCTGATGAAAACACTGGACTGTTTATGACTTTAAATAAGGCTACACGTTGATGGCTTTCAGCAATCAGAAAGACACGTATGAGTGGCAGAATATACTCAGAATACATGTCTGGAAAAGATTTACATAAACTCAGAAACAAAGTGTATGGTGATGTGAAAAAGAGGGGGGTGGCGGTGAATCGATAGAGTAAAGACGTGTGTGTTGCTCTGTGCTTCAGTCCCTTGTTAATGGGCAGTAACAGGAGGCACGGAGGTGTGATTCCTTTCGCTCCGGTTTGGTCGACGGGCGTAGGTAACGGACATGAATTATGGGAGCTCTAGCGGCGGCTGATTAATCAGTTTCTGCTGCGCTGCCCCTTAGGTGTGACGTAAGGTCGGTCACACATTGCTTTGAAAAGTAAAGCTACAGCCTCCCCCCCCCCCACACAAAAACACACACACACACACACACATACAATTGTCCCTTCCCTCTTTTCTCTTTCCCTCTCTCTCTTTCCCCCAGCACTGACATATCCACCTAGAGATCCTGCTGAAACCGAGAGAGGAGAAGAAGGGCGGGCTGCACGGTGCGCCAAACCGAAGTGACATCCCCCGAAAGGGACTCGAGGCTGGACTGGGACTGGCGCGTTGCTATCGAGCCTTCATTCCGCCACCATGTCCCAATTTATGCTCACCTTTCTCACGATATCGGGATTATTTCCTGCGACTGAAGGGCTGATCGCAAAGCAAGGTAAGGGGATGCTGTGAAGTCGTCTCAAACTTAATACGCCGACCTCATGTTGCAAAAAAAAAAAAAAAACGAAATTTAATTGCCAGCGTTCATGCATTTCTGTTAAATATCAGCTGCGTTTTAAAATTAATGATTGGTATTGGCATTGTCTGTTTCACAATATTGCATTTTAAGATGGACATTTGTCGGGTCCTGATACGTCGGCGTTTCGTTTGTGGAGCTGCCTGTGAAACATGTATTTTTAGGGTTATTTGATTTAACAGTCTGCTGGATTCACATCCGTTTTTTTGCTAAATATTATCAAGCATATTAAGGCAGCTATCTCCCGATAACTGCGCAGTGCTCTGGGATGCGTGCCACTAGTACTTATACTCGTCCACAACTTCACATCATTTGTTCGCCTATGTGTTCCGCATTTGGTTTTCTTTAATAAATGGTAACGATAAATAATTATATTCAATCCCATGTCGGGAATTCAGGTGACGCTTGAAACGCACCTAAAACACGGCGTTTGACTGTTCAAAAGTTACCCGTGGCCTTCTATATAAAATTTAATACGATTAATCAATTCAGTAATAGATCAGTTAAGCCTTGTTTCTTTGGCGCAGCTATGCTTTTTGGTGACTGCGGTCCGTATCAGGTTAATTTACTAGCGATGTCCCGTTAAAATGCGAGACATCGCCCCGGGGTTTCAAATTTAGATAATAACAGCCTGTAAAAATCCCTTAATTTATCACAAATAACAATATAAAATTATTTGCGCTGTGTCAAAGGGCTAGTTTGAAATCCCAATCCTCAACGAATTCCTACCACAGTATATCTGTCAAATGGGAAAGAATTATAATTCAGTATTGAATTGCTGCTATTTAGCTGACTGAAATGAAAGCGACTGCAAACTGCGCTTATTTACTGCAAGGTGCGTCTGCCAAGAGAGCGCAAAAAAAAAAAATAGACCTAAGTCTAACCCTAACCGAGCTGCTCTATGGAAATATATACTTTCTTAATCAACAAAAACTTTATTTTATGTAGCTATTTCGACATTTTCTTCTGAAATAGCTGGGTTCTCTGTAGACGAGAATCACGCAATTAAACATTTTTATTCTTGAAAAGCCGAAATATTTTATCTTGGCGTTACAGTGATTTTAATTAGATTTGGTCCTACAGGTAGGCCGATCCGATATACATGTTTGCTTGTTTCGCTAGTACAGCCCGTGAGTATCCCAACTTTATCCGCCGAAAATAGCAGACCGCATGGAAAGACTATGCAGCCTGCGCTTAGACTGAAACTACATTTCGAGTAAATCTCTGGTCTGAAGGTGTTCATATTTACCCTCCGTCGTGGCAAACCACCTTCTTTTGAATGCACTGTTATGCAGGCATGCACCTGCAATAGCTCTCTGAGCCGGTGTAACACGTGCTCTAACCCCTGCTGCAAGAAGGGATTCACAGCTGGCTTTATTCAGCCCATGTGCTGCTTAATTTCCACCCACTCTGGCACTTTTAAGTATAAATGATACATACTGAAGATATGTTGTCAAACACATCTGTTAACGCGGTGCTCCATGTGCCCTAAGGGTCCTCTTGCTGTAGACCGAGAGAAGTTTTGACTCTCATGCTGAAGTAAAATGCATTTTTTCTCTGTCTTGTCGAGTTGTGCTTTGAGGCAAAGCTCGACCTCATGGCCACAGAAGCTGAATCTGAGGGTGGGCTGAGATATTTCCTCCATATGTGCCGATTTATGTGGAACCCTGCACACTTCCACTACTGTCTGAGCCGTCTGCTTTCCCTGGTGCTTTTTAATTTGTTGTTATATCTATTTAGCCAGCAACTGTAACTCTTCATCAGCACCTGGTCAGGGGCACGGTACGAGCTGCATGAATGCTGGCAATCTCCAGCTATACAGCTCCCATTGCCCCTGGTAACCGTGGCAGCATCCAGCTGACGCTGATGAAGGGTGGACGGGGAAGAGTGGGGTGAGCGCTGGAGCCGGCTGGGTGACCCAGAAGGAAGGCGATGCTGAAGCCGTTCTGATTTCCATCCCATTACATCACGTTCCTCTGACACGCCTTTCCCCCAAGGGCGGGGGGAGGTCCGGAGGTTTCCGCGCGGAAATGTTTGTGCCGTTCCGGCAGCGTTGGGGAGGCGTACCCTGGGGGAGGGTTGGCTGCAGTGTGGCTCACCATCGCTACCAGCTGACCATAGACACTCCAGGTTGACCTTATGGCCGTATGCTTCCACCTGGGGCGCATTTCGAATGTGACGTGTGTCATTCCTTTGGTACCAAACTGTAGGTGTGTGAATGTGACTCGGGTAGAAGCTGAATGCGAAGAGTAACTCTTTTCTGTTGATGGAAATGGATTAATCTCTTAGGCTTCTACGACAATTGGGTATGGCAGGGGTGACCAATCTTATCCGCAAAGAGCGGATAAGTGTATGAGGGTTTTCGCTGCAACTCCCTAATTAGATTACTAATTAGAGGACTGATTGGCTGAAGAGTCATCACACCTGGGTTTGAACAGCTGACCTACAGGTTATCCCAATAACCTGCGTACACACCGGCCCTTTACGGATAAGATTGGCCAGCCCTGGCATACGGGATCAGTGCTCTGCTGCAGTGCAGACTCAAAGTGATGGATATGGTACATTTACGTGCACAATATGGACAAGCATTTCCTCAGACTGTCTAACAGTGTAAGACTTTCACACTCACCATACTGTGTACAGACCTTTGTTGAAACTCTGCTTAATCCCAGATGCAGGTATAGGGTCTGTATGCTTTACTCATCCTGTTTACTTTGAGAGAAAAAAAAACAATGGCTGAGATGTATTTTGTCAAACCTGCAGAACTTGCGCAGGATGGCATGTGTCTGTCAGGCTGGCAAGCACTGGATTGTGGGTGTTGTAATGCCTCTGGGTTCGTCTGTGCTATAAGCTTAAAGAGCATTGTATGTTATAACCTTAAAGAGTATGATTTTCAAGAAATAACAGCTGCAGTTATGTTGCATCTGCCTCAGCTGAATTAGACGGCAAGTGGCAGCATACACCTGCGTAGTTGGTGTTGTCTTTCCAGAGTGATGTCATTGGTATACCTCTGTTTGTATACCTCAGGGGACTCTGTTGGTGCATGGAAGAAGGTGTTAGAAGGACTCTAATGTCTGTTGAGGCCTGGTACACGTTCCCCCAGCCTAAAATGGAGAGGCAAAGGATACACATCAAAAGCCCTTTTTACATAACGCTCTAAGCATGTCTGCCTCCAGGGGGTATATCCTGAGTGCAGCCCTCCAGGGTCTATTGGAGGAGCAGCAGTGACCCCAGGGGAACGTTCAAGGACAGAGAAGATGTTTTACCTAATGCAGAGGGGGAGATGCTAACTGAACATAGATGTGCAGAGTTTAGGTTATAGGGATCACATCTATGCATTGTGCTGGCTTGGTGTTGGAGCCCCATTTGGCAGTTCAGGTTCACAGGCGGAACTGGTGGCGTTGAGGGGAGGCAGTTGCTATAGATGCACAACACAGTGGTACCTTACTTCTCAAGCTCATTAGAACTCAAATTTCTAAAAAGTCGAACCAACCAGTTCAAAGAAAATTACCTAGAACTCGATCTGAATCTCAGAAGTCGAACCGTGAATGTCGATCTAAGATAACTTGTACGCGCCGGGAAATTAGTCACGCAGCGCATCACTCAGCAGAAACAAAGGATAACGCTTCAGTCTCAGCCTTGCATTTGCTGTGATAGCATAGTGCATGTTTACACTAACTGAATACATATATTTAGACAGTAAAAACACATTTAGACAATGATAGACAGTAACACTAATTATAATATAATAAAATACACATTTAAAAATAAAGATTTCTTATTTTAATATTAATAATAAAACATTAATACATTTAATTATGATAATAATGTTGTGCGAAGCGTGGACGGAACAGAGACAAATGGCGCTTTTCCACTGCATAGTACGGTACGGTACGGTTCAGTACGGCTCACTTTTGGGGGGCTTTCCACTGGGAA
>JABFDZ020000001.1:52107740-52124166 GCA_019775955.2 Pollimyrus isidori
GTGGTCTTGGCCCCCAAGGGACGTGGCCCCCTGCAGTATGCGTCCCTTATTTTTATGTAGTAAAAGTGGTAACCCTATGCATCTCTAATATAGACGTTAAAAATCATAAGCAGTGCGATTATTATATTAAAATGTACACTAAAATAAGTGAAAAATGAACAACAAAGAACAACATTACACAACACGTTCTGCCATCATTCACCACTGGAGATCCGACTTCATCTGGCAGTGACATTTACGTGTTAAAATGATAGTACAATAATTATTACCGTGTGTGTGTGTAAAATAATTAAAGTGTAAATAATTTCGCATTTTTAAGAGTAACATTAAACTATCTGGCAGTGCCTGGGTCCAGACGCTGCCAGATATGAGAAGTTTTCCTTTACATAGATTTACTGTGTGTTTCATTTAAAAAAATAATTAGAACATAGGTATTTCTCTGCAGATTATACAAATCTTGTGAGAAAAATGAGAATTGTTAAATTTTTTCTAAATTGCTCATTTAGGCAAAATATTTTCTTTTTTATTGGAGTAACTCAGGTAAAGTATTTTGTAAAAAGGTACAAGAACAGAACCGTGATGGGACTTGAACTATCAGTGTCCAGGTTGCAAGGTAAAATCTTCCTGTAGGGATGTGAATGGCCTATTTACCACAAAATCTGATTTGCAGTGTGGTATACAGTACAGTAGTTTTAATAGATGTTTAAAACCTCTTTGAGTCCTACACTTGGAAATCCAGCTCTGCTGAGGGGTGTTTGAGCTTTAAGTCACACTCCCTGTTATTGGTACAGGGACAGTCAAAGGGAAGCGGTTGACTTTACTGCTGCTATTCCATTGTTGGTTAACAGAGAGACCTCTCCAATGTACTGACACAGACATTAGGGTCAAAGGTCAAGCCACGTAGGCATGTAGCCTTTCTAAATCTACTGCAGAGGGTACTGTGTGTTCATAAGAGATTAAACTGGTTTAAGAACGCAGGCTGCATCTGCCAAGCACTCGCACTGTGTTACATGCAAAATTTGACTGAGCGCTTTGGCTTTTTTTGCCTTTGCTTTTCCTTCAGAGGGGATTCTTCTCAGGGTTTGATTGGCTGGGTCTGCCGTCCAGGTTGGCATCTTGATGAGGGCCTCAGGATGTGTCCTACATAAGATCCAAACTCTGATTGAAACCATATTCCTGGCCAATTTTTATATATTCATTTTTATTCTTCACATATTGGCTGGGAGCTGGGTTTTTGTTGTCCAGACAGGAAACCTTAAGGTTAGGGTGGGATGATAACTTGTATGCGCTGAACATTGTCAGTCCTGCAGGTGATGAGGACACAGTATACTCAAGTGAAGGAGAAGGTACCCTCGCTTTTGGATTTTATAGCCTCGTTTTCTCATGGTTTTTGGGGAATGATGTCTTTTATTGCACTATAAATACCCCGTTCAATGATTTGGCCCTTCTCATTCAAGTTTTAATTTTTTTTCCCATTCTTTCACATTATCATTTATGCTTTTTAAATTTCCGTCTAATATTTCAGTTTCGCCCCGGTTCGGTTTGAAGCTCTGTGTTTTAAGTCTCGTCTGCTGGATTTAATTATCTGTTCACATGCACTTAACGCTACGAAGGAACTGTTTATGAATTAGGTGATTTGGAGCTGTGTTTGGCCTGATGAGAGTGGCTATAAATCTTTTTCCATTTGGCTTCAGGTTTTATTTGCTTTTCACTGTGCCTACCTGTAAGTGAATGTGTTATGTATTGTGCTTGGCTTGTAGATGTTAGTCAGTTTTAAATTGCTGATGCACCACCTGTATTTCATTTAGATTTTTAGAACCGCAGAAAGGTTAACATACAGTTCCACTTATTGTTTAGTGGTTTAGCCTGTAATACATTATATAATTTTAAAACTAACAGTTGGAAATAAACTTTATATAACCAATCACAATTTTAAGTACTGCTTTTAAATTGGAATATGATATTACCAAAGCGTTTTGCGTAGTATACTTTGTTAGAAAACTATATCTTTCAATGAAAAGTACTCTGCAATATCAGTGTACAATGTGTTGTTCTGATGAAAGCAGTATGTACTCGGGCTGGGTATTGTGACCAATTTGGCGATTCGATACTTGTTTTTATGGTTTTGATTCGATTCGATTTCGATTTGATTCCATTCGATATCGATTAGCTATCAATATTTCATTTAAAATGTTGCAGAAAATGTTGGGATGCAAATTTTGATATAAATGCTGGCAACTGAAACTGTCCTACTTAAGTTTATTACTGAAATACACATCTACATTAATAATAGGGTGCACACAGTTGTTTATTTTAAACTTTTATTTTAAATGAACACTGTAACAAGAATAAAAAAATAAAAAGACTGTGCAACAGTGAAATCTTTTAAGAACTTCAAACATGTTTAAGAAATAAAACATTTTTCTAAATTCAAAACGTTCAAAACAGGCAGCAAAAGATGGTGACACCTTCAGGACCAGAGGTGAATATTCATATCCTCTTACAGTACGTGAAGCACGCGCATTAAGAATCGATTCGGGGATTTCCCGCATCGATATCGTTGCGTTAAAGATCGATTAAAAGATCGATTAAAATCGGAGAATCAATATTTTTTACCCAGCCCTAGTATGTACAGTACTATAGAAACTTGGAATACACAGAATCCAGGCAACCCTGGTAATATCTTTAAAATGCTTTTGTTATACACGCCCTTGTGATGCAATTTACAGGCCTAAAACAGGCAGAAACAAAACTTTATTACTCCTGAAACAGTACCCTGCTTTTGTACGGTGACTCTTTGTGCACCTCATTCCAAGCCCAGTGCTACCTGGTCCATTATGTGCTTGTTTTATTTTCCTGAAAATAAATTATTTCACTCTTAGGATATATTAACAGCACCCACCCCCACCTGCAAATAAACAAGCTCCCAGGTGAGAAATATTGTGAAATTGGGTGGATTCAGGGAAGAAATTGTCTGCCCTTCCTGCTGTTTTAAGTCTAAATGACACTTTGGAGAATTTGTAGCAGAAAATCATCAGTTATTATTAAGTAGAAGGAGCTCAAATATTTAGAGTAATGCAAGATGCAAAATGGACAAAGATAGTAACTGAAAGGCAATTAATCAGAGCACAGCCTAAATCTGCTTGCCTCTACAGTTGAGTCTTTTATTTACTGATTTCCTTCCTGTTGTCATTAAGAGGCTGTTTGTTGCAGGATTTCAGTCACAATATGACATATCACATCTTAAAAATGTTATATTGGCCGTAACTCGAAGCATCCGGCGGGTTTGTGTGTATGTTTATTGTGAGTAATAGCCCTCTTTCTATTGACATCCAGCTCGCCTTTTCTTAAAGCGCCTGCTGCTTCTTCTCTATTGAAGTCGATTGTGACTGATTATCGTGGTGTCTTTTTTTTTCCCATGATGCCCGGCACACATCTTCAGGGAGATGTGTCTTAATCATGTATTGAGTTGTGTTGGGACACCTTGTCCAACATGGACCCCAGGGCCATGGAAAGGCTTTTCGGGCGTCTTATCAGGAATTACTGTGCTTAGTGATTCTGACTAGCTTCCCTGCTAACGAACACTCACTCCTCGCTTCGTTGAAGCCCTGGGATTCATCATGCTCACGTCAGCTTAATGGACCCGGGCTTCCTCTAACACCAATTGTGCTCTGCATGTATAAATATATGTTTTGCTTATGGACTTAATTCAGCTCGGCCGTGCTGTGATTCATGCAACTCTTCGATCTGGAGCCGCTTTATGAATGTAAATGATTTATGTGTTCCTGCTAAACTTTTGGCGTGGTGTGTTAGAATGGTCTATTTATATTTAACGCGCTGCACGGGAATGCTGAGCCCTCGAAAACAAAATGTCTCTCCAGGGTGACTACACCTTTTGCCGAAATAGTAATGTGAAACACGGGCTATTATCTTTGCAATAAGCTATCCTATAAGTGGTGGAAACTTGATCAAATGACCCTAAAATGATCCGGTCGATCCTAACAATGATTTACTCATGATACCTGAAAGTAACACTTGCCTTTTTGCAGGATTATTTCGGGGTACCATTTCATTATACTATTTGAAAGTGAAATATTCAACTAAAAATGGGGGGTAGACGTCCAAAAGTGTGGTAGACTCAGCTGATATTTGTCACATGGTTCTGTGTGCCATCTCTCTTATGGAATGTGTCATCCTGACATCCTGTAGTTTTTGTTTTTCCTCAAGAGGTCTTCTATGTAATAGTGTAATCTTCCTTGTCTGACAAGCAAGGCTTGGTGCTGATTGGATGCTTTCATGGCTTAATGTTGATTAGATGCTCTCACAGCTTGGTGTTGATTGGATGGCTTGAGGGCTTGGTGCTGATTGGATGCTTTCATGGCTTGGTGTTGATTGGATAGCTTCAGGGCTTGGTGCCTGTTGGATTACTTTTATAACTTGTTGTGGCTTCTGGCATCTTCAGGATTTTGACATGGCAATCCCACAATTTTCCAATATTTAAGCTGTCTTGGGTACAGATTTTTAATTAAATTAACTACTTTTTCAGTGACCCAACGACACGAACCTTGCTATCAGAATGATTTGTACTGGTGCCACTAAACGATTTAAGCCCCGTTAAGATTGGAAGTCTCTTCATGACAAACTCAATTTAAAATTTGCAGACGAAAGGTTGGACAGATAATGTAGCCTCTTTCTTAAGGCAATTTTCCCCAGGACGTGTTCCTGGAGGTCCAGTGTGGCCTGAATGTAACCAGGATCAACTAGAAGAAGTGAGAGTTTTGTTCTCACTGAAGAGGGCGGTCCAGGGAAGATGAAGATGATGCAGAACGACTTTGAGGTTATTGTGTGGCCAGTTTAGCAGTGACCTGAGGTCAGACATACATCAGCATGATCGCCACAGCACTCACCTCCCATAGTGAGCTCTTGCACTTACTGCTGCAATTTAGACGTTTTATGCTGAATATTTTATTTCCCAAAGGTCCCATTCTCTGCTCTGCTCTTTCTGTGTTAGCGTAGCTCTCTAATCTGCTGAACGGCGCGTCGATACTGTGAGAGGCCTGCAAGTGGATGGCTGCCAGACCATTGATTAGGCACCTTCCTCTGTGCATGTTGGCGTTTGAATTGGCTGTGATGGCGTGCAAAGCCATGGCTCGGGCAGGTAATGATAGAGCTATGTAATGTGGCGTGTGTGTGAGCACGTAGTCGCTTCGCATACCGAACAGTGAGGGGTGTATTCAGTGTGTTCATCTGAAAAAAGCTTCTCCTCCCTGCGCTGTCTGAGATAAACTCCTTATTGTAAGGTGGATCTGGAATCGGGTTGTTTTTCACAAGGGCCTTTTTACGAAGAAAGCAAAACTTGCATCCCGAAACCTGCCTTGATGTCAACCAACAAGGCCTCTTTTAGGCTTCCTGGTACTTTTGGATGAAAAATGAACTTGCCCGTGAGGCAAAAGCGTATAAATTTTCATGCTGGAATGAGACTCTGGATTTTCAGCAGACTGGGAATAGATTGCTTCTCCAGATTTGTGTTTTTGACACATTACCTGGGCCTTAAAAAAACAGTCGAGCAGCTGCAATGGAAATATTCCTCAAGCCCGACATGTGAAATGGGAGACAGGGCAGCAGAGGTGTTCCATGTTTCCTGTCTGTCGGTAAACCGGCGCTCATCTGGGGCTCAGAGCTCTGGATACCTGTGTGCTGTTTTTTCCCCTCTGTGAGGCAGCCTTTATGGAGCCCTTCAGTGTCCTGGACATCTTTTCGATTACTTCATGCTGTAAAATACATATATATATATATACACATAAGGCTTAGAATGTTTTTAAGGGGTATTTGGAAGTGACCTCAATTTCACAGCTTAATTTAGCGGCGCCTAATTGAGATGGTGTTGCAAGGATCTCTGGTGTGTTGCCTGATTCATGTGTTGTGTTTTTTCCTGGCTTTGGGGGCACAGATATTATTTTAATTTTTAATGATTTTTTTTTTTGTTCCTTTTGTTTGGTATCTGCTGCCGCTTGTTATATATGGGATGCGACTACCTCCCAGCGCCATGGTTCTGCCGTTCGCAGTCGCCCATACTGAGCAAATATAAATCTCAGGGAAAAAAAAATAAAATAAAAACGAGCTCAATAACCCAGCGGGTGAAAGAGCCAAGAAGTGGATTTAAAGCGACAGGCAGCCAAAATGAAACAAAATGAACAAGTTAGGGGGAGAACAAACAATAACCGAGATGCAATCATGCACCTGTGAACCTGTAACGGGGGTCAAACTTTACCTGTTGGGTCTGCTGCGGCGTGTCTGTTCCCTTGACTGTGACTCCACCACGGATGGCGCCCCCTCCCTGCAGGGCCGGCATCCGTCTTCAAAGCCCCTCAGTCGCTGGAGAGCAAATTACTTTCCTGCGCCGGGTGTTGCCCTCCTGGGGTTATTGTTTGGGATTAACGCTAATCTCCGTTCCGCCGCCACTGCGGTCTTCTGGAAGCACGCCCCGGATCCACCCCCTGCCCTGACGCAGAGATGCAATTAAATCCTGTCCAAATATGGGAAAGGAGGGGTACCTTCCAGGACTCCAGCAGCATGGGCCACAAATGGCTGATTTCCCTCTTTCAAGATTTATTTATTTTTTTTTATATTTATCCTGATGCTGTGTGTGACAACTGGCTAGCTTTCCGTGTCTGCAGACTCCGCAGGCAGAATGGAGATTACGATAGCAAGCGGCCAGAATTTATTCCGAAGTTTAATAAGCCACGAACGTGGCTTTGAAGTATCAAAAAAATACAAAGAGTGTAATCGATCTTAAAAGTTTGGCAGCCGACGTGTCAGCTCTTTACAAACATCGCATTAAAATGTTGCATTTAGTAATTTGGCTCATGAATAATTCATATGGTATACGTAGGTTCATGTTGGTACCCCGAGGGCGCCGGAAGATGTGGCTGGTAAATTAGACACTGGCATTTGTCGAGAGACCTGCGAGGTCAGACGTGGAGAGTGTATCTCATTTATAACCCAGTGCTACCTCAGTGCAGATGATTGCAGTAACTCCAGAGGTGGTGTGTCTATAAGACCTGCTCGTAATTGAAATGCGTACATAGAGAAGCTCACGCCTGGCTTTTTATCTGAGGCGTTTTTCACTGTCATAAGTATCGTGACTGAATAACACGCGATGAGGACAGAAGATGGAAACCGTTCTCTGCAGAATCAACAGCCAGCAGTGAAAATTGCTCTGCTTTTCTTTACAGTCATCCTCTGAAAGGGAATGGTAATTTGATAGCATGTCCTACATGCAGACTACTCGTTTATTGGAAATGATTTTTTAAACTTCCAGTGAGGCTGACTATCCTGACCATAATTTTTGTTCAGTTTTGAGACAAAATACGATTTCCCTGAGATTTGGAAGTGGGGTTGGTGCTACTTGGTGTTCATGATATATTTTCATGGACCGGAGGGTAACACATGACCCAGACTGTCCGCGGTGACACTGTCAAGGGGTCCAGATCACCTGAGCACAAAAACCCCATCGATCTAATCAGTGCTCTAATTGGACTAATTAACTGGTGGTGGTTCCACGAGATGAAGCAGCTTGATGGCGGATTGATTTTAGCTGCACTGGAGTGCTCTGCCAGGGGCCCTGGTCTCTGGAGGCAGTGCATGCTGGGCTTTGTGTTTGCACGTTGCAGGTTGACGGACCGCTTCCCAGGGCCCTGGTATAGGCATACGAGGAATGTGGCAGTATCTAGGCCGGAATGTGCGTAGGTGGCCGGCTAATTAATGACTCATGGTCTGCAGATGGCGCCCCCAGCACCACTCAGTGGTGTAACGCCTGACACCCTTAGCATAGGCGGTCAGGGGCGCAGAACAGGCGCAGGTGATGGGTAACAGGCACCGATATCTGCCGGAGGGTGGTGCCTATGGTTTGGCACATGTGATATCACTCAGTGTCAGGTGAACAGAGCCGGGTGGCTGTGGCTGGCTGCGATTTCACAGGATGTGATTCCAAACGAAAGCGGACCCCTTTCTCACAATTTGTGGCAGCTCCTTCCCGTTAGTGACATGGCTGACAGGGGACCGGGGCTCGTCAGTCTGACATGGCGATCGTCATGGCGACAGCCGTGCTCTTTAAGGTGCCGCCCGGCAGCCAGTGTCCCGGACTCTCCATGCCATTTTCTTGGAGTGCTGATGCCAACACCTTTAAATACCAGCAGCAATGATTTGCACGTCTCTCTTTAATAGGTCACTCTCATTCATGAGAGCGGCCGCTTCCACAGGCTAGTCTGGGTGATCTTGCCATTCTAAAAACCAGGCTGTCTTATGTGCGCTGGTGATCTTTTTGTTTTCTTAATAGTCACGGTCTTCGCAAACAGCACAAAGCACTCATGGAGAAGACTGGCACACACGTGCAGAGAAGCAGACCACCCATGACGCCCAGCCGGAACGTGACTTATTGACGTTACGTCAGGCTGTCACGAGAGAGTCGAACGTGATCAGCTATTTCAAGCAGGATCATGCCAGATAAAATGACGGCGACAGCAGTGTTAAAGTGTTAAAATCTTAACGCCATAATGCCAGGTCTGTACTAAAGAGGAATGGGGGGCCACAGTCGTCAACAAGAGTGTGGTGATTCTTCCAGGAGATCCAAAGCCATCGATAGCAGATGGGAATTATAATTCGACACGAGGAAAGCAGCCAATCACACATGCTGTTTAATTAAACAAAACAACAAAAAAAAAAACCCATAAAATCCCATTAGTGTCAAACATGCACAGCTGAGTTAAGTGTGGGATATCTTCTGTGCTTTTATCGTTCGTTTTTGTTTTGAGAATGAAAGAGAAATTTGTGAGCCTTTGCCTGTGTTATTCCTTGATTATGGAGACCAATCATATCCTGTACTGAGAAAATTGAATTTTCAGCCTTTTTTATTAGCGGGCCTTTATCTGGCGAGATTACGATAAAGAGTGCCTCGTTTTGACAGAGCCCAGCTTTCCGAGGAGACTCTCGCTCTCTGCGGACTCTGTCGCTTCAAAGATCTCTGTGCCGCTCACTTAATTGAAATTTATGTTCGGCTCCATCGCACTGAGATTGTCCTGCACTGATTTGCTCTTTATTCCTTCCATGTATCATAACTTTGCTGTAATTAAACTCTTAGATCCTACAGGTCGGGCCCAGGCATTCAATTGCCACATTTTTAAACAGATGCTCCTGCTTTATCCCCAAATATCACCGCGTCTGATTATAACAGTTTCTGTTTACTTCCTCCCCTTAGAATCTTTTGCCTTCAGATGATAGACTTCCAAAAAAGGTATTGAGTAAATGTGGTTTTAAATGTGTATGATAGCATCATGGATTGCACAGTTGTATCGGGCTGTCTACTGGGTATACTGTGGTCATTTGTCCCCCTCCCCACACTCTGGTAAAATACTCAGTCCATCTCATTTGTATCTAATTGGCTCTTTCAGTCAGTATAAAATCGCCCCCCCAAAGTTCCCGTTTCGCTGCTGTCATGTAACACTTGATGATTTCCTGGATGATCGTAATGACAAATGAGCGCAGTTCAGCCGGCTCATGTTCACACCCCTGCCTAGCGACGGGCAGGTCTGTCTCCCTGCCGCCCCACTGTGGCTGCGGCTCCCCTCATCCCCCAGATGTCCTTTTCCTGCCTCTCTCCAGCTCCTTCCCTTTACATTTTTGTTTATTTAGCAGACATACTTTTTTTTTGAGATAGTAGGGTGAAACGGGCCCTGAGACAACTGGAGGTTAAGGGTCTTGTTTAAGACACCAGTGGTGACATCCCCCTGCCCATTCTGCAAACCGAATCCGTAACTTTCTGATCAGAGGTTGGTCGCCCCCTCCCGCTGAGCCATACTCCGCCTGCGTTGCTGTATCATTGACATTTGCACAAACCCTCTGCACCCCACTTCCATTCCGTTGGGTGAAGGCTATGCTGGAACATGCCCACACTCTCCCAGCTCTCCTGTTTGCAGCTTCTGGCTTTCATGTCCTTCTTCCATGGGACAGTTAATTCTGTCAGGAATGCGGTCCCACTCTACTCCACTGCCCCGCTACTCCGGGACCAGGTGCTGGATGGCCAGTTTGTCTGGCCAAACTCCGCGTCCATCTTCCGCTTCAGGGTAGGCATAAGCCTGGTGGGTTTTGTTGTTTCCGGGGCCACACTTAAAAAGTCACTTTGGGGCCCACTGCCTCACCTCAGATTTTTCAAAAACAAAATAGACTGAAGGTTGTAACTAGCGAGCTGGTTAGCTGAACATGCTGCATCAGTGTCTTATAAATAAGGAACGTGTTTATTCCATAATTAGTGTGGTGATTGTTTGGGACCAGTGTGTGGCCCCCAAATGTCAGGGGCCCCATACAAATATGCAGTATGTATGATGCTGAACACCTCCCCTGGGTATTAGGAGGGGTTCGGATGTCAGCTTTTCATCCACGTTCACCTTTCCTGGCATGCGCTCCTGCCGTAACATGCCTGGGGGCTTCTGTGTTCACCTGAGCTGCAACTTCAGCTGGACCTGCATGTCGTCAAACACCATGTATTTACACTTCAGACATGTCTTACTGTTTACTATTGTTGTGAGGCTTCCACTGCTAAGAATGTACTAGAATTCGCACGGGCGAATTTTCTTAGCTGAAATGCCGTTTTTAATAAAATATAACTTTCTGTCAAAAAAGTAATTATTTTTTACACTTCTAACAAATTACATCAAACTTTAATGATGTGTCCAGACTACCGCTGGTGCGAAATGGCGTAAGTTATTTCGGCATTGCTGTGAGTCGTTGACCAGAGCTTATTAAAATTTATGGGTTTTTTTCTAAGTTCACTAAAATTTAATGCAAACTGAGATTTATCTCGCTCACTTTTCATTCCAATTGAATGAAATCCCTTGGAGGTTGTATTTTCAGGGGGTGCAGGCTGGAGAGTTTTAACATGATCCCTGGAGAGCTCTCCGGAGGGGCCCTTAGTGCTTCTTTGCAAATGGAGATTTGCCTGCACCCTTTGAGTATCCCTGCAGGGGGCGCTAATGAGGTGGCCAGCTTAGGACACAGACCCCACCCAAGACACTGGAGCTGTCAGATCGTCCTGCGTTGTAATGAGGTGCTGTTATTTTTTCCTGTTGTGTCATTCCTACAGTTATTCCTGTTTTCATGCCATTTCTCTCCCTACATAACAGGAAGTACATTCAGGTGCTGATTCTGGTTTTGCTGATGTGACTTTTTGTTTTTGATAGGGATGCACCGATACAGGTACTACTCTGATACTGTGCTCATGCCCTATACAATAACATATGGTGACATATCAGCAATATCATAAACTTCAAAGTTAACAACAAAATCCAAAGAATTCTGGACCGCAATCTATGCTCTACTAAATTGTCAAGAGGAGATCAGGTTCATATAACACCGGGAATCTCATTAAACATCATAAGGTAGACTATGATGAAACTGCCACCGGCAGGAACACTCTGCAACAACCAAATGTGCAGCAAACACTAGCCCAGAAAGAGAAATCGTCAAACGATAAACCTGGCGCGATGAAAATGACAGAAGCTCTTACCCAGTATCAGGCAGACACAATGTCATAATGTCAGTACACAGAGAGGATAATACTTTCTGATTGATACACAGTTTAAAAAGTTTGTGGACCACTCCTTCAAATTGTTTGGAGTGAGTGACATGGTTTTAAATTGTAATTAACTCACCAAACATTTTCCTCCCAAAAAATAACTATGTGCCCTGCTTGACGTTACATTGGGGGTACTTCAATATTATCCTTTATCCCACTATTTAAAAAATTCTCATATCTTATAATATTCTTTCGACATCACACAGCCCTAATTGTATTCATACCAGTACTCAGTACACAGTACTCAGTACTCGTACTTGGTCTGGTATGGGTCGCCCCTAGTTTGTAATTTTAGATTTATAGAAAGGTACTTGTTTTGTTTCATGCTCCTCATGTGAGGTAAATGCAAGCTGTACTGTTGTGCGCTTCGCCTGCCTCTATGGGCCGACATCTGGAGGGATGTCTGGCCATACCTCATACTGGACTTCAGGGCAGGAAACGTCTTTGTGCAGGAGAGGCTGCTCGCTTAGGGCCGTGCTCCTGAAAACTCGGCAAGCAAACACGGACATGGGATCTGCCCCCCCCACCCCACACCCCTCATTTCACGCAGCCCTGCTTTGCATTCAAGATTTGTCAGGGTGCGAGCTGCCCACCGCCCCCCCCCACGGCATGTCTGCTGAGATGTTTATTCTGGCCTTTTGCGGGATTTTGGTGGAAGAAATTTAATTGCTATGCGGCTGCTTTCTGTGAGGGCCGCAGCCCATCCCTAATGCACAGCAATGGGGGGGGGGGGCTGTAATGGCTAGTGACCCACAAACTGGAAAGATTCTGGAGGGGGGGGGGCACTGGAGGGACACCCACTGGCTTCTTAAACATCACAGCGACAAACATCCAAATCACTTTGGCATATTGGCGAGTTAAGCTGTGACCTGCCTTAAGTTCTAGATCCAAGGTATGAAGGACATGAGTAGCAGAGAAGATTATTAAAATCTCCCAGTAACTGGTGCAGTCTTTTTACAGCTTAATTATCATTTGAAGACTTCATCTCCTAAAGCATCATAGTTGCTGATTTTTCTGACCGCAATGGGTATACTAAACACTTACTGCTATATATTATACATATATTCCTTGTTTTTTTTTCTTTTATTTGCTTTTTTTTCTATGTATCCTAATGACAGGAAAGACATTTGCTCTCTGGTGCTCTGTTGTGGATTTGTAAGGATTATGGGTCTCTTATGAAGTGTGTCTTGTATGGGGGGGAGGGGGGTTTAGTGTGTGGAGGCACGAGAGAAAGCTACAGTCGCCCTCATGTAACTTGCATTGACCTAACAAATAATAATGTCATGGGTGTCCAGTGATCTGTGGCAACACAAAAATAGCTGTGGCATCACCTGACCGGAAGTATATCTGCGCTACCAGAAGGTTCCAGAGTCATAAATCCCCTTTTCTTTTTATTGACTGCCTGGAGAGTAATAAATTCGGAACTGGGCATCTGTTTTTGTCCCTGACTGCAGATCACAGACAATCCGGATCAGAACCGGGAAACGCAGCATCATTTTGCATGTTTGTGGTACTTTGGAGAACCTCCTGACACTGACTTTTATTGAATATCCATGTGTAACCCCCCAGTCTGGGATGTGGAGCTTCTACAGACGCATTTCTCTGCGGATAAACACTGGATCCCGGATCTGGGCGGGTCAACCGCAGAACATGTTAGCGTTTCATTTGCATATTAAACCTTACAAGACCTGCTGTCCTTTATAGGGTCTGTTCTCTGTCAGACCCAGGGGGAGCTAGCAGGCTGAACGGTCCCAGTTTGAACACCATAACAGTAATGCCACACCATAAGGTTTTAGATGAGATGGACCGGTGGTTTTTATGCTGTGACAAACTCAAGATTTTTGTTTGAAATTAGCCTGTAGTTCATTCCTATTGATTTAATTTGATATCTCCCATCAGATCTTAAAAGCTGCTTTTGTCGTTTTTCTGTCATTGTGGTTTGTCTTTCACACAATGTCGCTGGATGTCCTCTTTTGAGTAAGGTAAGCATGTTCCACAACAGGCAAAATAGTAAATATCCTACGTGAGCAAAGACACAGAGCTTGCATCACATTTTTTAGGGGAAATTTGGTTCTGTCTTCCGCCTGGTTATACAGAGAATAGTATATGGCGCAGTAGGGATTATTTTAAGTTTGGAACCCAATCTTTGACGTTCAATAAAAGCTCTGGAGCTATTTAAGGAAAATTACTAAATTAATGATTTCACGCATCAGGGCGTTCTGCAGAATATTAGCAAGCACAGGCTGCACTTTGTTTTAAAGAATTTAAAGCCATAATAACTGTTTAAGAAAGTGATCCATTACTGAATGTAGTAACTTTTTTTCTAGTTTCTAGTTTTTTTCTAATATAACATGTATAGCCTGATGTTGATTCGTAGGCCTGATGCCATCCACCACAGGTGGGCTCCCTGGGCATTATGGCTTAAGACTGTATCACTCCTTTGGACACAAACCAGACCGGCATCTGGTTTTGTGAACCCATTGGTTACTCCTGTAACTTGCTATGTACTTCTGTTTTTTTTTGCGTTTTCTGCAGCGGTGTTTTGAGGGCTGAGACTGGGACTCGGGTGGGATGCAGCATTCCCACCTGGGTAATCCGCCTCCCTGTCTCACACCTGTGTTTGTTATGGCGGTAGCATCCCTGGATGGCTGAGTCCTTATTACTTTCACTGCTTCATAAAATCCTCTGATTGCCTGAGTGTCCTTCGTCCTGCTGCCGGGTTCTTACTGTCCACGTGTTCCAGGCACCTGTGAAATTGACCTGCCATGGATCGTTTCACTGTGGTGGGGGTGGGGTAACTTTGGACCCCCCTGTTAGTATGGGTTTCTGCCTGTGACCTTATCATGAGTGGCATTTTTCTGATCTCCAGCCATGAGTCGGGGGGCAACTTCCAGCTTGACATTTGCTTTGTGTCAAACACCGTTTTCTGCTTTTTTTTCTTCAAATGGGCTGAGTGACCCTCTCAATAAAGCTTGTTAAATCAGCCCTAGGTGGTGATCAAAGTTATGCGTATGACTCTTATTGCTTTGGTTCTCTGCGATTCAGCATGTTGAGGTCCTGTTGTGGATGTCAGAGCAGCATTTAGCTGTGAGAGCTTATTCTGAAGGTTATGAATTTCTGCTTGTGTCATAAAAGAAACGTAACTGGGACATTTATGGTTATAAATGAGAACAGGTTCAGGGCTGACTTTAAACAGGAGGAAGATGCATGCATCTGAATGAGCCTAATAAATCCGCCGCTCCCACATGGGGAGTTGTTATGAGAGCCTACACTGTGGAATCGCCACCTCTCAGGCTGACGGGATGCTTGTCCTGCTCTGGCTTTAGCCAGCCTTGTGCTGTTTGTGTACCTCATTATTTTATTGTCGCCAGTGATCCGTTCTCGGTTGTGCAATGTCAATTATTCATAATTCACTGCGAATTTTGAGTAATTCTGTGATATCCTCAGGAAACATTTAATTGTGCCCCGTGGTGCACTTAACAAGGCAGTATGAATACCTGCTTTTCGATGACATAGCATGATGCGAAAGCCTCTCTGCTTTTAAGAAGTTGCAGCACTATACTATGCATCTGCGCCATTGAAACTCGTATAAAACCCTTCATTGATACCCCCCAGTGATGCATGCTAATTCCTCAGCCTCAAAAGTTAAAAGGAGTTAAAGACTACCCTGACCTGGGAGATGCGTTTCCGGGCCAGGCGGTCATGCCAAGTGCTAATGAGCCTATCAGGCTAACCCAAGCTGCCAGGGTGATTACATAATTACAGGACGTGCGATCTGACTGCCATGCATTCACAGCACGTATGCGCAGGTGGTCAGAAGCCCCCCTATCGAAGGGTGTCTGTCTGATGTGTGCTGTCTTAGCACTAAGAGTTAGTGCTGGGAGTCTGTGTTAGCACTGGACGGTGTGGTCTGCATTAGTACTGGTAGGTGTAGACAGTTTTAGCTTCAGCAGACATGGTTACTGATGATACTAAGAGGATAACATTGATGACTGGCTGGGAGGCGTGGTTATTAGTGCTAGCATGTGTCGTCAGCATTAGCACTGGGAGGCGTAGTCAGCCTTAACAGTGGAAAGGATGATTAGTGCTAGGAGGCATGGTCATTGTTAGTGGTATAAGGTGTGGCCAGTGTTAGTGGTATAAGGTGTGGCCAGTGTTAGTGGTAGGAGGCGTGGCCAGTGTTAGTGGTAGGAGGCGTGGTCTGTGTTAGTGGTAGGAGGTGTGGCCATTGTTAGTGGTAGAAGGCGTGGCCATCGTTAGTGGTAGGAGGCGTGGTCAGTGTTAGTGGTAGGAGGTGTGGTCAGTGTTAGTGGTAGGAGGCGTGGTCAGTGTTAGTGGTAGGAGGCGTGATCAGTGTTAGTGGCAGAAGCCGTGGTCAGTGTTAGTGGTAGAAGCCGTGGCCATTGTTAGTGGTAGGAGCCATGGTCAGTGTTAGTGGTAGGAGCCGTGGTCAGTGTTAGCCCCAGGAGGTGTGGTTAGCATTGGCATTAGTGGGTGTGGTCAGTGTTGGACCCTTGACAAAAAATAAATATAAAAGAGGGGGAGCCCTTGGTTGATTACAACCAGGGAATGGAAGGCGATTTTGAGGGGGAGTTTGCACCATTCACAGTGAGTTATGAATAATAATAATGAACTAATTTTTGTTACGAGACTGCATGTTTGGTTAGTATTTTTTTTTGGGGGGGGGGGGGGGCTTCAAAAGTGAAATTTTAATAAGTGGCTCTGGGCCTGGTGATATAGTTTTAGCCGTAGAAGTGTGGCGCGGCGCATGTATGCCTTGGAAGGGGCCAGGGGGGG
>JABFDZ020000001.1:52137359-52148111 GCA_019775955.2 Pollimyrus isidori
AAGGAGTAGAAGTAAAAAGTAGGCTAAAAAATAATTACTCCATAAAGTATAAATAACCAAAATTTCTACTTAAGTACAGTAACGAAGTATTTGTACTTCGTTACTTGACACCTCTGATCAAGAGCTTCATAAACCTTTCAGAATACATAATTTACATGGCTATACAGTGCTATACATGTTTAATAATGCTTTATGAGTGCATTATAATGAGTTATGAATGTGTTTGTAAATTCTTATAGACGCAGCCTTCGTAGAAAGTGTTACAAGAACTTTCCGTTTTGCATTTGTCTGTCCTGCACTGGTTGTGTGGAGTCTCTCTGGAAACTCTGCCTCATTTGTATATTACCTCATTGCTGCTAGACCAATGCAGAAATGCAAGGAAACAGGAAATCAAGAAGATAATGTACCAGCATAACACTGATGTGCAGATACACAGGTTGATAATGTAAGGGGAGGGCCACCTCACATGTCGCTGAGCCGCGTGCAGTCTGTTGGGACACCCTAATTTATGGAGTCTGTTGGAGTTTGAATATCACTTCCTAGGATGGAGAGAGAGCAGACACGTCCATGCTGGTGAGACCTGAACTCCATGACCATAAAAACCATGAGGTCTTGCATGGGGAAGGTTATCCCAGACCAGGCCATCATCTCTGCTGGCTTAGTGCTCTGGAGTGCTAGAGATGCCCCCACCGTATAGTTTTTGGGGTTTACTTCTCCCGTTGGCCTATGCTATGCCTAGCTGTTATCCTGGACCCTGATGGCATGTGAAAATGATCTGCCAGCAGAGTTTGGAACAGTATGAGGAAGGTTGGTGATAGAGGGGATGGAGATCAGAGTCAGTGTGCCCCCCCACTCCCCAAAATCACATTCATATCCACTGCCACAATCAGACTAGTAGGCCCACCAGCACACAGGCTGCCAGAGCCGCCCGTCAAAGCACATGGCCATGCCTTGTGTCCTTATGAAACCCGGATGTTTCTGGCCTGCCCTGATTTTGATTAATGCAGCATGATTTAAACGCGCATCCCTCTATCCCTAAGTCAGTAATTAGTCTCCCTGAAGAAGCGCAGAGAAACGGACGTAGGAGATGGGAAAATGAACAGTGCCGGAGAGCTGAGCGGGAATCAGAGAGCGCCCCCCGCGCACCCGGACTCTGGGAGGGGAAGATTAATTTCTGAGAGTGTTATTGGGAAATGGGCCGCAAAATATCGGTAATGGATTAATTTAATTCCTTTCCAAGGGGCGGAGAGAGATAATTCTGACAATGTTTGATTAATTAAGTGAATGTGAATGACATGATGAAACATCCCGGCAGATGGAGCGGAGGCACTCGCTTTGTGAGGATTTATGGCCGCGGCCTGACGCCAGTGTCGCTTTTGTGAGGCGCAGGTGAGGCCGTCCATCCACTCACATCGCCTGCAGGGATTATTTTAATGAGGATTTTACTTCCCTAGACTTTTCAATTAAGTGGCAGTTTCGGCAGAGACGGCAATGGATTCTAACTTCCTCTGAGGAGATGAGTAAGCATCCTTTTCAAAGACCATAAGAAAAGTTTCTTTGGCCTCTGGATTCTTAGAAGTCCTCCATCGTGGACCTTGGTGGCAGATAAACCTTGAACTGACACAGGATGTGATATTACAGGCAACAGCATATTTGGGTGCTTCACGTAAATAATGAATAAAGGACCAGCTTTTATGGGTGTGAGGGCAGTCAACTCTCATGCCATTCTTCGTGATAGTATTTCCCAGAAGAAGCGTGTTGTGGGGTTAACAAAAGGAACCCACCATTTTCACCAGCACGAAACAGAGTGGGACTCAGAGCTTGTTGACCGTGAACATTGTTGACCGTGATTCGTTGATGAAGCTTTGGGGGTCCGGGGCAGTGGCATGAGGCTTGTGTCAGGACATGTCAGGACCCGCTTCTGGTCTTGTGTTGGGACTCACATCTGGAGTTGTGTCAGGACTCTTGTTGAGAGGTGTCCTCGAGATCTTATGCAAGGTGACGCTTCATGGTCTCTGCTTGATTCATGATGTGTCTGAGCTCTTCGCCCCTTTAGATAAAATGGGCCTGTCCAAGAAAAGGAGTCCCAGTGCGGCTCTGATTGATTGGCAGACTGTCCATCTGGCCTGGTCACATGACTCCCCTGCCTGTAATTAGGTGGGAGTGCCAGGCTAGGACTACCTAAGGGACCTCCGCTGATTACCACTATCGGTCATGTTTAGCAGATGGGAGGGGGACCGGGGTGTCAGAGCAATGGGCCGTAGCGTCTTTAACGGTCCATGTCAACGTGCCCTTAAAGCTCCACCTCCATTCCCTGCCATCGCACCTTGGTCGTTTGGAAAACAAACAGACAGGCCACGCCCCCTATTCCTGCCAAACAGCTAATCACAGAACAGGTGGTACCTCATAACCTCATCTTCATATAATAAGAGGTTCTTATTTTTAAGGCCTTTGTCCCATTATGAAGGGTGGACAGAGGTGATACTTGAAAAAGAGACAATAGCATATTAGTATTAATAAATCAGAGCAGAAGGTGTGCATGTGAATACCAAGTTTGTGCATTTCCAGTCCATTTTTCAATGACAAAGGCTGTCTGACACCTGCAAGTACAGATGGAGACTTTTAAAAATGGAAAATATGTGCATTGTCTATGAGATTTCTGTGTGTCTGTGTATGGAATTTTAGAATATAAGATGTAATATTATGCAAATTGTTTTTGGCACTTTTTTGAAGCAGATTAAGGGGAAGTGTTTGCTCTTCCTGATTTTCAGCAGTTACCGAGTCTGTGGGGATCACTGAATTTAACTGTACAAAGATAAGACACTCTGCGAGCCCAAAGACACACACACCTCAGCACTTTCTCAGGGTTGCTTGTTCCCCTTGTCCCCCTTTGTCCTGCCAGCAGGAGGTGCTTTGACATTCGGGCCCCCTGTCATGGCCCCCATCACCCCCGGCGGATGTAAACATGACCTGGTTAGCTGGTCACATGCGCTGAGCAGGACATAAACACAGAGTTCATATATCCCGATCATAATGGGTACTCTCCATTCATTTCTGCGGGCATAACCCAAATCTTAACTCTGACAACCTTAACCCTACCCAGCCCTAACTAAACAAAAACATGAATGACATTTTTAGTTTTTTGATTGCATTCACAGATTTGAATAAAATTTTGATTTGTATGGTATAGTTTATTGTAAAAAAGTAATGTTTTAAAAGATTGTGGGGACATTTGCTCCCTGGTAACAGGAACAACTCAGTGACACGTGCTGATCAGTCAGGGACAGAGACCTAAACCCCCCCTGCTCCGAATCACAGTGATTGGGTGCACACATGTGATTGGTGATGCAGTAGCCAATCAGGTGCCTCCTTGGAGTGGCGAGCACATGTGACTTGCGTGACACCCCTGAGGCTCTCAGCATGTTCTGTCTGGCTGGTTAATTACCGGAACATGACAGAGTCACAGCCACAGCACAGCCTCACCTTTCGTTCTCCATTTTCCATAGTGACCATAGTGACTATCAGAAACTCAGAAATGCAAGCAGAAACATGTCTGTAAGCACTCGGAGTGGAAGGTGAGCTGCTTCCAAGGAAACGCAGGCTGCCGATGCAGCTTTCACTCCGGGAGGGACATTAATCAATGCAGATGGCGCTCTGGAGGGCCGTTTCACTCCAATGACAGGCTGCCTTGAAAAACAGTCATCGATTTGTAAATGAAAGCGGCATTTTCTTGTGGGGTAAGTTATCCAGCTCGATGCCGCAACTTCATCATCAGGATGGGAGGGAGCTTTTACTGTTTACTTAAAAACTGCGGCTGGGGTGCCTAGGAGAGGGAGGGGGCCGCTGGGGAGGGGCGAAGTGGGGTGTTTTTGTGTGACACGAAAACCTTCCCTGGGGAGCTGTCGGTGGCTTCACTCTCAGAGCTGAGCTCCAGTCCCTACAGGGTGCACCTGCCCATGACCAAGAGGACGGGGGCTCTGCTTTCTGCACTCTCACTATCTCTGTGAAGATGCTTCGCCCATAAGAAGTCACTCGACCATAGCTGCCAGGCTTTTCAGCAGTGACTGACAGCATAAAACTCCACACTTTGATTTCCTATTAATTGGACGCGCATCTTTCATTGCTATTTTTTTTCCTTTCTCACTTTTTTTACACACTATATGTGTATCTGTGTGGCAGCTCCTGCAGGACTAAGTGGGGCATGGCTTGTGAAGGAGGAGAAATGGACAGAGGACATAGATTACTCACACGCAAATGTGCTTTCCTCCTGAGGGGAGTATTAATCACTGGGTTTCGTGCATTACTTCTGTCTCTGTGAACTCCAGCTGTCACCCAGCTTCTGCTCGGTGACACAAAGCCACATCACGTGTGGGACCACATGGTGGCACCGCACTGTCATATGATGCGTCCCCGGGGAATCACAATAAGGCCAGGCCAGACATTCCCAATGGTGTGCATTAGTAATCGGGAGTGTCACACCTGTCCAAGGGGAAACTTGGCCTTCTGTGTGCTTTTTATTCCGACAGGCTGCCGTTTTCTCTAGTGTGAAGTGGAGGTGGTGCAGAGGCACTGGGTGTGCGGCCGGTGTGCAAACCGTCTGTGCTCCACATGCACAGCTGACTGGCGATCTTGGGGGTTCTCTCTGCTAAAGCTCTGGTGACGAGAGACATTTTAAACGGGTGGCTGGGAAGTAAACAGCGTTTCCTTGTTCACCCTGTTCAGGACCTGGTCCCTGTCGGGTGTCAGCCACATAAAGAGGCTGGTGGCTTTTATTTACATGTTATTTGCCGCTCGTTCTTAAGTGCTTTGAGGCCATCCTGGGGACCGGGCCCTTTGACCACCGACTGGTGACGATAATACCTGACCCAACAGCACCATAAAATTCACATTTGCGAGATGCCATTTGTGAGACCAAGTCCTGCTTAAAGAGAAAGAAATGAGTTCATATTTTTACCGTTTATGATAGCCCCTTCTCATTCTTAGAAAGGTTCCACCAAACATTGGTGTTATTTTTCTTTCAGAAAAGTATTTTGGAGAGTTTACCAAATCAATAATTAATTTTGATAAGGGGAATACTTAACCAGGGTGTCTCCAGATCCTTTCTTGGTCCATTTTCTCATGTATAGCTGAAACTGTTCATGTCAAGTTTCACATTAAAGGTTCAACAGCTGAACCCTTCTGGAACCCCCTGAGAGGTACCTTGTGCTTGGTGATATTTGTCCTCATGCAGGATTGTCCTCAGTCTGTCTGTGATCTGTGGTCTTGGGGCAGATGGCTGATCAGCCCCTTGCTTTGCGAGGGGAATTCATGGTATTTGCCTCTGTTGCTACTCTATAGTTACTTATTCTCGATTGAGAGGCTCTGTGTCTGTTAATCTGCTGCGGTCTGGCTCAGTAAATGACTTGCATTCTCATTCTCTTTGAACCCCAAAGATGGGGGCTAAGTTTCTGACACTAAAATCCTTCCTATTGAACAGTGATATCTCTGCTAGCGTGATCCAGTCCCTCCTGACTGTTGAAGGACTCCCTCGTCCTCGATTCTCATCGAAATCTGCTCTAGAAGCTGGATCCCGGATGATTCTGGCTGATTCCTTTCCATCTTTCTCCTGTGCCATTACATGCCAAAGCTCTTCCCCAGATGCCAAGGTGGCTGCTTTAGCCGCACTGACCTACATCCTGCCCATGTAAACATCCGGATGTTTAGCTGTAGCCATGGAGTATCTTGCTCAAGGGTGCAAGAGTCAGTCCATTATGGGACCACTGTCATTCCTGTATATCCCTATGAAGATGAGATGTTTCTTGGCTCATGCAGACAACCTACCTTATTGTGTAAACATGACCAGTGTGGGGTTACGGTCTGCAATTAGTGGTGTGGACACTGCAGTAATTATCCTGGCTCCTCCGTTCCCGCCGATCCTGGCATGTTCTTGGTGCTAGGAATGCTGAAGTCTTCCGGTGGGATTGGTGGGATTAGTCTGTCTTGGGGGGTAGGGGTGGGGGTGAGATTTCATCTACTCTTAGCAGGGAAGGTAACGTGGTCCCTCTTGGAGATGCTGGCGGGGGACAGTTGTGTGACATTTTCAGCCTGTTTATGAACCTGTCAGATGATCACACTGCTCTAAAGGCTGAGCGATGCAGGAGATCGGCCTGCATCTCATCGCCACACTGTCGGAACATGAATGACAACCTGACTGAATCATCACAGCGCTCGTCTGAAGGCAAGAAGCTGGCATCTCTAAAGAAAATTCCAATTCCTGAGCTTCCCTTGAACCGATTCTTTAACTTTTCTTAAGTCTGTGTGCCTTTTAGCTGTCAGACAAGAATAAAGTACATAAAGCCTGCGAAAGGTTGTGTGTAATAATCATGACTTGGCTAGCCAAACATGTGTAGGTGATGAAAACATCGAGGCAGCCCTTTAACCACCATTCACTCCAGACCACAAAGAAGAGAAAAGTGGAATTACGATTTGTGTTATACACCATTAAAAGCCAGCCTGTGTTCATTATTAAGTATAACACTGGATCCACTCCTTTTTGTCTGCAAACAATGACATTAATTGTACACAGCTAAATGTTTCTACACACTGTAACCACTGGGTTTTTCCCCAGCCTGCTTTGTGCCTCATCTCCATGGCAACCCTGGACGAGTTCACAAACTCCCATCGATATGTTTGGGAAAGTAACTGGGTTCACCCAAACCACAAGATGAGCTGTCAGTGGGGAGAGATTTAAACCCGAGATTCAAGCTGAAATAGAATCAACATTGAACATATGAACGAAGAAAGTGACCTCGTCCCATTTCGTGACAAGCGTGAGGACACGAGCACTGTGAGAGGCTTTGCCTGCCTGTGGCGTGATGGTCCTGTAAGTGAGTAAGTGAGCGGGTGGGCAGGCAAGCTGCCGTGAGTGCTTCTCTTCCTCCTGGTGCGGTGGGTAAGTTGCATATTTGCACAGCTTGATGTCTCCATCTCAGAAACTGGGCAGTTTTCGAAGTCCCATGCAAACCTAAACCCATTTAAACAGGATTAGTAGCCAGAGGATGGATGGATGGATGGATGGATGATATTTATCTACAAAATTGCATTTCCATATCTGTATGTCTGTCTTATCCAGCTTTCCAAAATGAGACACACAATATTTCATTGCCCTTTCTCACTATTCCTAAATAATAATGTTCTTACATTATACATTGCAAACATAAGTAATGATTTGGCCACAGTTAAGTACTCCATCTAATGACAAGACATTAAAGATCTTAAACTGTATAATTTATATGATTTCACTGAATAAGCCATTGACAATTATCCCAAGATTCTTCTTAGTCCGTGCAGTTGTTTATATTTTAATGGAGAATTCAGGAAGATAAACATATGAAAGCAGATTTTAGGGGCCACAGCTGTCAAGTAATGAACTGAGGCATCAGAAAAAAATAAAGAGTATCAAATCAAATTAGAAATGACGTCCAGCTCATTGCTCTTGCTCTCCCAAAATGCACCACTGTGATTGGGAAATGACATGGTTTAATGACATGGCTGCTATGGTTTAATTTAGAGTGAGGACTTCTCCTTCATTGTCTCGAGCCCCTGATGACGTTCCTTTTTTGTAGTTTTTGAGTCATTTGATGACTTGTGTGACAGACTGAGGTTCTCTGCTGAAGAGTCTGAGATGCATGATTGGACATAATCACTCACTTAATTTGCTGAATTTTTCTCCCTTTTTTCCGTTCTCAAATTTGAAGGGCCGGAAAGTGTCCCAGACTTAGTGTTCTCATTTCTTCCCCACGACAGTCCGTTTTTGCAGTTCCACTCTATTCCAGAATATAATTATGCCACTCAGCTACTAGGAAGAACTTATGTGGGAGGGAGCAGTTTCTACATAAAGAGCCACGGCCCGTTTTGCCGTCATCAAAGGAGTGTGCGTTATGTCATGCATTTCAAATGCCTTCCTCACGATACATTCCTGGGTCTTCTGCATTAAAGGACCTTCTTGCCCTCTCCCAACACAGAGTCTACAAAACAGCCTTGCAAAATGCCTCGTTAACCTAGGTGAGCAAACGTGGCACAAGATTGACAGTGACTCAAGAATTGATACAGCAACCCCTTCACATTTGTGAGGGTTAGGGGAGTCAGACCTGCACGAATGTAACAATTCGTGAATTGTACTTTGGCGTCCATAATCTCTACCCATAACAGTCTGCTAGCCAAAACGATAACATAAAAAGTCTATTAAATATTTCTAAACCAACAGTACTGCTCTTTGCATGTCAAACTGTCATTTTCCGTCAAGACATTTTTATATAATATACAAGTTACTACTACTCTTGGAGCACTACGGTTTGAACTAAAAATTAAAAATACAAAATTAACAGCACTGAAAGGTTTAAAAGTTACTGCAAGAAACTTGAGATTCCATGGCCACAATGACAGCTAACATGTGAGAGGCTGATTACTGAGACGAAGATCTCCAAGCCCAGACTTGTAATATTAAAGATACAGTATGCACTTACTCTAACAAATATATCTAACAAATATTATCTATTACAAATATTTGTGTAATTAAAATGCAAGAGCAAAGGTTTGGTTTTAAAATTCATAGGGACCAAATCAGCCCTGACCAGCCCACCCCCCCAAACACATGGTACTTCCACAATATTGGTAGCAATGTTGTTTGTGGCTCGCACTTCATCTACAGCTTTCTGTGAACTTTCGTCAAGTTCCAGAAATATTCCCATTTAATTGGTAACTGCCGCAACAAATTTCAAATGCGCAAAAGCAAAAGGGTTTTACTGTATTTGCTAATTATTATAATCCAAACATTGACTGTAATAACCTGACTCTCATCGTCACTGATATCTGTCTCGCCTCTCTTTGCTCTTCGCCTCCACCAGCCTCCTCCTCTTCCTTCTCATTTTGCTTTTTAACGTAATCAGCTATAGGCCTCTTCAATTTTTCGAATACATTAATGCCACAGCTAATAATAATAATAATAATAATAATAATAATAATAATCAATCCTTTATTGATGCCCGTGGGGAAATTGTTTTTACGCCTCCCTCAACTTGGTCTTTTTGTAGACCAAGTTGTCCGCGAAGGGCAGCCACCCGTAGCAGCGCCCAGGGAGCTGGGGGTTAAGGGCCTGTTAAAGGGATTGTTTTGTGTGTTTTATCGTCAGTGCATGTATATGTTTGTACTCCCGCCTGTAGGTAGGGAGACAGCAACTTGGCAAACAGTGAGACTTGGGAAGAAACGTTTAATCTCAATTCGTTAATGTAGTACCCGTCCGGAGCAAAACAGCATATGTTCACACAATTGTGGCCACGTGAAATGCACTCTCAATAGATAGTCGCATATAAGATACTTTGGCTATTTTCTTCAACTTTGACCTGTAGGGTGCCTCACATTTCTAACACAACATCTGCAGTCATGGCAGCACTCTAGAACTTCCTCGAATGGTGAAATGGCCCTACGACTGGGTGCCCATAAAAATAACCTCCACTGTCATTTGTGTCACAATACTTATTCTAGTAACATATAAATAATAAGTGGGATGTACCATTCATGTTGGCCTAAGTGCAGTTGAAATGAACTGAACTGCAGCCACATCCACCATGAAGTTGAAGGCAGGTTGTGGTTTTGATGTATATAACATCAAATGGAAATGTTGCTCCCGATTTCAGAACAGAAGGAATTGGACTTCCTAATGTGGCCTGGCAGCTGGGCGGACCAACTTGCTGGTGAATAAGTAAACTGGAAAACTTGGAACGCTTCAGTGACCCAATCCCAAGTACAGGATGTGACTCCTCTCTCATCTACATGCGGGATCACTGCTGATGGAGTGACTGGTTTCAGTGGTTTGCGTGCATGTAACCCATTTAAATATCTGGATACTTCACTAACTTAGATACCTCTCTCAAGGGTTGAAATCAGCAGATCTTCACCTTCATGCAGCCATTACGGTCCTCCATTTTTTCTCCTCGTACCTCCTTAGACTGATTAGAAAGTTCCCTTTCTCTGCTGAGCTGTGAAATCCTGAGCTCATCTTTTGACATAATCAGCAAGCAGATAAGGTGAAACGTGCTTATGACTTGATAAGAATACGGCGTTTATTGTGTCTCAGGTGTCCAATAGCATGTTCCGTATCTTCCTCCTATTCCGTGTGAGATCCTCAGGGAGAACCTTGTTGAAGTCGGCATGACACTGGGAAGAAGTCAAATGTTTCTTTACACCCCAGAGTGCTCTGCAGTTTTTTTATGACTCTTTTTTGACCATGTATGGAGAAAGGAAAGGGCTATTTTGGGATATGGGCAAAGCTTATATAGCACACTTCTAGCGTGGAATATCCTTCTTCGTGTTTGATGTGCTGCATCTAAAATCGCTTCCCAGACATGCTTAAGTAGTACAAGCTTGTGGAACTCTGAAAGCTTCTACTTTGCAGATTTCCCCATAAAGTTTCCTCTGCGGCCATAGAGAGCTTTGGCTGAGGCACTACTCCCTGAGGGATTGTCCATACCAACAGACTGCAGTATCTGGGGATGTATGATGTCATGGGAGCCACATTTTGGAGATGGTTTGGTCTATTCCACTGACTCCCATCCTTGCTGCATGGGGTGGAATTAATGACTGACAGGGGAGAGGCAGGGGAATCTAGTTGATAATAATAATAACAATAACAATAATAATCCATCCATCCATCCATTAGCTACCGCTTGTCCGGGGTTCGGGTCGCGGGGGTAGCAGCCTCAGGAGGGACACCCA
>JABFDZ020000001.1:52148211-52173332 GCA_019775955.2 Pollimyrus isidori
CTCCTCCACTTGAGGAAGTACGTCTTCCCTGACCAGAAGAGGGCAATCCACCCGTTTCCGGCTGAGAACCATGGTCTAATAATATAAATTATTATAATTATTATTATTTAATACTAATATTTATTAGTCGTTATTATTTATTGGCATAATAAAAAGACTGCTGCCTTAAGAGTGGTTTTCTGTTGCCTTAGTGCTTAATTGTTACCTTACTCAGGTTTTGAGCATTTTTAAAACCTGGTTTTGCACTAATGCATGAAAAATCTGTCCATTCATCTTCTGAAAGAATTTATTCTGTTCAGGGTTGCAGGGGGTCTAGAGCCCATGAGCACAAGGCAGAGAATAACCCAACCCATTGCAAGGCACACTCACACACTATTCACTCACCCAAGGACACCTATAGGTTAGTTTGCACCTCCACATAGCCTCAGCATGTTTTTGGACAGCGGGGGGGAATACTGGAGTATCTGAATGAAACCTCAGAACGACACAGGAAGTACATGCAAACTCCACACACATGGAAGAGACTCAAACCCTGGTTTCAGAGGTGTGAGGTAAGAGTGCTAACCACCATGCCACCCCCATGTGAAATAAGAATATCTAAACTCTGTGTTGCCTTCATCCTAGTGAATCTCACCCCCCCCCCCCATTTCTCCATTTCTGGTCTCTTTCTTAGTTCGCATTAACTGCATTCCATATTCCCTGCACTACTTATGAAGGTACCCATACATTGCACCAGATCATCCCAGGCAAAGGCTATCTTCTTGAGTAAAGCTAATGCAGTAAACACTACATACATAATTTAAGCCAATGCTAATGGTCTTAGTGGGCAGGGTCGGAGCTGAGGCTGCCCTCTAGGCTGACGGAAATGAAACTATATGCAGAAATGTGAGCAATACTGCAAGCTGACAGGCACAGTATGCCTGTCAAAGGAACGGGTCTTCCATTTTTAAAGTCTATTGTTCACTCGCTCATATCACGCACCCTGAGATATTAATCACCGCCTTGGATTGACTGCGATTTGGCACACTGCCACCAGCTCGACCAATTCGACCTTGAGGCTGACATTGAAAAGAATCACAGCACATCCAAGTTTTGTAATACATTTGCTCCTCTGCAACTTCATAAACTTGACTGAATCATCACACAGGAGTCAGTTTATTTTCCCTTAATCTTGGAAAAGAATGGCGTTCCAGCTTCTCAGATGACGTCTGCTGGGTTTGTGGCAGCGCCGTGTTTAATCACGGACAGCCTACGCACCAGCAGCTGGGGATCTTTCTCTGCTGTGCCTGGTAATTGATTTGTGTTTTCTCTTGTTCCTCTTGAAGGTCGGGAGTGGGGGTGGTCCGAAATAACCACAGCAAATGACAGCAATCGAAAGCTGCTGTTTTTGAGTCTTGTCTGGGGTTTGAAAGGTTGTGCGGATGAGCTAACGCCTGTATGTTTTTTTGAGATTAAGAACAATCCTTTGGTTGGAGGAACCACAGTTGGATTGTAAGTGCAAAGCTGTGAAATGTACGCAAAATTCATAGATGAAAAATTCTCTTTAAAACAAGGTTTGTGTGTGGGGTCATGAGAGTCCTCTGTCTGTTCACACAGCACCAATTAATATATACGATCTGCTACCTCATTCAGCAAAAGGGCTGGAGTTTGCCTATGGTCTCACTGTCATTTTATAGGGAGCATTAGCGGAAGTGGAAATAAAAGAGTAGTAACCCTAACCCTCATGCTCATTACTCTGATTACGATTTTGTCGCTTTGTTATTAGCTGGAGATGTAAGCAGCCAAAGCCCATAAAAACCGCTATTTGCTTGTGAAGTATTTGTGTTTAATTAATTTGCAGGTTTCACCTCTGGAGCTGGAGCATGTGTTCCCTTTAACCCTGTCTGCCTGTGCTCTTTAAGACAGCAATGAGATCTACAGGGGCCCCAGGGAGGCAGTCTACAGAGGCCCCAACATTCCCAGAACCAAACAGGGAGGGTCCAGGCCCTGACTGACACCATTTTTGTATTCTTTGTAGACACGGATGACATTTAGTTTTAAATGTCATCAAAGGAGATAAGTCTTAACTTATAAAGAAATACATTTTACATTTATCTGCAAGCACTATCTGATTATATTAACTGGCATATGTGGAATAGTATAAGTTAAAATGGGTAAAGATTCTTTTCCTGATACCAATAATCTTTTGTCGGTGAAATGTGACTTGTTAAAAAGCAGACCCTCTATGCCGTCGCCAGCCATTACGTGCACAAACGTAACCTTTGCTGTGACACTGTGGATTGTAGGGTAGAGACTAGTTTAATTGATGCTCATGTGATGTTAGGTGTAGTACAGGTACCACCCCTCGACTCCCCATTTAAAGTCTGCTGCCCAGTTGGTTTATATATTACAATGGTTTGCCATTACAAGGCGCCGGAATGGAGAAGCAGTCGCAGTACCTGACAGAGCTCAGACAGGAGGCACTGCTTTGTTCTTGCACACATGGGCACATCAGTGTCTGAGTGGTGACTGGGTGTTCTCTCCAGACTAAGTCTGGTAGCTGCTGCATGCAAGGGCCCCCCTGCCTGTATGTGCGTTTCTTACCGGGTAGCTGTTGTTAATTGCCGTAAAATAGTTCCATGGTAACTGAACTCTCAGAGACAGGCCGGGCCTGCAGAGTCAGTTTGCAAGAAGGCGGAAATATGTAAATGCACAGTTACATGTCACTGAGATTGGGAGTGAAAAGTTGTGAAGGCTGATGGATGAGTAACAGTTGGAGAGATAATGAGAGTCAACACACCGGTGTGCTTCATGAGTTCACTTCGCAACAGAGAAGCTAAAAATAAAGTTTTAAACTGATTTGAGACGCCTGGCCGCCCGCCTCTGTTGACTTTGAAACGGCGGTAATTTGAGTTGCTCGTTTAATGAGAGTATTTATGAAGGAGGATCTTTGTTCTTGATAATTTGCTTTGCCCAGGTGCTTCAAATGCCCCTTCATCATGTCTTCGCCTGTGCCGAAATTTCCAGGCAGACACACGGGCCAGAAAAGTGGGCGACTTTGTGGTAAACATGAAGGCAGTTTGTACTTAATCATTAATTATTCAGTGCCTAATATAATGCTACTCTATGCATCTACCGACTTCAAATGCTACTCGGGGGGGAGAGGGGGGGGGGTCAGGTTTCACTCTTCACTGAAGATTTCACTTTTGTTAAGGCTGAAATCCACAGGACCTCTACAGAACCTCCTAACAGTTTCTGTGTGTCAGTATAAGGGTTATGTGGCTGGACTTTGCAGAACAGAAGTTGCAAATGAACTTGACAATACTCAAACTTGTTATTGTTCGTGGGAATTTTTATGATCTTTTTTTTAATCCTTGGCCTCCTTATTTCCTTGACAGAAGCATTTTGTCAAGAAAAATAATGATCATCACTGTCTACTGCTCATAGTTAATTAAGACATAAAGAGAGAGCTGGCTGCTTTTTCCGAATTATTAGATTGTGGCCTTCCAGGACCCATCGGAGGTGATATTCCTTGCCCTCTGAGTGTGTAGGAAGAGGGAACACGAAGAAGGCTTTTTCATAAAGGTCTCCTCTGCCTCTCTGGGCTTATACTGCACAGCGAAGATAGTGGAACATTTAAAATGAAACTGCACTTTTCCCATGTCTTCGCTTCCTCCCAGAGGTCTGGGCAAATTTCAAGCTGCTTATTTATTTAAAAGTGTTCATTTATTTATTTTGTTCTGCTGCTGTCACTGCCATGCGCTCACAAAATCCATACTCTTTTTCTAAAAGTGAACTAATATGGATCTGCGAGGGAGATGAAGCTCTGCCGTGGCAGCCTGGCCTCAACCTCTGCTGGAGGAAGTCATGATGCTGGAATGTCTTCGTGGCAATTAATTTCTGTGCAAATCCACAGGCTAATTGAAACGAAGGTGGGTGACAGAGGGAGAGCGAAGGGCTTCTGGCCCGTAACACTCCAGTCTTTCATTTACCAGTGATGTTCTCCTACAGTACCTGGAAGGCTTCGTGGGATGAAACAGAAATTGTTGCTGCGTGCACACGACCCTGCCCTCAGATTATCTCTTTGTCCTCTTTCTCCTTTGTGTTGGTTTCTTTTTCTTCTTCATCCATTTGCCCTATTTTTATTTTGAAACTCTGCCTTTTTTGTTCGGCCCCATCCGAGTCCGGAGGCTTTCTCCGCCGCCACCTCGCTGTGGCCACCTCCTCCCCACAAACATGCCCAACTCCCTGCAGGCCCAGTGTGAAATCAGACAGACACAGATAGACTGACTCACCCGCTCGCTAACAGGATGCTCATCTTTTAACTGCAGTCCGCCGCACTTCTGATGATTTTCTATCACAGACACCAGACAGGCTGAAATACCAATGCTGTTGTTCAACTGGATCATATATTTTAATTGTTTCTTTTTTCTTTATATATCCTGTAAAATTGACATTTAGATGCGGAATTGATACGTTTTCCAGTGTCCCTTTCGGTTTTGGCTATTTTGACCAGCTGTATATTTTCCCGGAAGTGTTCTTGCTACACAACCAATCAGCCTACTCAACACAAACATGAATAGTTTGCATCTGTAAATGCTTATTCTTTAAATTGTTTGCTGCAGTACCTGCCACTTTAGTGTCAGTTGCCCACTGTCATGCCCTGCTTGTCTGATCCACCCATGTGCCACGCCCCCCTCATTTACCTTGTGTGGAATCCTGGTGTTCCCAGCTGCGTCTAGTTGTTGTTAATTACTCCTGTATAATTAAGTGCGTTCTAGTATGTTTCCCTGAGTCCGGTCATTCTGTCCCCTGTTTGACAGTCCTGCAGCTGGGAATCCAAGCATTTCACTGCACACTGCACTGAGTATATGGTGTATGTGATTTGATTTGATTTGATGTGCACCACTGCAGAATGCATACAAGTTATGCCACATGTCTGTTAGCTGGTATCAGCTGCCTCAGTTCCTCTAAAACATGAGATGATCGTTTGCACCTTAGCCTGAATACTGTGGACCCTTCACATTGTACTGTCCCCATAGTCTATGTTTGGAAGTGACTGTCAAACAGCTGGACGCTGTCTGTTTTTTCAGTATTTTGGCTGAAGCACCGACAGCAGGTGGAGATGTGCCCCAGTGACCACACTCATAAACCTTAGTGACAGCCGCAGCCATGGGTTTAATGGTGACCCCCTGACCCCTGTGCTCCTTTAGGAAACATCAATCAGATTGTTTGATATAAACGTGTGTAGAGGGGGCGGTGATCCTGTTCGACTGTGATTCACCTTTACTGTAAATGCAGTTAGATGCTGGTGATTTTCTTTCCATGTCATTTACAGAGTCAGTTTGGGATTCCTTTGGCACCCAACTGACACATTCTGCAATGTGGCATCCTGGAGAAAAGTGTTGATTTGATTTGCAGTATTTCCAAAGAACGCACACTGGCTGAGGGATGCCAAAAGCTCGTAGAAGCTCCCACCATTAAATTATCAAGCAGGCGTTTGAGTGCTGCAACTTTGGGGGTGGGGGGGCGATGAATGTGAGACTTCAGATATAAGTTAAAAATGGCTTGTCTGACCTTTCCAGGCTTGTCCCCCAGTAGGAGATTTAAACCGGGACACAATGTTAGGATCTCATGGAACTTTGAATTATTGCAATCTCGGATGGACAGATGGATGGTAAAGCATGTTTGTCCCAAAAATTTCTGCCGAAGAAAGAGTACCTTGCTGCTTTGTCCTACTAAGCCTTGCTGGCCTTGCCTGACAGCCTGACATATTAGAGCAAATGTCAGGGCAGTGCTGGCATGGTCCAGCACACTTAGCTAAGCATATGGTAGTTCTGAGAGATCGGGGAACCTGCCGTTGAATGATGCCGAGGTGCTTGGCAACACGGGCAGATGTCTGACTTCAAAGGACAGGTTTTCGGCCCTCTTTTGAAGCTCTCCTTAACCGGAGGGCCTTTGCTGTTGAAATGTACAGATACAGACAGCTGTGCGACAAAATCATCTTTTGATAGTGCTGGGCTATGGAATGCTACAAAAAAAAATTAAAACTAGTTTTCTTCAAAACGTGGCACGTTCCAGCTGTCCCCAAAGGTGGTTTGTTGTCTGGGAGCGTATTCTTAACATAATGGCTATGTCCACAGAGCCTTTTGTAGACTAAAATGTTCGAAATACGCGCTAGGATATTATGATAAAAAATGTTACTTCCAGTCAAGTATTGGAAGTATTTTCTCTGTGGTCTTACACAATTTTCTAGAAGTATGAATATTTTATTTTTAATAGATAGCATTGAAATATTCAGTCAGTCATTAAATGTTACTGCGATTTCTTAATAATTTAATAGTCAGTGGTTAACCATTTAACAGTCTTTGACAGGCAAATTTAACAAGAACATTGATGGTCCTCTTCAAATGTTCTGTGGTGATGTGTCTGTGGTAATTGATGAGATCTGTGGTAATCTGTCTGGGAGTTTCTGGATCCTTCTGTGCTGTATGCTATCATGCTATTTCTCTCCTGTGCATGCTTTTTGTATATTTTCCTGTTTATTTGTCTCGTGATGGTGTTCCAGCCTGGTCCGATAGGTGCTCTTGTCTCTCTTTTTGTTTCTGGTTCCTTGTCGGATGCCTTAATATCTACAGGCACGTCCGTAGGGGCCGCTGTAGCTCCCGAGATGTGTGCTGACATGCCCTTTCTACTTTTGCCCCTGCATATTGCAGTATATATCTGCTGTACATGGTGTCACCTTCACTCAGAGGTTTCTTCCCATTCGCCAGCTTCCACATGAAGACGTAGTGAGCTGCCATCATCCATCATGCTGCTCTCGAATGAGGTGTCGTCCTTTTCCCCATCCCTGATGTGGTGGAGCCCCTCTGCTGGGGCGGCCCGGCTGAAGCTTCCAAGGGCTCAAATCCATACCTTCCAGATGGTTCTGACAAAACTCTGGGCAGATGTAGGCGCCCCGCGCTCCCACAACCGTGTCCGCATCTCCCACCATAAGGAGGCACCATTCCATCGTCATGCAAAGGACTGTTGACATCCATGTGTCTCCCCTTGGAGGTTCCCCGGCTTTCCAGAAGCCCAGCAAGCATCACTGAGTGTTACACACCTGAGATTCGTGTCGGTACTAGTGGTGCGTCTGTCACGGTAATGGTGAGTGAGTGATATCACACCCAACCACGGGCCTCTGCGCTAAGTGTATTTTCTTAGTTGGTGAGGGATTAAAAAATGATTAATGAGCTGGTTCCCATCACATGCAATTTTGTGGCAGTTATGTTTGATGAGAACGGGATAGCGCTTGTAGGGGAATATCGAAAATAATTGACCACCTACTGAATCTCATAGTACTTCTGTACAGAAGTTATAAAGTTATAATAAGAAGTATGGACTGGGCTGCTAATAACAGCAAAAGTGTAAAAAAAAAAATATATCGTCTCCCAGTATATCAGCAGTTCTGCTGTTTATTGTCTGAAAACCAATAATAACACATGAAACCCATTAGTAATAAGATATGATGTCCTTTGGTTTTGATTATTATTTTGCAGGCGCCATTTCGTTAATTGGAGAGAAGTTTGAATTTTTGGTAAAAAAAAAAAATAATAATAAAAAAGTGCTTGATGAAAACCGCCTGGTTCTGTTCTGATTGTGCACTAGTGTTCTTCACTAAACTGGACCAGCTACCGTTTACATACTCTGTGTTTGCGTACTTTATTCCATCGCCTTTTGAGCAGGAGATGTAATTAAGATACTACTGGCCATCCAGTATACAATGAGAGCGGTTAAGCAGGGTTCATTCAGATTAAGGGAGTGGTTTCTGTGTTTCCCTGAGACGGCGGTGGCTTTTGGTGTGAGTGAGTATTGATCCCATTTACATCAAGCATTGTTTTGTTTTGTCCTTGTAATTCTGTATCGGCAGCTGCCCAAGTAATATTGCCTATAGCCCGACCATTGCGGTTCACTCTGTTCTGTGGGTAGCCTATAGACCATGCTCTCTTGTTGCAGCAATTTTACATATTTCTAGATATTAACATATTTCTACATTTTGGTAAAAATAAGTTATACATAATTCATACAGTTCCATAAGACCATTAGGATATTTTAATGGCATTTTCCACAGCAGCCAGACTGGAATGATATAGAGTTAGCTTGTCTTCACATGCGTACATAATGAAGGCCCTTCATCTTGCTCAGTCTTTTTTCCCTCCTTTTTCCTTTAGTGTTTGTCATTGCCCTACAAATGTAATGAACATGTAATGAAAACAAAAGCTCACACAAATTATAATGTAGTGCTAAACAGTTTATAACTATGCTATTCATTTTACTATCACTGTCATTAGTAATTGTGTAGTTATTATAATTTTAATTGGTGTACTCAATATTTAGCCCTCAATACCCAACTGTTGATTAAACATCGATCCATCTCCCATAAGCAGTTATTCAGCATAGGGTCACACATCGCATATAATTAATTTTCCGGTGCTAATGTGATATTAATGTGATATTTGCCGTGATATTAAACAGCCATCTTAAAAGTACAGGCCTCAGTGTGCTACAGTATTAATGCTAAGCTAGGAGTGGCATTAGCATCTTTTGGCAGCATTGTCACATTACAAGTCACCTTCCGATGACTTGTAATGAAGCTTTCACTAGAAGGAGGCGATTGACAGCACCTCAGTTCTCTGGAACATTCTATATTCGTATGGGGATGCCTCTAGCCTTTGCTACACACCTTTTTTCAGTCTTTCATTCTTTGAAGGCTGTTTACAGTCTATTTCTTCCAGGGGAATCAGAATGTTTAATAGACTTAAGTGCATTTTTAGAGACGAAAGGGCTGTAGGATCAGCGTATATTATTCGTAATTCCGCAGAGCAGTCTCAGTAACTAGTACGGTGGTATGCCCACTTGTGTTTCCGTATTATTGAAATGCTTGTGTTCAGCTTTTTGGTGAATGGAAGAAGATCACAGGCCTTTTAATTCCTGCCTGAGGCAGGGGGGTAGTAAATCCCAGGACTGAAACCAAGGTACTATGTCAGCACCCGTGCCCCTCCCCCCCCCAATACCACCACCGCAGGCCACTCAGAATACATTTTCATTTACGTAAATCCGGTCAGCTTTATTTTAACAGATCTATCTAAGTAGTAATGCATGTGCATTTTGAGAATGGTGAAATCTTGTTAACATTGCCAGACGGTGGAATTAAATTGTATCCTTTTGATTGAAAAAAAAGTGAAACAGGATGTAAACTATGATTCAATGTATTTCAGAAGCGCTATCAAACGGAGAATTTGTAGCTACCAGGTCTTTTAATAACAACAGATGTATGCCTCACTCATAATGCCTCCAGGTGATGATGCAGTGAAATTCCAGGCATAATTCATCATCCACAGCATTTCTGCTTGGAAATTATAAAATATTGCCAGGCAGAGCGACAGGGGTATCTGGGATGTTCATTTATGAAGGGCTGTGATATTCGGCCTTCAATCTCACTTACATTTATTTGTGTCAGTTACAGTGATCCGTTTGTCAATGAAAACAACAGCCAATTTCACTATGAAATTAAATATATCATGTACTCAGATGTCATAATTTTCAGCTTCAATTGTTGTCTTGCCAGTAGGTTATGTCATTTATACTGTATTGCTGTTCTTTGTGCTTGAGTCTTTTGTTTATTCATGGAGAATAGCCTTACGAACACATCACCGAGTCATGCCTTTTCTGCTTGGTGAAAAAGTTGCATATTCACAAATCATGTATGTCCTTAGAAGGACTTTGTATTTCCTGTGTCATAACGGGAAGTAAGCAGGTCCCATCGATCAGTCATGCGAAGACCAGAGCCTCTCTGCAGTTTTACTGCAGTTTGACTGAATTTTACGTGTTTTCTGCCATTTTTAGAAAAATGCATTATAATAACTGCCATACTACATAATAATAATAATAGTAGGTAATATTTACATGATTTTTGAAGTTATAATAATAGAATCTTCTTCATAGTGCCAAAAAATGTGTGGCCAATTGGTGTAATTTTCCATAAATGTCCATCTATATAAAATCAGTGGAGACCGCAATATGATGAAGCGACGTTTAATGCCGAACGCGGTCGCTGTCCGCTTTGATGAGGCGACCCCCTGCTGCCAGATCGGTCATAAAAGATTTTGGCCACGGCCTGCGGGTGTAGTTAGGATCATTATAACATGAGATATTTATTTGGTGGGATGCGGAGATACAGAAATGTACTGGGCTATGGTACACTGATAATTCTGACTATAACTACATGCACGTTTGGAGTACAGGAACAATGAGGCAAGCAGCTGAATGCTGTCCATGAGACTTTGGTTGAGGCAGAGTAGTGTGGCCCAGACAGGAGTGATGGATACTGCAGATTTTTCCTGCTGATTATGTGGGAATGCAGAATAAAACAAGTCTCTTCGATGAGCAGTGAAAGGAGCAGAGCAGTGTGTGCGGCTGTATCCGGTTGATCAGATACAAGGCGACTGCTGATGTGCTCCCTGAGACCTGCAGATTAGCATAGCCACTAAGCAGGGTTTGGAAGGAGCGGGCTGCCCCAACCGCATCTCCAGGTAGCCATTAAGCTCCAGGTGTATGGGGGGAGGTACGGCTGTGTGCAACCGCTGTTGTCTGAAGGCCCCCTCAAGGTCATGGGGCATTGCTGTTGTGAACAGTGTTCGACCTTTGCGAAGTGCCTGTGATTCTGCAATGTACTCCAACCAACCAGGCTACACCGAGCAGCCATTTTGTTGACTTGTGGTACTTTAAAATTATTACATGTAAGGATGATTGCAACAAGATCTGATCAAATCAGGCTGGGAATTTTGAATGGAGCGTCTTCATGATGATTTAGTGACTTATTTATACAAATGGCAGTGGCACCTGCAGAACTGCTGTCGGGTCACTGACACACCCTGGTTATGCCAATCAAATGTTAAGCAGGTCCAGCTCGGCATAGCTTCAGGATGTGTCCGGAACATTCTGCTGTCGATGAGGCTGCAGATGTAAATGACTAGGAGGCTGGGACTGGGCACAAGTAGAAATTCATATCCTGCTTGGCGAAGTGGAAACTCATCATTTTCGGGTCTGAGCAGTTTGTTTTCTTATAGCGCCACACACAATAGTCGGCCCGAAGCACTTAAAAAGATGGAACAAGAACAGGAGCAAACTGATATACTGACATAACTGTGGGTATCCTACAGTAGCAAAAATCTGAGTGGGAGGAAATGAATTCCTGTTAGCTAAAGGAGAAAAAAAATATCTTGGGGGGTCCAAGGCCAGCTGGCTGCCCCCCTACCCCCACTGTCATTCAGTACCTGAAGCCGTCGATCTGAAATTCTTTGGTCAGGTCCACTTCATTGTTCAGGGTTATTAAAAGCAAATAACTACAGGCTGGTAATGCGACAAAGATGCCAAATTGAATGATATGTGCCGGATCACTGAATGCTTGGTGTTCTCCAAGCTGCGATAATGATGTTTTTCAGCACTGGGAACATTATGTTTTTTTCTGATAAACAAATGAATCACGCTAAGGGCATTAACACATAATGGCTGTAGGCACATACGGCGGCTGATGTTAACATGTTATTTTTTTCAGGAAAAAGGAGAAATATTAGCCATTTTCAACATGTACTTTCAAGCTGACCTTGAGATAATATTTTTTAATCGCCGGTAACCGATAAGACATCTCCTCCTCCTACGTCTGGGCGTGCCGTTTGATGCTAAAAGTGGCTGGCCTCGGTGTCGAACTTTCTGATTGATCTGAAGCCATGTAGGGCTGTTAGATGACTTGCTCTGACCCGACCCGGGCCAGTCTGTTCAGCCCCAGCAGGCATTTCAGAGGATCTTCTCTACAGGGTTCCTGGGAATAGCTGGTGGCAGCCACATTAGTTGGGAGGGTGTTGAAGGCCCTCTGTAAGCTTCTACCCATTGAATGCCTATTTATTGAGGCTGTTTTTTTCCTGTAATATTTAGCCAAACAGATGTTACCCTAGCCCAGGGGTGGCCAACCTTATCCGCAAAGAGCCACAGCAGCTCTTTGCGGATGAGGTTGGCCACCTCTGCCTTAGCCCTAGCTACTAATTCTCTTCTGCCATCTTCTGACCAAGCTTGAAAGCCGGTTGATGAAGATGTTCCTCACAGAGATGATCACAGCATATTTATGAATGTTTCAGGTCATGTGACAGGGTTACACTCTTTACAAAGCTGTCTCAGTCATGGAAGCCCCCTCGCCCCCCATCACCAATCAGCCTTAACATCAAATTGATTTCTTAAGTTCTAATTCCAAGTAATTTTTGGTGGAGCAGAATCATTATTGGGTGGAGGAGTAGTATATGCAGTCAATTACTGTACTTGTCAGAGTATTTTCTGCTTACCTGTAGATAACGGGTGAACCAACAAATGGCAGATTGCTTCTGATGCAACGTGACATTCCAGATGAAATTGCTGTCCTTCTAACATCTTCATTAAACAGATAACGCCAAACCTGTCTCCGCAATCTATAGTGATTAATTTTGACACAACGTTGCTTCAGCTCCTTGATGCTCCAAGTAGCAATGGCGTGTTTAAGGTCACAAAAGCAAATCAGCGTTGACTAACTCAACTTATTCTTCATTAACAATTGTAATTAAAAGTCGAATTCACATGTTTTTTTCCTTTTTTAATTATACATTTAATTTATTTAATTACCTGTAAATAGTCTTTTAATTGGAAATGAGATTCATAAATGTTAATAGAACCTTTTTTTTTTGTTTGCAGCTAGCATTTTTTTCCCTCACCGGTTAAATGTAAGATTGTGTTATTCTACTAGTCATGTTTTTGTAATCTGATAGTGCGGCGTCTTTCATCAAGCCTTTGTTTGCTGAGTCAAAAAACCCCAGTTCCTATTGGAATGGTCACCTGGTCTACAGTAACATTAGCCATTACACTGGTCGTTACTTGCTAATTGGCTACATGGACATGACTATCACACAAACATGGCCTAGAACAGTGTTAGGATATCTCAATTTTGCTTAGTGCCCTCTGCTGTGCAGTAGCTGAAAAGCACAGCACTGAAGTTAAAGCAAAGCCGCTCACATGACAGTGGTCTTTTAGAAGCTTCTGGATGCCTTTGTCTGGCCATTTTAAATGTGTAAGCTGCAGATCCATTGTTTGATTCAGTTTTATAAGGACAGTTTGCGTGGGATGTCGGCCAGCACCCTCATATGTTACAGGAAAAATGCTCATAAATGTGTCCAACTCCCCCAGGGAATCGGCACCTGCGTGAAGGATGCCTGGCGGCTAATGCAGCATTAGCATTTTGTTAGCCTGCTGAAGGACAGACCTTCACATTGTGCCATGTCTGTGCCCGCGGCTGTCCCTCAGGGTGATTAGATGTTTCCTGGGCATGTCCTCCGGCATTGATATGACCCTGGACTTTAATTTCCTGGGGGGCACTCTTCAGATACTCTGGTTTGATCTTCTACATGGAAGGATTTAATTGGTTTGCCTATTGTTGGTTCATGGTCAGTAGATACTATGAACATAAATGTGGTTCAGATTTAAAAGAAGTGGGATATGGAGTTTTACCCCTCTGTGGGTACATCTTTGCTCTGTCTAAAACCTGGAATGTGTGTGTTAGTGAAAGATGAACCCTGTAAGTAAGTGTGTAACCTCAGTAGTGAATGCTGCACTCTTAGCGTCTGTTGACGTTCTTCCTCTCTTTTGTTTATTTACCCCTCCCTGCCACCACCTGTAATGAGCTAAACTCTCTAATTTGTGTTTGTCACTAAACATCTCAAAAGCTTTATTTGGCACGGAGCATGAACGCATAAGCTACAATGCGATATTGCTAATAATAAAAAACAATGCATTTCCAGTGGTGCATCTCGCCGCAAATAGGCTGTCTGTCATCCTCTGTTGCATTTTCATGCATTTATAAGTACTGTGGCTTTAGTTACCGGAGCGGTGATTTGTAATACATGGCTGAGCTGCTCATGCGATTGTATGAACGGCTGATTATTGGCACGCCACGCGCTGCATTATTCATAAGCGTGTGCCGTATTAACGAGCGAAAGAGCGTGTCGACACGGCAGTGAAGAAGCGGCTTGAGGCCGTCGTTCTGTAATGAGGCTGAGGATGCAGCCTTGCGTAAAGTGGTATTATTTGGGCCGACTCTGGAGAAAAACAAGACAACCGACGTTACGTCTTAGTGGCTAAATGCTAAATGTCGACTCCCAGTCAGTGCAGAAAACACTGCCATGGCAAGGTGCTCTGGGGCCTAATGCTGCCGGCTCTGGTTCATAGAAGGGTGTCATGCTGGGTTTTTAAGTGCAACTAGCTAGGAATCTTTTCCATATGGTGCATCCAAGTGGGCTGCCCCTTAAATGTGTTCCCAGTCAAAAAGGGTCAGCTGGAAAGTGCTGGAGTCAAAAACGATAAAATACTTTGCACGCTGTAAGAGGAATGACCTTTAAGCCGACAAACTGACCATGCTCAAGTTGATGGGAGCTGTCCTGACCCCCATTTCTTAAAATTCTTGTCCTGTGAACTGGCGGGTGGGCTGGGGGGTCTCTGTGCCCTGGATCTGACTGTGCTGTTATTTCCCGGCTCGAATCTGGTTTGGGGGGGTCTGCCCCTCAGCTCAAGACGACCACCTGGTCTGTGTGTGGCAGCAGGCTTGAGTCAAAAATGGCCATAGTGTACGGGGAAATGTGACTCAGACCGTAGCCTGTAGTGGCAAAATATAGCTTATTTCAGGGTGCTTGAATATCCCTGGTAAAATGCTAAAGAATGAGCTTATTTTACTGTCCCAAGCTGTGGGAGAGGATGACGAAAGATGTGCTTTACTGCTGAGTGTTTTCAGCCTGCTGACGCGACGCTAAGCAAGCAGAACGTAAAATGCTTCTCTTTCGACGCCCAGCACTGCATGCTTTGTTACGAGAATGAAATTCTGCAGGCCTGAACAGCGGGATGTAACATTTATTTACATTTATGGCAGTCTTATAGCCTCAATATTTCCGCATATATTATGGGTTGGATATTCGGGTGTAGCTCTGATCATTTCCGTCTGAATATTAGCCTTGCTGTGGACTGGGTTACTCATACTGCTTTCCGTGCTTTAGGCCGCCTCATCTTCTAAGCCAGCCTGTCACCATGGTGGATTTTCCTTGAACGGTAACACAGGCTTCTACATGCTCAGAGTTTGTCATCGTTTTCTGGGAGGATATAACTCTTGTCAGCAGCCTCTCCAGCCCATTCGGTACAAGGTGTAGGTCCACTAATTTAGAATGTCGTCAAAGAACGGTGACGATGACGACGTTCAAAGCTCCTGTCCTTTAATTATGTGCTCGGGTCAAACAGGAGCATTTCAAGTCAATGGGTTGACACGCAGCCCGCGGGCAGAGTGAGTGATGTGGCTCAGATGCAGAATCCCACGGAGCGCAGGTGCTGGAGATGTTACCCAAGAGGCCCAGGGACGACATGTTACCTGACATGAGCAGGGACAGGAAACAAGCTTCTGGAAAGTGCTGGAAAAGCCACATCTGCAGAGGCAGTGCTGTTACAGATTGACATTTCCAGATTTTCTTTTCTTTTTTATGGCTTTTTTTGAAGCCATAGTTCTGATGTTGTCTATGATGCAGCTCACAGGTATGGTATTCCCAGTGAGAGATTTCTAAATCTCAAGGGTACTCAGCAGCATCCAGCCATTATTTGCTTTCTTCTTTGAAGATGTTTAAGGTTAAACTCCCTGATGCTTGGCTTAGACATCCCCTGGTGAGGTTATAGCAGCTTGTATGCCAGTTTTTTGGCTCATGTGAATGATTAACTTTGCTGATTGCTCAGAGATTTTCATGTCACATTTGGACGTTATAGGAAACATGTTGTTGTCACGCTAGTGTGATTTCAGTAAAACTTCAGTACCCCTTTGGATGGGTCACCTCGCAGGTAGGGACTTTGTGGTCTGTATTGATCACTATACGGAGGGTACAGGGGGAGATGTGTGACAGGTTCTATCTCTTGCTCCGATGAGTCGCTACCTGTTTATATAGCTGTCTGATGTCTATCTTTCTGTTTACCCTCCAGTCTGATGTGTGGAAGTGTGGAGCGAGTTCACATGTTTCTCTGCAGTTAGCTGTCTATGTGTCTTTTGTTAAACTTAATAACACATGAAATAAGACATTTTAATCTCACCACTAGACAGCCTGCAATGACATTTTTAATTGTCCCTGAATGCTGACTATAGTCAAAAAAAAAAATTCCCCTTGATTTATGTATTTTTCATTGATATCATGCAATTGTTTTTATGCCCTATCCATGGTTGAGCCAAGCTTTGTGCTCTGTGCTACCTTGATAGGCTCTAGGAAAGCCTGAGCAGATGGATGGATCTCAGTCTTCAGTCAGAGATCTTCCATAGGCTGCCCCCTGGTAACTGGCCATGTTTGTGTCATTTGAGGAAAACACAACCACCAGTGGGAATCCAGTTGGGAACTGGTATACTGTAAGGTAGTATTGCACTGTATGTGACTGTTGTGAGGTTGGTCCATGGGGGCTTCCTGCGGGGAAAAGAGTAACAATGCGTGGGCCTCATTGTGGTGATTCAGCGAGGGCCCAGTCTCTCCACGGCCTGTCCTCAGTGGGGTAGCTACCCTGAAGCTTCCTGCTCACTTAGCAAGCTAGCTGTATGGTTTAAAAGAAGGCCTGTTTTTCAAATCCACGTGGGTGCCTAAAGCGCTCTATGTCTCACGGTGAGTCAACGTCTGCCCTAGACCTTACTGATCCACGGTGCCCCCTGCTGGTAATAACTGGAATGTCCAAACCCTTGTTCACAGATGGAGTAGAAAGGTTTAGGTTGAGGGATATCATTGAGTTATTCAAAGCAGACGGGTGACATATGACCTATGTTATTCAAAGAGAGCCACTGGAAATGATAAATGAATCATATTCTGTGTGAGAGAACAATCTTCATCCCAGTTTTTCATTTGCATCACTCAAAAGAGTAATGGTACCACCTACTTTCCATTCAGTCTGTCTTTGAATTAATCTTCAGATGTTTTGTCCAGGGGGCGGCATGGTGGTGCAGTGATTAGAGCTTTAACCTCACACCTCTGGGACCTGAGTTCGAGTCTCTGCCTGGGTTACATGTGTGTGGAGTTTGCATGTTCTCCCCGTGTCGTCATGGGGTACTCCGGTTTCCCCCCACAGTCCAAAGACATGCTGAGGCCGATTGGAGTTCCTAAATTGCCTGTGGGTGTGAGTGGTGAATGTGCCCTGTGATGGGCTGCCCCCCCATCCAGGGTTGTTCTCTGCCTCGTGCCCGTTGCTTCTGGGATAGGCTCCGGACCCCCCGCAACCCAGTAGGATAAGCGGGTTGGAAAATGAATGGATGTTATATCTATAGAGTCGGTGGATTCGATGCACATTGGAAAAGTGCCGGGGCTGTGTCAGTGATGTTACATAAGCATGGTGCTCCTTGATGATATATGGGCCTCTCATTGTCCCGCCGTGGTTCTGGACGTAATCTGCGAACGATGGAGAGCTCACAGGCGACTCGCAGTGGCCATGAAGCGACACCTTCATTTCTTTCTGCACATGATAAATGTCCTTAATTTCATTTGCTATGTGATTTATTATGCACATATATACGTTTTAACGTGCCATGCACCATTCTGAAGTGAAATGTGATTTACAGTAGGAGTTGTCTTTCTCGTTGGAGTCAGCCCTGGACTTTTCTGCATGCCATGCAGAGTGATGCTTGTGTTTATGACATGACGCTCCGCACTGTGGCAACACCACAGAAGCCATCATTCTGGGGAATGAAGGGAAGACAATTGCAGTGTCTTTTCATTGGTGTGGACACAAGTTTTTCCCTCCTTGTTATGTCATCTCAGTGTTTCTTTGTTTATCCCAATGAAGGCTTGTCCCAAAGTATCTTCCTACTTCTGTCTTACGGCCAGAGAAATCCCAGTGACTTTTCCAGCTTTAAAGTCATCCCTCTAAAGAGAAGTGCAAACTTAAATCTGCAAACTCAAATCTCAGTGCAGATGCCACAAATGAAGACCTCGTTTCGTTTGGGGGGGGAAAAAAGGCAGCTGATCTCTGACATTTCGGAGCATATTCCCGACGGACATCGGTGTGAATGCCATCGCCTTCATGAATGCGACCGCAGCCATCAAGACGAATGCAGGTAGACGTCTCCAGTCCCTGTGGATGTGGCAAACTCACACCAATAAAGAAATGAAATGGACATAAATAGATGGAGGTATGATGTTCTGTCCCTGGTGTTGGGTTTTTAATTTACTGAGCAAACACACTCACATACCCGCACTGATTAGCTTGCGCTTGATTGACAGCTACTCCAGAGCCCCACTGGCTGTGGGATATCACCCCCAGGTCCTAAAAAGGAGAATAGTTTGGGGAAAAAACAGGAACACACAAACAAATTGCATATTAACATCAGTGAGCCCTTCAAGGTGCTTGGTCGACTGTCAAGCGCTCTGTCCAGTGTAGGACAATAAGAAAATGGCACCTTCTCAGCAGCAATTACTACAGCTCCCCGAAGCTGAAGAGCCAAGCTTTGATCGACTGCAGCATCCACCATCAGCATGAGCATGGTCAGTCTGTCAAGTAATGAGTTAATCAGCGTTATTGATGCTTAATGAGGTTCAGCACGTAATGGCTGTCAAAGACTTCTCAGCATCCTGTACAGTGTGCTTACAGTCGCAACGTAATGTCAATGGGGCCAGTCAGCTTAACACATCTAATCAGCAACCACCAAAAGTAAGAGAGAAATGAAAAACCGATGCTCTTAGATGAATGAATGAATGTTACATTTGTATATCGTGCCTCAAGATACCCAAAGCTCATTACAGAATCAAGAGAGCTAGTTGAACCACCATCCCTGTGTAGCACCCACCCGGATGATGTGATGATAGCCATTCTGCGCCAGTGCACTCACCACTGAGTGGCAGGAGACAATTCTCCTGTTCGATGTAGAGGTTGATTCTGAGGCCAGACATGAAAGGGCCACATTTGGAAATTTTTAGCCAGGACATTGGGGTACCACCCCAACTATTTTGAAAGATGCCCAGGGATCTGTTATGACCTCAGAAAGCAAGGACCTCTTTTATCCATGAATCATCCGAAGGACGGTGCCACTCTTACAGTGCTGTAGAGCTGTCATGGTTACTTGATTATACTCGATTGCTAAAAAGCAAGAATTAAAATTTTCCTTCTCGATTACTTGGTAATATGGTGGAAGGGAGATGGCACATAGTAGATTAAGGTGAAAACAGCGAGTGAAAACCACTCTCTGTCTAATAGTGTGGAAGCGCTTCACATTAAAAGTGAATGAAAATACAGTCATCTGTCAAATACATCTAAAAGAAGACTTTCAGGTTTGAGGGACTCAATAATATGTGGTTAGCCAAGGATATATGCCATTTAGCCTCTCTGAGTAGCCTAGCCTGTCATTTTCATCACTTTAACTTTAAATAAGCTTGCTTAATTGACTTTCGATGATTCGTTTATGTTAAAATATTAAAAGTTGCTGCTAAAACAAAATGTAGTTCTTTAAGTTCATCTTCATAATGCATTCATTGTGCATTCATAGAACATTCAGCGCCCCTTTCATAATGGATTCATTATGCATTTATAAAACATTTGTTGCACCTTCATAATGCATTCATTATGCATTCTTAGAACATTCATAAGCAGCATGCATGTACATGTTAACATCCCGACATACCTTAACAGCTTTAATATTCATTAATAACAAACATTGAATGTTTATGCAATTATAATGTATGTTATTATTGCATAATGTTTGTTATAAATGTATATTACAGCTGTTAAGGGAGGTTAACATGTTACGATATACATACATGATGTTTATGAATGTTTTACGAATACTTAATGAACACATTATGAAGGTGCACTTAACATTTTATGAATGCAATATAAAGGCATAACGAAAAAAGTTGCCTCTGCTATTATCCACATCATCTTACATAATACAGTACCTATTAACCATATACTATTCATCATTATAGGGGTGATTGTGTGTTTTGAGTAGGGCTGAACAATATTTGATATATTTGTGACATTAAAGAGCTGAAAATAAACTATATAGCTAAATAGAACTTATTATCTACCAACACAGTCTGACAAGTAAGGTGGTGGTAATACCATTAGCTGGGCCATCAGACACAAAGCAGTGCTGACATTGACTTGCTTTAGCTCAGTATTGTCTCTGGAATACAAAACATTTCCATACGTTTCCAAAATACTTTTATGACTAGTTTTTGTTCACGTTTCTCCTCTTTGCTCATTTTTGTTTAATTTCTCAAATTTCACAAATGCACCATACAGTCTATGACAGTCAAACAGCGAGGAAGAGAACGATTATGATTGTATGAGATCTCATGCAAAAGACGTGAACTTTAGATTGATTTTTTAAACATATACTAGATCATTTTGAGAAGAAACTATTCCTATTTTTTTTTAGCGCAACGTACTGATGGTTTGAACCCAGCAGATTACTGCGGGCTTTGCAATGTGACAATTGCATGCGCATGAACTGATATTGACATCTCATATTGTACAAGCCTGTTAAGGTGGCACAGCAGTGCAGCAGGTAGCTCACTGCCGCTTTCTGTTTACCCCATTTGGGTTTGGCTTTTGTCTCCAGTTTCCTTCCACTGTCCAGAAACATGCAACTTAATTTAACAACTTAAGCCTTAAATTGATCGTATGTGTGACCCTGCAGTGCACCTATTATATCATAAATTATTACTCAATTATTGATGTAATTGATAGTTACATGCTGCCCCTCTCACTACACTGGGATGGGCACCCCTGTAGGCCACACCAACACCTCTTCCCACAGTATCCCAGCTTTCCCATCCAAGTACTGGCCAGAACCAAACCTGCTTAACTTCAGGTGAATTAGCTAGTCTGAACTGCAGGTGGCATGATTGCTTGCATCTGATTGATGTCCTGCTGTTTGCAGTTGTCCATAAGACCATCATGGACAAAGATTTGGCAAAAGACTTTCATTATGCAACAGCAAACAGAAACTGGGAGCATGGGAAAGAAATCATTGGACCAGGGCATTCAAGCAGAAGAATAAAGCTAACCTTGAGGAGGTCACAGTAATTAGCACCTTTTTGACTTTGATTATTAGTACACAAAATAATACATTGGAAAACATTAAGACAGGTACAATTATAACATAGAGAAAACTGTTAAAAGTGCAAACTATGAATTTTTGCATGTTCCCAAGTCCAGATATTGTCACTTTTCTTAAAATGGTTGTTAGGTGTATTAGATAAGGTGTTAAGGTAGAAAAGTATAAGTGTATTAGATAATGTTGTTCAGGCAGCAGTGTATGGGTCTGTTAAGTAATGATGTTCAGGTAGCAGTATATAGGTGTGTTGGGTGATGGTGTTCAGGCAGCGGGGTGTAGGTGTGTTAGGTGATGGTGTTTAGGCAGCAGGGTATGGGTGTGTTAAGTAGTGGTGTTCAGGCAGCAGGGTATGGGTGTGTTAGGTGATGGTGTTTAGGCAGCAGGGTATGGGTGTGTTAGGTAATAGTGTTCAGGCAGCAGGATATGGGTGAGTTAGGTAGTGGTGTTCAGGCAGCAGATTATGGATGTATTACGTAATGGTGTTCAGGCAGCAGGTTATGGGTGTGTTAGGTAATGGTGTTCAGGCAGTAGGGTATGGGTGTGTTAGGATGTTGTGTTCAGGCAGCAGGGTATAATTAAAATGGACATCAGTGGCCATCTTCCCTGGCTGACTTTCCTACTGTGCACCTGAGGGGTTTTAAGCAATAAAATGTCACAACATGTCAGTCTGTCACATTGTACTGTGTACACCCGCGTTGCTCCTGGTATGAGTCACATGTCCACAGTGACAGCGAACGCCAGGTATCAGATTCAAACCGGGGAAAATGAATACCGCATCCTGCAGGCCTGGCACCGTGTGGCAGCGATGTCTGATAGCCACCTTGTTATGGCATATATGAATCAGAGCAGCAGTAAGGGGCGCCGCGTACACCCATGTGACTCCACGTGGCTGTCTGTTGCAGCCAGATGCGTGAGCGACGCGGCCTTGATCTCATAAAAACAGATAAAAAACAGATATATACACCCCCATACTGAGAGTTATTCTATCAAATAAACAGGATAGACACAGACAGGCAGCATCACCAGCCAGGCGAGACTATAATCAGCAGAGTGTATAAAGCATGACGAATGCTTAGTACTGATCGTCCCTTTGATCGATCAATTGATTCAGCTTTCCATCTTTCCACCCACTGCACCCCCACCCCCATAAACAGATTACATACACCTAGGCCTATAATTTTACCATTAAATGGACAAGACTGAGTTTTTGACCCTTTAATTAATGTGTACATTTTGTGAGTCATTAATTTAGAAGGCTCTGTGGAAGGCAACATAATTAAAGTTCTTATTTAGTCAGTATTTTAGAGCATGGCAGTATTTAAATAGCCAGCTAGAGGCATGCTCCTGCAGTCTGCATCATGAGTTAACCTCCATGACTTCCAAACATTTTGAAAGGTGAATAAACTCAGTGTGAGTTTGTTTGCAAAGTCACTTTTCCTCGCACTGTTTGCCATAGCCATACTGTTTGCCCTGATTAAAGGCTGAACCACAAATGTCTATTGCCTCCACTGGCTGCATGTATATCAGGCCTAATCCCTGTACTTTATTTATTTTCTCCTTAATTCTTTCCTGGGATAACTCTGCCATCCCTTAGGATGTCTGATTTTTAATGGCATAGGTGCGTCTGACTGATTTCGAGCGTGTGAGCTTCATTAGATTGATTTTGTAGTGTGACATCGGGTGGGATTGATTTACAATGTATGGGGCTTGTTAGTTTGTCTGATTTCAGAAGCGTGCGGTTCATCAGACCGTCTGATTTTGAATGTATGAGTTTTGCTGGATGTGTGAAGGGTTCTGCAGTGTATCCATGCAGCACTGAAGCATTACAGCTCCAAGGTCACTGCTACCCCAGGCTCTGTGTGTGTTTGTCTGCATGTTTGTTTGTGTGGGTATTTTGAGTTACTCCAGCAGTCTGTTTTCCTCCCGCAGTTCAGAAACACACGGTTGTTTTGATTCTCACGCCTTCAGTGCGTGAGTGAGATGGATTCGAGCAAAAGTGCAAAGAGCAGCCATGACAGACTGAACATCCTGCTAAGGATAAGCATGAAAGACAAAATTTTGAAGCCCCTTGTTTGGGGGGGGGGGGCTCCTCACTGTTTGAGTCACTCTAGCTCGTTAAGGTTGCCGAACTTGGTTTGGGGGTAAATTTAATTAGCCTGCGAGCTTGAGCCCTCCCAGTCTCCTTGATTGCTACCCAATTACAGATGTCCGTCAGGATCAGCACCTCCTTCGCTGTCCCCTGTTTCACTGACTTTTACTTCTCATTTCAAAGGACCTTGTCGGATTTAGCAAAATCCAGATAGTAATTTGCTGTTGAGCAAAAGACGGGAGTAATTTCCCATCATCCCCTGGCTGCACAGAGACCATCTGCGTACCGCCACCATGCGACATGCCTCCTGAATATTCATTTCCTCCCTCATCAGGTGGAATTAGCGTGTGATCCGTTTGCAAGGCGCGGTCGTGCCGGAGTCAGTCGAGAGCCGCGGCAGTAATCAGCACTTTCCGGGGGTGTCGGGGGGCCTTTGCTGCTTCACTTCAGTCCCCTCCACAGATGTTTGAGAAACGAAGCCGATAGCTAGTGAGTAGAACCAGTAGTTGAGTAGCTAGTTGGTTGGCGGAACATGCAGCTTCAGCACGAGGAACAAGTTTGTTTAATATTTAGTATGCTGACTATTTGGGGCCAGTAACCCGGCGTGTGAGTGCTGGTAAACCTGGCCGCTGGGTGTACCTGGGGTGAATGTCAATACCGGCTGGGCATCAGGCAATTCAGTGTGCTAAAGTTCCGCTTCCGTAAGGGACTACTTTCTCATCCCAGAAACAGATATCCAAATGCGGAATGCTGCTCCCTCGCAGGACGATGCCGTGCTTCAGCCGGTGGCGTTTAGGAAATGCGGAGGCCGCTATAAAAATGAATCATGGCGAATTTCAGGCAGAAATACTCATCTCTCCCTGCAAATCATTCCTCTAAATATGTAGCGGGTGAAATATGGCTGCACTAACGGGCTGCTTAATTGCAGCGTTAAGTTAACGTATGAGGCCCAGCTGACATGATCTGATGGCTGAATGTACAGCTGGGCATCTTTAGCTGATGCAGCTACGGTTGCAGTGCGCCACGTGATGCTCTTTATATTGCGCTTTATAGCGTATTTAGGCTGCAGGGAGAGGACTCCTTAGGGATAAGAACCTGCCTCTCGCACTGGCCCACGCTCTCACCTCCTTTTCTCATCTTTTTCATCTTAATCCACTAGTGATATTTTTGTCCTTTAAGCTTCAAGTTTTGTTTGTCGCATCCACAAACAGGCATCCTGAATCGTGCTCAGATTAGGCCCAGTAAAAAAAATCATTAGTTTATCATCCCCGCCCGCGTGGCGAATTTAGCCCGCTTCTATTTTTTCCAAAAAATTTTAAAGTATATTTTCCTGTGTAAATTCCACTGCCAGCGTTCACAAATTTTGAATGAAACATTTTTTTTTTATATATATTTTCTTTTCATATTAATTTTGCAGATCAGCCCATATGTCACGCATCTGTTTCTGTTCCTTTTTTTTACGGTTGATGTTGAAAACTTATCCTGCGTTATCTTTTTTCTAAGAAATAAAAATTAAAAATAAATAAAAAATTCGCCCTCTCTCGTCACTTGTTTCTGATTGAAAGTATGATAAACTAATGATTTTTTTTACTGGGCTTTTTGCTTTTAATTAAAATAATAAAATGTATAAGAAAATTAAAAACAATACTGACAGTAAAAATAAAAAGCAGTGATGTTAGTAAGTGTATTTTCTGTGTTTACATTAAGGCAGTATATGTCAGGAAGGGGTAAGATGAAGCCTGTAAATTGTTTAAGGTTGGTGTGATTAAAGGTCTCCATCCACTGACTGGCTGTGTGGTGCTGAGCCTGCAGATGGGTATGGGAACCATCATGAGATCTGTGGTGCTGAGCCTGCAGATGGGTATGGGAACCATCATGAGATCTGTG
>JABFDZ020000001.1:52173432-52202901 GCA_019775955.2 Pollimyrus isidori
TGGGTATGGGAACCATCATGAGATCTGTGGTGATGAGCCTACAGATGGGTATGGGAACCATCATGAGATCTGTGGTGATGAGCCTATAGATGGGTATGGGAACCATCATGAGATCTGTGGTGCTGAGCCTGCAGATGGGTATGGGAACCATCATGAGATCTGTGGTGCTGAGCCTGCAGATGGGAATGGGAAGCATCATGAGATCTGTGGTGCCGGCACCAAACGTGCCCCTCAGCACACCCCAAAAACACTTCACAAATAAACCACTTCTGCCGAGCCCTTAGAATGTGATTTTTATTGCCAAGCATTGGGTCATGATGTAACGTCATTTGCCTAAGGTGTAATACCTGCAGGAGAAGAGGTATACCTGCTATTTCGGGAGAGAACACGGCGCGTTCGTTTACTTGAGACGCACCCCGGGATGTTCCCTCTTGTCTGAAGCCTTCCCTGTAAACATTTGCCCAGCAGGGATTGTATGACTCAAACTAGTGATATCTGTATATTTAATTACGTGGATATCGCTGTGTTAGTCTCATCTTGTGGTAAGAGATCCAAGTTTGGGCCTTGCTGGAGTCTTCCCTGAGAATGGCAGAAAGGCTGGGCGCTTAGTGCAGCTCCAGCTAAATGGGCTCACAGTGTGTAAGGAAGCCATACACCCCCCCACCCCTACGAGGTGACTGTATTCTGTAGGGTTAGAGGTCTGACACTGAGCCGTTCTTGGTATATTCTGTTGTGTTTTGCTCCTTCAGTTCCCAGCATTAACAGACCTGGTTTTACGTGCCATTAATGCAACACCGTGATTGTTAACTTCCCCCACATGCCGTCGCAAACCTGTGGACCCCAGCAGCATCCTAAACGGATCGCACAGGTGGTTCATTACCTCGGGAATCAGAGCTCTAACCTCAACCGATCTCATGGCCTTGGTTTAAAGGTAATCGAGAGGCTGTTTTATAAACATAGGGTTTCTGCAGCGTGATGGAAACAAAGTGTTTATCCCGTTTGAGCCAAAAACGTTCACAGAAACTATTGATGTCAGCAAAGAGCGAGTGCAAGCGGCCGTCCGTGGCGATGCCTGCTTTTACAGTGTGGCAGATGATCTGTCGTGTGCGGAACTTGCTGTCCAGCAATCCAAAATAAGTGCCTGTTTTGGTTCAAAATGAAAAACAGTGGCTAGCGGAGAGATGGGTAAGTTGAGGACATAATTTCGCTCACGATGCAGGGAATGGGGTTCCTATTAAACAGAGCTGAATGCCACGGAGCTATTTATCTCCCCAGAAGAGCATGTCAATGCCTGTTTAAGGCGATGAACGGTGGAAGGGGAGAGGGCACGTTTATAAACAATCTCCAGTGCTTGTTAAATGGTGCACAACCCTCCTGCTGGTTGATTTGCCTTGTTTTGGACACTGAAAGCTTGATGCGTTGTATTGGAATTGTTGGGAAAGTGACAATGAGTGTTTATTTAAATTTAGCTGGTTTGCATATTTCAGGTTAAGGTGTATCAGGAAAAACCCTTGCTGGAGCTAAAGCTGGCATCCTTAACAATTCTAAATCTAACCAATTAACCACTATGCGACATGCTGGCCATAACATTAAAAATACTGTTATCATTAATTTGAGAATTTGTTTGGACCAATTATGACAATACGTAATGAGACACTGCTGAACTTGATGTTTTACCCAGAAAGCTTCAGTTAATCCAGCTGTAAACATGGTTGTGATACTGAACATCATAATGGCTGTGCTTTATTTCACAGGGTGTTAATAGCACCTGCTTGGTCTCTTCCAGGTCCTGGAGACGTGCTGGTGAACTGTCCCCTTAACCACATGCAGTGTGTCGGCACCAGCAAATGCATCCACTTCAACAAGTTATGCGACGGTGCGCGAGACTGCGAGGACGGCGCTGACGAGGGCATGCACTGTCGAGGTGAGGTCCGGGGGTGCCGGCCAGGGGGCGCACGCCTCTCCACTGTCGCTGGGTTTCTATTCATTTCCAAAACAGAACTAATCAGGAAACTGCGGTTGTGGCCAATCAAGGCTGGCACCATTGTGGTTAGTGGGGGCCTTTAATTAGTGTTTTTGGGGTTAATGGCTTTGCTGACAGGCCCAATGGTGACATTACTCTGCTGTCATGACCTGCTGAGCCACACATTGGCCCATCATTTTTCATTGTGGAGTTCATACCATGCCTCTGACAGCTCTAAGGGGGCTGGGTGATACTTACTCCCCCCCCTCCCAACGCACCGCTATGTCAGGCCCAACACTCGGGGCCAACACTTCTGGGCCTTTAGGATGTGGAGCCCCTCCCAGCTGCCCCCCTACTTGTCCCCCCAAGTTAGCAGTCTTGACAACAACAGTGACACCTGGATTTGCCAATGGCCTGGGGGCATGTGTGTTTACAGTAACTGGTGCTGCGATGACAGGCCAGGGGTTGTTAGGCTGCCTGCGTATTTAGGATGTGGAGGGGCCGGTTTACGTCCCAGGAGATGGTTGTAGCCTTAAGTCAGTCCATCTTCAGAAAGCCGAAGACTCCTCGCGCCAGAACGTACAGTCACTTTGTTCCCTGCTAGAGCAGGACAGAAACACAAATGGCATGAATCTGGAGGGCCCTCACGGGATGGGGGCGCGGAGCCCCCCCCGGCGCTGGGATGGAAACGGGGAAGTAAGCAAATAAGCAGTGGTGCACTGGTGTTGGCTTCCGCCTCTCTGTCGTGTCCCAGCGACCCTGATGGCGCGGTGACACCCCCCCGCTAAGCCCCCCCGGCCTGCCGCCAAAACCAAGCCGGGTGGCATTAACCCCGCAGTGCCACCCAAAATGTCACTGCATGTAAAAAGGCCCCGCCCTGTGGATAAAATGTGTGGGGGGGTCGTTAGTATGTATGTATTCCGGGTGCAAATCCAAAGTATCGATTTCCGCATGCCACACTGCCAGCATGGGGGCTTGTCAGACTTCTCATGGCTATCGAGCCTTGAAAACACCCCAGCTGTCCCGAGGCTTATGGGACACGACCCGTACCCTGCTGGCTCCTGGGAACAGCATGGAGGGGTTTAGCCTGCTCCACGCCTGTATCCCTGTTTCTCTCTTCTTCATTTGTTGAGCCCATTTTCACACATGCTTTTCCTGAGAGGTGGGGCATGGGGTTCATCTGTCATATGGCCCCTCTGTGATTAAGCATGCAGAGGTGATGCACTGCAGGAGAGACTCTCGTCGGGTGTGTTGTCGAGCTGGGCAGAATACACATGCTTTTAATTAGGGTTTGTTAAAAGACCAGCACCAGCCTGTTAATCCAGTATTCTGTCCACTGGCTGGCTTTTCCTCCAAGCTCAAAGTTGCCACTCAGAGGGCATGGTGGCAGGTTATAAACAGCTGGGCCTGCCAGCGGGGGGCTGTTAGCGGGGGGCTGCTAGCAGACTGTCCTATGGCCTTTCACACCACCTGACAGGGTCTCATACATAGGCCAGCCGACGGACTCCGTTCTGTCGAGCCGAGACGTGCATCTTATTCTGACAGCTTGTGCCTGGCAGCCCTGAGGTGGGTCAGGTCCGGATGGCAGGCTTTGTTTTGAATTCATCACTTAGCCCCAAAACCCAGCCAACAACGACAACAAGAGCGGGCTCTGTCCTGGGGAACAGCCCTGCTTTATTACTGTCCCACATATGGGCTTCATCGATATGAAGTGAAGCAGCCAAGCTCAGATAACACCAGGCTAGGCTGCTGTTCCTCTGATCAGAAGGTTGCTGGTTCAATTCCCAGTGTCAACTAAGTGATTTTACCATTGGGGCCCAGAACAAGGTCCTTAACCCCCAGTTACTCCAGGGACTGTCTGATCCTGCTTTCTCAAAAATATGCAGTGCTTTGGATAAAAGCATCTGCTAAATAAATGTTATTATTATAAATAAATATTAGTCTGGTGGAGATGCTGCCCCAGAAAACCAACACAGGGCTACTTTAAAGCATTTTAATATATCGCCAAATTACCCCAGTCCATGGGCCACACCTCTGAAGTGCTGACATCCTGCTGCACTGAGCACCAGTGTTTATAGTCTGCAGGCATGGAGCTGATGAAAAAGCCTAGTAATTACCCAGAAACGGACAATCCCCGGTTTGTAATCACCCCAACTCCGCTGCAACCAGATTACTTTGTTCACTCCATGGCCACATGAACCCTGTAGGGAAAACGCATTCGGTATCGTGCTGAAACGGCAGTGCTTGTTTGTATGTGGGTACATGCAGCTTTGCCATGTGCCTTTGCTGCATCCCCATGTCCCTGTCTGCGTGTGTGGAATAGGCCAATAGGCTGTGATTGAATTCAGCTGGGCTACGTTTAGGAATATGATGAATAAGTAATACTTTACACTTTGGTATTTTGGAACGGCGCTAATCGCTGTTAATCCCGGTGTCTGGCTGATGCCCATTTTACTGCAGAAAAGCACTTGATCTCTGCTGTTTGCTTTAGGTGAAATGCTGGGCTTTTGTTTCACCCTTGGTGCTGATTCTCAGCAGTCTTTCTACACTTTATGTTTATGTAATATTAGATTTAAAAGGTGAGTGTTGACGGCAAGGTCAAATTGTGTTTGATTTAATTTTTTTACCGTCTTGCCAGCTGTGGTTCTGAATTAATTATGACAAAAATGAAGAAATAATAAAGTTTATCCCTCCCACTTTGCATTTTTAACTATTTTTTTAAATGAGGTGTCAGTATGTAGGCTTATTGATTTGCTCGTGTTAATCTGCCCACATGTCTAATTGTTCAGTTAAACGCTCTGCAGTGTTGAATATTCAGCATTATAGTCTATCAGGTTTCATCCGGTTTGGCTCTTCCCTGTAATCATTTTGCTCTTGACGGGTGTGTAGGTGAGGGATCCATGTGGCGTGGAGCTGCCCACACTAGTGTTTATCTGAGAGGGAGAGAGTGCAACCCAGACAGCGACTCTTGGTCTGTAATCAAGGATTTCTGCTTTAGTTTCATACCGTTCACCAAGTCAAATGAAGTCAAGTCAAACTTTATTATCATTTCAAAATATGCAGCCATACGGGGAAACAAAATAGCACTTATTTGAGACTTAAAACAGCTTCACACAGAACATGACAAGTTAGACACACAAGACAGTGATGCATGAATTAATAAATACACTGCACATAGTACAACTTTCATGTAGAACTGTGCTCTGGGTATGACTGTACATCATCTCAGCTTAGAAATGTACATGTAAAACATCTTCCAGTGAAAGAGCAGGGGAGAAAGGGATGGATAACAGGAGCAGGAAAAATGTTCTGAGCAAGTGTTTTGCATTTAGATGCTGAAACAGGTAGCAAAGACCATGCTGATGGTTTTGGATGTGGTTTAGCTGCTTGCTCTTTATCGCAACCCTTGGAAGCGCATTGGGAGGCGGACTGCGTCGAATCGCCGACGTCATCCACGTAACGCAGTGACCTTCAGAGAAAACACAGCCATCTTATCGCGCATCCGCCCTTGTGGACCAAACAGGCCGCACCTGAGGTGGACTTAGAGGAGTGCCGTGCAGAAACTCGGAAATGATACGCCGGAAAGTCGCTGCGTAAAGCCGCGGGACATTTAGTGACAATGCGGTGGAGGGATCACACTTAATTACTTTATTGCTTGCTATGTTAGCTATAGCAGTCACCATAACAGACCGTAAAAAGTATTTACCATACATTTTTATAGTTAATATGGGCCATAAAAGGTTTATAATTTCACAGAGTTTAGAATATCCACGAGCCTGAAGCTATTCCTGAGTAAACTTCTGCTTCTCGAAAAACAACTGATTTAGTTTTTTTCCTCATGATTGCCTATAATTTAAAAGTGATATCAGAGAACATACAGTAAGGCTCCGTTTGCAGCCTTGTAGAATATAATTAACGTCGAGTCTGTCTTTTAAATGTTAATGGACAGCTGAAACTGGCATTTGCTTAACAAGACAAAGACGTGGAGATATTGATCAAAGGCACATATCGAGGGCCAATTTAACTCATGACATTTTTAATCTGTGACATTTTTTGCCTGTTTCATGTTCGACATTTACAAGTTTTGGGCGTTAGAGAGTCGTTTGACTGAAATGTGATTAAGAGCCGCGTTTATAGAGCTCCGTTATGATATCTCTGTATAAAAAGGCAAGAGATTTGTTTAAACCACACTGCCAAAACTAGATCCATCTAATAAAAAGCATCAAGTGATTGATTAGAAATAAGACGTAAGAGACGGAATCGTAATTCACCCGGTAATATGGTTGTGTATATTCTGCTGTCTCTGCTCATGGCAAACACGTGGCAAGTCAGCCGTAGAGATTCAGGCACAGCAGCGCCAGATCCCTGAATCCCACAAGGCGGGGCTGTCTTATAATGTGTTTGTACATTAGGAAAGTGCTGACCAAACAGGAAATAATGATTCTGGCAGGTCCGCGTGCCAAGGACAGTGAGGGACCAGGCGCATAGCCACATAGTAAAATTCCAGATTTGGACACCCCCCCCCCCCCCGAAATTTGTTTGCTTCAGACCAGGTACACAGGCAGGTAGTACAATTATTAAACTTGAAGTATGTGATTGGCAAAATCTACTGGGAGGAACTTACTGCTAGGGTTTCTGGACCCCCATAATGGTGCCTAGAGTGCCACATGGGCTTGTACCGGTATCCAGAACACAATCGGAGGTGTTATTCCAATAGAATCATACAAATGCATCCCAGTCTCTTTCCAGTATTGTCTCTATGGAGGACTGCAGAGACTTTCCTGCTGCTGCTAGGATAAGCAGAGCTTCAAACATAATTTACACCCATTGACAGGCTGAGCTAAAACACAACACCCCCCCCGAGGCCTCTGCTAGCTCCCACGGGATGACCGTCCCGCTCCCTACAGGAGCTGTTGTTGCTCCGTAGGTGTTACTGTGATGATAAACCCATGAGCATTAAAGTGCGAGTGGAAATTCTGTCAGCCGTTAGACTTAACTGTTTGCTGCTTCCACCCGCGTATGCGGTGTCAAGGCGTGGGAAATTGACCTGAAGTTGGTCTATGTTCAGATGCTTGGCTGCTGCTTTAATGACCTGCAGTCTTTACAGCAGAGCAGTTTACTGGCAGGAATTATGCCCCCGTAGCATGACCCTCCTGGGATTTGACCCAAGAACCTCCTGGTTATGAGAGAGATACTGAGATTAGTAATGAGCAAGGTCATTATTTTGGGTATAGACGTAGCTGAATGAGTACCTCGGCCTTGCCGGTGTCTGTAGTGATTATGACAGGCATCCTATAGCAGAAATCCAATCACACTTCATTTATGCCTTTTTAAATTCTATGTAACTTTGGAGTAACTCTCAAAATATGAATGACCATGACAAAATCTGCTGGTTTCTGGGACTCGGTCTGTGTCACGCCCCGATCCTCCCTCGTTAACCCTGTGTGGATTTCCCATGTTTACCAGCTGTCCCTGACTGTCGTCATTAGTTCATTGTAGTTAGTCCGTGTTTCCGTTCCTTTCCCCAGTCCGGTCATTGACGTTTGATGTCTGCGATCTCTGAAATAAACCCTTTTTGCATACACTCGGCTTTCGTTGCCTGCTTCCCGGTTGCCTCCACAACAGTCTGGGCTGCTCTGACAAGCCCTCCCCCTCACATGTAAGCAGCTTAGACCTTGTGCTCTGCAGTGTCAACCACTTTCTTTCTTTCTTTTACAGAAGCTCCACACCTCAGTGTAGACCCTGCCCCCCACCTCCCCTTCACATTGTACTTTCAGTGTTAAATAGACATTAATGTCTCACTGCACTTATGGTCGTTATATATCCTCTGTACCTGTATTCGCTGATGCTGATGCATAAAAGCACAATGTACTATATGACCTGAACAAGTAAAATATGTCAAAAATGGTGCCAGTGTTTAGATATATAACATTTATAATATATAAAAATACCATTTTTAAATTTGCTCATGGTATATTAAGCTGCTCCCCCAGTGAATAATGAGCTGTTTCCCCCATGATCGAGGGCTGACTTTCCACACGTTACCCCCAGTAACACGCCGCCCTCTGCTACTCACACTTGACATGATCTCTCAGGCCTGACTGTAAACGCTGGGTGACACTACCTCCCTGTACCAGGCTGGGGCGCCATCACCAGCCCACAGAGCTGACACCGAGGATCAGACGATCTGGGACAGCATGGAGTGAGATCACCTCAGGGGCGGGACGGGGGTGGGGATGGGGGCAGGCCTGAGCATTATCAGCGAGGGACAGCAATGCCCCCCCGCCCCCAGCTGGCTCACAGCTCTCCAGCTTGTGGAAGATCCTCAGCATGTTTGTTGCTGCTCATGATATATGAAGAAAAAGCAGAGCCTTCTGCAGGAGCTGGAGGAGGCCATGGCTCAGCAGCGGACTTGTAAATTCATACGTCAGTTTTCACGGAGAGGCGTATAAGCTTACAAACTATAAGGGGGCAGTGTGTGGCTCAGAGGGCTAAGCCTGTGTGCCTATAAGCAAAAGGTCACCAGTTCAAACCCAGCCTGCAGGTCCTTGAGCAAGGCCCTTAACCACCAGCTCCCTGGGTGCTGCTACAAGTGGCTGCCCTGTGTGGGCAGCTTATTCTGCAAGTGTAAGGACAATTTCCCCATGGGGATTAATAAAGTATCTAATAGTGTTATTAATGATTATAATCTGATATACTTTCACAAACATCTGGATGCTTTACTTCCCCTGCTTGGGTTCTTATCACCTTTCTGGCAGATGGTTATAGGGAAGGTCATTTTGGAGGCCCTATACTGGACACACATGACCCGGTCACTGCATTTTCACCTGTTAAAGGAGCCGGGAGGCAACTGAAATACACACTGCAATGAAGAGATAGAAGAGAAGAGTTGGGAAGAGGGCTGGAGAGGAGGAGCCTCCGTGTGCATGTGTCTCGGGATACATAACTGATCCTTTATCACGAAGTGCTGACGTCTGCAAGAGATATTAGCAAACTGAGACTAATTACTTTCGTTCGTTCGGAAAGCAGGAGCAACATGCAACAGATAAATAATCGAAGCAACCGAGGAATCTGACACCTTACTCAGCCACCCCCCCCCCCCCCCCAACTTACCCCAGAGGCTCAGACTCATGCGCCTACCTTAAACATGCAAGTCTGCTAGGAAGTTTGAGATTTTTTTTCCCCTAACCTCCGAAATAACTGGGTATCAGTCACTCATTACGTCAGCACAGGCATAAACCAACCACTATACATTGTGTGGCAAATTCAGTCATCACTGATGCAGACACTTTAAAACACGCAGTCTGGGCCAAAGCCAACTGATAAGGATAATTAAATTAAGACTAATTAGAGTGCATTCACACCAAAGGAGCCAGAGAGAAAGGAGAATGGCTGAATGTGATGTTTGTGATGCACAGAGACAGCAGGGACAGCCTCTGACGCAGCTGAGGACAGCCTGTGACGCTCCTATTGGTTGGCATGGCCAATGAAGATCTCCCCAAACTGTGCTTCTCAGCCATTTTGGACTGCTGTATTGCTGTACCCAGCGGCATTGTTTACCACCACTCAAACCATAAATTCATTTGGGACTCAGGGTTTAGGACAAACAGTCACTGCACACTAAATGCTAAATAAATGTGCTCCTTATGTAGGAGAAATAGAAGCAGCATGTTCTACTAACCAGCTAGGGATATGTGATGGCCTGACTCTACTCACTAGCTAGTTAAGGCGGGGGGAGGGGGGGGGGGGGTGTCCCTCCGTGTCCGTGTCTGTGAGGTCATAAGGGATCCGAGGATGTGTAGCCTCAGTCTTTTAGATTTCATAGCTGAGTAAAGCTTAGTTATGACGCCCTGCATGCATACATTTTCACATTTTTTCTTGATCTTTAAAATATCAAGCAGAAGATCATGAAAATGAGTCTTTGCATTGATTTGTGTTGATTCTCTCTCTACAGATAACCGCAAATGTAGTATTCCCGATAAACAAATTGATTTCGTTTTGCATAAAGTGATAATCATTAGCTATAATCAACATCATATATTAAGCTAAGAAGAAGAACAAAAAACTTTGTTATGATAAAGTTATGATAATAAAAATTGATTAACTGGAGAATTGAATTGGACGAGCACAGATATTCATGTATAATAGCTGTTCTGTTCTGCAGTATTACGCAAAAGCATAGATGAAATGTAAAATAAAGTGATCTGTTCCTGTCCTCCCCTGCTTATGTGCTGGTGATGTCTACCTGGACAGTCTCAGAGATTTAACTTCTCAGATGTTAGTGATAGCAGTTGAGTCTAGTTGTTGAGCCACACATGGTTTCCAAAGTAGCAGTCCAGTGGGTCAGATGTGCCCAATTCCATTTCCACCAAATGGGTGCAGAGAACCTCAGGGAGCAACATGGCTAGAACTGACTTGCATTTGTGCGTCATGCCAATTAAAGTCACTGAGTGCAGCGATTGGCCCATGATATACTGACCTGTTGAGTGTTTTATTTTTAGTTATGGTTGGTTAGATTACTGTTAAATGCACTTTAAAAGTGTTATTGATGCCTCAGAACACGAGCGCTCTATCTTCTGTGACATGCGTGCATTTTTCAGCAGTATTTAATCATTTCTGATTGTTATATACTTCAGTGCCCAGTAACCATAGCTAGCTTCTTCTTGTGTACGATATACAGACCGTCTTCTGCTAAGAGAGCTTTGAAGGAAGGTATTAGTGATTCATCCTTTCTTCAGAGTGTCTGAGAACCACCTGATAGTTAACACTTTATAAAAAAGATGTCTTGAAACATTTTCAAAGCTAGAGAAATAGTCTTCAGAAAACTATTTGCAAATGTATGTGGCTATAGCACTATAGCATATATCTTCACCATCAAATTTTAATGTCATGTTATATTATTAGCTAAACAAAAAGAAATTTCTTTAATAATCTTACTCTCAACTACCCTTTGCGATAGTTTATGTAATTGTTGGTGCTTTATGTTGCACTGTATAGTAACCTCTCATTAAATGGAAGGAGCAGAACACTTAACATTTAATTGAGACAAAATGTAATTAGTGGGTGATGCCCCACATTCCCATGATCCTCTGGGGCATTCATGCTGTTTGGTCTTGAAAAGGGAGTGTCAGTTTTACTTTTTGAAATAGTAGATGAGGACCACAGCTGGTTAGTGTGTTAGTATTTTAAAGTTGGGAACCCATCAAAGAGGGATAATTATTCCTACAGGCTCTGAGGATTAATTAGCCAGTGGTGTTTTGGAACACGTTAATATTCTGTGAGAAAGATGAATATTGACAATTTTTATTTTGTTTATAGTTTAATTCAAAGGTATCTCTATACCTATTATATCTATGAACGTCTATCATGATTATAAAAAAATAAAATGGTTTACTACTAGGTGAAATGGGGAATCGGCAGAACATACAAGGCTTCTAAAACTTTACAAAAATATAACAAAAAAGTGTATGTTCACTAGAAGTGGTTAAAAAGACCTAAGGGGTTAATGGCCCAGGAGAGTCCTTAAGTAGTACTCAGACTAAAACAGTAAATAAAGCAAATGCCTGTGTTGCTTGAATGTGCTATTTAAATGTGGATTTATGAAAGAAACATACTCAGACAGCCATTCAGAAAGATGATTTGTAGAGGCAGATAATCTTTTTGGTGTAGGCAGACTTTATAAATCTGTTTTTCAAGGGAAAATGGGAACGAAAAACCATTGCAATGTACCAGACTCTCCATTATTCAGCTGTAAACACTGAGTATCAAAGGAAGCATGATTGCATGCACTAAGACTCTTCTGCTCTTCTGTATAGTATGGGAAATGTTGAAAGGGCATTTTCTGATACTATCTATCCAGTTCTATATCTAAGGTAAATTAATACACTTACTAAGTTCTCTTATACTTGCTAAGTAAGTTGTGAGTCAGCTGATTTTTTTTTTTCTGCATAAGAAACAGAAACTAAAATAAATAAATAAACACACACACATATATATTCATCAAGGACCTAATAAAATGTGAATAAAGTCATGACCAAACGTGATTGAAATGTTACATTTACAGTATATGATTGCCTTGCACAATGGCCTTCTTTAATTTTATATTCACTTTAATCCTGTTAAAGGCACCTGCTTGATGGAGAAATTCCTGAGGACACTAATCCCTGACTAATTCTCCAGTTAAGCCCTTGTGTTTCCATGCGTCCACTTATGGATGTTTTCCAGGGCTCACCGTTTCTTTGCAGGTCTACGGGATGCTCAGATTAAAGCATCCGTTTCGGCTCCGTACAGCCGGACAAAGGGAAGTGGGGATTAGTTCCATCATCCAGCCACCTCTGTGGTTCCTGTCAGTGCAACAAAAGGTGCAGTTAATAGCTAAGGCCCTTGATTGCAGTGACGAAGCCGCATAGAGGAGGACAGCCGCAGTGTTGGCCATGTATGTGCACATAGTGACCCAGCACCAGCACAGGAATGCCGATAATGCTCTGTGAACGAGGAGGGAAGCAGCACTGAGGGCACGTCCATCTTTAAGATGCAAAGATTCAAAAGTGTGACATTAGTGACCTCCAAAGCAGATCTGAAGAAATAAAGATGTAAAGAATATATAAAAGAAGTAAACTGTATTTAATTGTAAACACACACAGTCTATACAGTATGTGTATATATATATATACAGTATATATCTATATAAATGTGTATATATATATATATATATATATACACACACACACACACTTATATATATATATAAAAGCTACTTGAAGACTTGATACATAAAGGTTGTTAAATTATTAAATAAGTCATGAAGACGCAGATTATGTAACCATAACATGACATAAAATGCAGGGGTGGATATGACTGACAATTATCATAGGTCATTGCACATTTTATAAGCCTAAAAAAGGGCATAGGTGATCGAACACAAATTCTGCATTTCACAGGTTTGCGTAACATTCTGAATGTAGGTTAATGTTGTTAAAGTTAAAGTATATTTTACAAGATTTGCAAAGCAGATTTGTAATTGATATTCAAAAGTAACCTCTTAATAAAAAGGTTCTGTTATGTAATAATTTATGTTCTTCATATGTGCTTTTTGAAATGGGTCATCTTTAGTCATTTAATTATCTCGGTGAATTAATTAAGGTTTTAATAAAACCTGTGAATAAACAAAGCATTTTTAATGGGCTCTGGAATTTGGGGGCATGTGGCGAGCCCTACGATTGGTCAGCGGTTCTGGCAGGTTCTGACCCATCAGCAGAAATGGGGCGGTCACAGCCCCCAATCAGCAGCATGTTTGTGAGGACACGTACGGACCTGCTCCTCATATGAAGTTGCTCTCCCCGCGTTCACTTCACATGTACTAAGTAAATAAATATGTCAAGGACTCAGCGATGCCGGCTTCTAAGAGACATATCCTCTGCTATCGGCTACTGCTGGATTCCTGACACTCACTCACCCGCTGTCTTAATGTTTAAAGATATACTCATTATTAAATAGGAAGCGCTACTGAATTTATGAATCTACATATAATGCCTTTAGATTCTCCTTTGGTTCCCTGTGTGTGTGTGTGCGTGTGTGTGTGTGTGTGCGCGTGTGTACATGTGTGTGTGAGAGTGCGTATGTGTGTGTGGGTGCGTGTGTGTGTGCGTGTGTGCATGTGTGTGTGTGCGTGCATGTGTGTGTGTGGGTGCGTGTGTGTGCGCGTGTGTGTGTGTGTGTGTGTGTGCGTGTGTCTGTATCTGTGTGTCTGCACTCCAGTGCTTTTCTTCCCAACACTGCCACGTTTGTCTCTGCTCACCGGCCAGCATCACCACAAAGCTGGAAGGTCTTACCCTGCCTCAAGGCCGCCTGTCAGCTTCCCCACCATTCAGCTCCTTTATTTGGTCATACTCCATTGCTAGATATGGCATGTTTTTGTTGTTGCCTTCTACCATATGCAAGGCATGCTAATTTTAGTGTGTTGCTACCTCCTGTACCGTGTGTGTGGCAGCTAATTAATGCTCAACCTGTAAATGAGGGAATATTACAGCTCATTGGTGACTAACAATTCAATGAAAATTAGCTGCCTAAAGCAGAGTGAAAAATGGCCATTGTTTAAAGGCAAATTAAGCAAAAAAGGGGGAAAAAAAGCACATCTTGGTGCCACTCAGTTCTCCGCTGGGCAGGTCTACTGTATATGGTGTAAATTGGTGACACGCCTGCTCCCCAGATATTCCCTGGATGTTAAGGTGAAACATTAGCCCAGGATAACAAATATAAATCATAGAGATGTTATTACTGTGGGAGTTTGTGGGGCAGGAGTCTGCCACTTGGGTAGAGTGGGTGATGGAGTACGGTGAGGTTCAGAGAAAAAAAGAAATTTTTAAGAGAGCCAGCAAAATGGGAACGAGGTAGCTTTGATATGAAAGCATAGCAAAGTGTTGAAATCCAAATAAACATTTACAAAGCAAAGCACCAAGCCAGCGGCAAGAAGCGGCTAACATCAACCCGGCTAGCATCAACCCGGCCAGCCCTACGCACATTAGCCAGTTAGTCACTATAGGAGCCAGCTGCACCTCATTAAAAGAAGCGACCAATGGCACAGGGATGGTAATTGTTCACCATAGCAATGTGGAGACTACAGAAATCTCAGATAGCTCAACATATTATTAAAGAATATTCAAATTATTATTAACATATTATTAAAGAACATTTTGCAAGATATGATTACTGAAGATGGAATAGCCATAATAACTTTATCATGTCATAATTACTGCATAATTATCAGCTGTTGAGTAACCAGCTGGTTTCACAGTTCAATGTAACTATAGAACATTTGTGTCTTAATGATCAATTGTTGACCTTTGTTAATGTTCCTGGTGTGTCATCAGTGGTAGATGGGATTAATTTAACACAGTATTACACTGATAGTTTACCTTCTCTTAAAAGACCCACTAGTCACGACTGCCGGAGCTGGAAGTTGGAAAGCGGTCGGAAAGAGGAGGCTGTAGCTACACTTTTACCCTTCAGCAAGGTTGGCTACATGAACCACTCAGCCCCCTGAAGTTAATTAACAGCATTTACCACAGGTGTCTGGAAAGACTAAACAAATAAACAAACAAATGGTGGCACAAAGGTGGTTTGAACACAACTTTCCCTGCTGTTCTACTCCAGCAATGGTCGACGGTCGACATCTGGCAGGGGGGTCCAACTGAAATGAAGGGTGAACCTAAAGAGCTGGTGGCACGGGGGCCTTGTGAGTAATAGGGTCATTAAGTTAGCCTGCCTCGCCTTGCACCCTTGTGGATTGCTGCTGGGTGGGTTGATTGCTTATTGCAGTATGGGACGCTCTGTTCCAGACTCTATTGTGAAGGAACTGTGGTGGTGATACCCTCAGCTTGCATGGGTCATAGATTGGGTGTTCAGACAAAACCCCCCACAAACACACACACATACAATCATGCATGTGCATTTTGTCTGTATTTGGATGGTATAAACACATCAAGAGGAACACAGGTTGAGTTATGAGGACATGAATCATGTGTTCCTGCACTCACGGGGGGGAGGTAGGGGGGTTGAAGTTTACGGGCGTGTTCATCGCTGGACCTGCTCGTTAAGAAATATGAGATCAGAGATTAATCAGACGCCAAAGCCACCCATGACTCGATCTCTCTGTCTCTCACGTAACCCCATGTTTTTGTCAGCTTTATTGTTGAATCCGGACCCTCATCACTGCTTATGCTGGTGCCAACCTAATTTCACAGCTTTCCAAGCTCCACTCCGGGCTCTCTGGGCTGTACCTCCACACCACTGCCCCAAGGAAGTCAGCGCTGTTCATCTTCTGTGCCAAAACATTTACTGAAAAAAGCTACTGTAAGTAACATAAACAGGCATAATAAGCTGGAAGTGTTTCCTAAATGCCAGTGTGACATCTAATTAACAGCTTTGTATAGATATCTTTCTGAGTGATTGTGCCTTGGCTGTTTGTCTTAAGGCCAATCACAGTCTGCCTAAAGCAAGATCTCTCTGCTGGATTGAAATTAAAACTGCAGAAGTGGATTCCTTGTCACAGGCCCGTCTGACGGTAGCCATGGTCACAAGCAGCTCAGCAGGCATCTCTCTGCTTCAAGTGAGCAGGAACGTGTCACCTGTGGCCACTTCACTTGTCATGCTCATTTCTGTTTACTCAACTCTTTTTAAATTAGGAAAGTCCTGAGTCAGGCCATTTTACCCTGAGACATGGGCATCTGATTTGGGGCTGGGTCTTTTGAATCGTCCGGTTCAATCTACCCCCAACAAGCAGCTGTATAAATCCTTGACATAGGGTGAGCGTCATCCCTGCTAGTCCCAGATCATGTAAAACACCATATCTCTGGTTTATACTTAAACCAGGGGTGTCAAACTCCAGTTCTGGGGGGCCAGAGCCCTGTGTAGCTTAGTTCTTTCCCATTCTACCACAAATGATTCAGCTCAAGAGTTGAGTTGCAATTAGCACAAGGAGTTGAATCAGGTGTGTTAAATGAGGGGAAACCAAAAACTGTTCAGGGCTCCTTCCCTCCAGGACTGGAGTTTGACACCCCTGATTTAAACCAAAGCACTTTTCTTTAACAAAGGAAATACAAATGTCTTAGATGTTTGAGATTTTACTTATTTCTCTTCTTTAAACACAAACTAAGTAGAATGAAAAGCTACGAATCGTGGGAAGGTGTGATATATGAATGTGTGTGTACCTGTCCCTGATATGCTGGGGAGCATGATGAATGCGTGACATTACACATTGTAGGATAGGCCATGTGCAGAGCAGATGTTGGAGACATTAAATATATTTAGCTGCATATTTCTCTAGTGCCATCTTGCACACATATTTTTTTCTTTGCACGATAATATTTCTCATTTCATCATTATTAGTTAATTAATCTTGGTAATGTTTCATAATTAATCTCTCATTTAAAACTAACTGATTTCTTTCACATAAGGAGGACCAGACTGGCTGCATATGATCTTGTCACACAGTTCAGTACAGTACAAAATGCCACCATTCTTTTTTGAGATTACCCATAATTCTGTGCCACATGGCACATTTTATATGTTTTATTTCCCAAACTTGGGATTTTTGTGCATTTTAGCGATGTGTCTGCATATGATTCCTATTTTGTGTATCTTGGTTCCTACAGTTTTCCATAAGACAAATTTGTGGGGGAAAAGCTGCATACATGTAAAAAGACTTCCTGAATTCGAATGTGTGACCATGTACAGGAAAGACACACTGTGCTTTTAATTTAGGTCCTTCTGAACTTCCTGACTTGTTAGAGGAACCCCAGACGATTACACTTTGATGATGTGGCGCATTAGCGATGCCCTTTCCGGAAGCTTCCCCCTCCTCTAAGTGAGAGTGGCAGTGTTCCTCCAAAGTCCCTGATTTACTTCTTCCTGTCAAAGGGAGATGGGAAGCCCAATAGCACCGACGCTGGCCGCATGTTTGGTAGAGCGCACAGCGCGGGAAACACTTAGCCGATTGATGCTGCATGCGGGCGGCCCACATACGTCTCGCTCGCCTCCCCGCTCTCGCCGTGCCGCTCTTTTATTATTTATTTGCTCTGCAGCTTATCGCTTTTACAGTTATATGGCTGGGTATTGACGGAAGCTCTCCGCATGATGTGTTTCTTCTAGGTCTTTATTTTCAGGCCAGACTTGGCTCCTGAACCAGCAGACCACTTGATAGGCATTGACTTCTGCTTATAACTACACGACCAAAATGAATGCATGAACACATTTCTTCATCGCGCTAATTAAAGGTTCATGTTTTTACAAGTTTATATATCTGTCACACGTACAATTTTGACCCAAACAATAACGCATTATTATTATTTGTGAGCGGTGTTGTCTGTCATTTAATACATAATCATTTAATTAACAATGAATTCTGATTTTCTTCAGTATCACAACGTAAGTATGGCAGCTCAAATTAGGCCACTTGAAAAAAAAAATGGTTCTCGTCCCCTCCCGACCCCCCGAAATGCCTCCGGCCCGATTTTCAAAAAAATATATATTTCGTAAAAATCGCAAGGAAAACGCCCAAGAATGACAAAATTTGAATTTTGAATCAGACGTGAATTGTTGTAGTGTGTAGGCCTATATGTTCAGACCAAAGACTTTTGAAGGAATAGTTCATGGACAGTGTGTTTGAACAGAACAGGGTTTCGTGATGTGATTTGGGCCAGTGCAGTTAAATTCCTATAGTCTTGAAAATACTAGCTTCACTCTAGTTTTCTCAAAATTGTGCAATCCTAGTATTGGAATGGTTTCATGAACCTAAATTTGTTTCTGAGATGGGCTGGTGCAAAGATTTAAATCTGGGGAAGTGATGTGGTACATGTTCTTAAGTAGGCCTACTTGTTTGTAGAGTTGCATTTCCTTGTTCAAGCATTTGGGTTCCTGTATTTTGTAAATCCCTCGTGCTTTAACATGTTTTAATACACTTTCTTTCTATATATATCTTTTAAAATCTTGGTTGTTCATTTAGAATGGGAATGACAAACAGAATATTAGTTTCAAACAGTATCATTTTTATATTCAAGAATGAAAGATCAGCATAAAGTATCCAAATCCATAGTTGGGAAGGCATTTATGAGAAACACATAAATCAAAGAATTTACATTCTTGTATTTTCTTATAGCCTATTTAATATATTTGAAACGCAACAAACTGGAAGAACTGAGGAGGCGTACTAAGTAGGTCTGCTCTCTTTGGTATGTATTTTCAAATATGTATTTTCTTACATATTTGAAAGTCTAGACAGTCAATCAAAATTTGTAAAAAAGTGGTCTCACACTATGCACGGTTTGGAAGACATACTGCTGCGGCACTGGCGATACGCATGAGCACCTGAAGATGACACACACATGCAATATTCTGGGCTGCCATAGTTGATAAAATCATTTAAGTGTTGTCTGTTGTCATGTTTATTAAATTATCTTTTAGTATGGATAGCTTTATAGGCCACTATCGTTTGTCCTTGTCGCTGCTATAAATACACTAATTTAAGCCATATAAAGTTTGGTACCTTAGAATTTCCGATGAATGAGTGTGAGAAAACGTTTAGGCTAGAATCTGGGGTTATTCTAAGTTGATCGACGGTAGCAGTATGTGTTCGCGGGTGGCCTTGTTGGGATCAGTGTTGTTATCGGAAATTAAATCTGAAATGGAAACGGATACTGCATAAAAAACAATAATTCGTGAAAAGAAATAAAAATCAAAACTATATGTAAAAAATCCCACAAAAAACAAAACGTGTTGGGCTTTAAATTGCAAAAAGTACCGCCACAGCTCCTGTGTCTTTTTGCTTTGTTTAACCACAATATATCCTCTCGTGGTTGTGATCTGTGCCTATCTTAACTGCCACTAAATTGCTTATGGCTTCCATATATGCTTAGCTAACTGAATGTAATAAATATAAGGACATAAACAGGAATATATAGATTACTATAACTCTTGGGCATCACGACATGTCATATTATACAGGCTGTTGTTGTCAAAATCAACCTAAATGAAACGGTAAATTAGATTTTCTGCAGGAAAATTAATCGTGTGCATTAATCGACCAATACAGTGGATTATCAGTGTTTTTAATTGTAATCTGATCTAGGTCCTCATATAATTCTTCTGATAGCAGAGCGCATCATTGTTGGTTTATGCTGTTCCCTATTAAACCTTTTTCCCAGCTACTGTAAATATGATCTACATATTGTAGCTGTATGGGAAAATAGACAATGTGACACTGTCATGGGTTTGCCAAAATTGGATTGCGAAGAAGTCACTCGCTGCTTTGCCAAACAAACATTCTCCATGTAGGAAACGGTGACAAAAGTGGGAGCTTTTTCAAATTAATATATTTTGCTGTAAGAATTCAGGCATTTGAGTGTCCAATTATCATTTCCACTGCTTATTTTTAAAAGTAATCATTCTTGTGAGCAGCTTTTGGCTGCGGAATCGTATTACTGGATAATAAAAATGAAGGTCTCGGTTTATTCCTATTATTAATGTGTTTCCAGCACACGTAGGAGATGCATAATGCATCAGGCTCCGCAGTTCCTCCCTGTGAGGGGGCTCGGGTGGGCTAGCGGGCGGCAGTCCTCGGAGAAGGAACGGTAGCTGCCAACCACAACCCCCCCAAATATAATCCCTCGCAATTGGTCACTGACATCACCTTCTCTCAGCGCTCCCCCATAAATAAAACGTGCGCACGATAGCGGCAAAGCCAGATTCATGCAAGTCCAATGGCGCTAGTGGCGCTAATTTTTGGCACATCGCCCAGCGTGTTCCTCCTGACCGATTATGTCGGAATTAATTTAGGGCCGATCCCTTCGTGGGGGATTATGGGCCGTCCCGGCGGTGCACGCAGGTGTAGTTCAGCAATGCTGTCTCTCCGTTTGGATAACGACGGCTCCCTCGGACGTCAGAATATGAACACAATTAGCTTCGAGTCCCCTGCGAGGGTGCACGGTCCTTAGCGGTATGATGTAATTGATTCGTTCGTCTCTAGGAGCTTCGCCATGTGGGATTGCAAAGAATGTCGCACCTGGACAAACCAGCCTGGACATGAGGCAGCTTCTCCCTTAATCTCCCTGGCACAGTAATGAGGCATAACGCCAACCAAGGGGCAAACATACTGTACATATATTTTAATGTGCCATATTGTAACACTTAATTCTACTGCCAGAACTTTAAACCTTGATTGTACCTGTTAAAATCATTTAAACTTTTAATTTAGTAATTAATAAATGTGTTTCTCTGCCGTGGATGTTGCCATCTTCTTTTGTACACTTAGATTGTTGTTGTTTTTGTAATAATCCATTTTCCCCGCAGCGTGAAACCGCTCCTCCAGCAGTAGGGGGTTGTGTTTCAGCAAAGGGGAGGATTAAGCCTGGGTGTAGATACCGTCTGCATCCTGTTTCTGAGGAATCACACATTTCTCCTTTGATTGAATTTGACATCCTTCATTCTGGGCTGATATGAGAGAACTTGTCATAGATTTTTTTCAGCCGTAGGCCTACCTGACGAAACCCGGCTCCAGCTTCGAGCTGCTGCCACCGATCGGCAGTGACAAATGGAAACCAATCACGCCTCTCTGTCTCTCTCTCCAGAGCTCCTGCCCAACTGCCACGACTTACGGTGCCGCTATGGCTGTGTCATGGCCAGGAACGGAACATTCTGCTTCTGTGCTGACGGCTTCCAGGTGGAGACTGATGGACGTGGCTGCAAAGGTGGGCATGAGGGTGGTATTTGGGTGGCATTTGGGTGGCATTTGGGTATACAGCAGCCAAAGGAAGACTGTTAGTACCCAAAGATCTAGTGTAATTACTAGCTAAAGCTCTGCCTTTTTTCTCTGTAAATTATCCATGCTGTTTGAATAATCAGCTTTAAATTAGAGAGATTTGGAGACAGCACAAGAGGAAAGTTAAAGCAGGATGCCTCACAAGTGAAAAAATGTATTTTAGTTGGATTATTTAAGGAGTTCAGGAATAGCAATTTAAACTGCATAATAATCAGACATGACCTTGCGGTGTGGTCGTCATGTGACACATTTAGCTTTTGTTGTAAACATGTTTCTCTCCCATGAAGATTACGATGAATGCAGTGTGTACGGCATGTGCAGTCAGACCTGCATGAACACTTATGGCTCATACAGATGTAGCTGTACGGATGGCTACATCCTGCAGGCAGACAGGAGCTCCTGCAAAGCCAAAAACGGTAAGGAGACGCACCAGCCGTGCGGCCTTTTTCTGAGAATTCTATCGACGTGCCTTCCAGCCAGTCTGACGCTTGGCTTTTTATAATTAACACTAGCTCATGCGTACAGTGCGACTTAGCATTTAAAATGCAGGGCCTTTCTGGCATATGAGACAGCAATACATTTTATGCTCTGGGATAGGTCGCCATTCACTGTTGAGGGAAGTTATACAGTGAGCAGTTAGATTTCTTACTCTTGCAAGTGAAAATAGGGACGTTATGGGACATGCAATGCTTAGAATACATTACAGTAGAAATTAACACCTGATACTTTGGATTACATAATGCTTTAAAATGTATGACATTTACCGGAGTTCTACTCATAGATAATAATGTTCAGTGTCATTAACTGGCATCTCCACAAAGAATGGTGAAGTTTTTGGGTGATTCAGACAGATCCAGTCAGCCCACCAGGAGACACAGGCAGGGTGCCAACTACTGGGGGGTGGGGGGGGGGCGACTTAACAAGCCGATTTCATTTTGTCTCAGACTTGGAAAGCTTGCCTAGGGTGCCGCCTGGATTTCATCTGGTACCGGGATCAGGTATAAATTTACACAAGAACTCAGGCATCTCATGGTCTTCCTTGGCACACCTGAATTAGTCAATTCATCCCTGGCATTAATGTGCAAGTTCGGCAGATTTCCGCTCCAAACAGGGCAGAAGGTGGCCCCGCGCCCTCTTTGTCATTCTTAGGTAATTACAGCTAAGTAGATGTTTAGGAAACGTGACTCTCTGACCATGATAAGCTGCTTGCCATCGAATGTTTTCCATGAATAAAACATCCTGGTAAGAGCCAAGGTCAGCGGCAGAGCCCGGGACAACAAGCACTGAACTGAGCTTAGATGCATTTTCACACTGTCGCTGCAGGGCCTGGCAATGTGTGAGATGTATAGAAGCCCCCAGTGAAAATATCTGAAGGAGTTAAAACGATACTTAGATCTGTGTCAAAACACTGTGTAGCTAGCAGAGAACATATGTCTATTATTTGGTTGTAGCACACTCCTGGTTGTACATCATTAAGTTTTGTCCACACATTCGAGATCTTAATGTCTTTTTTCTTGTTCATCTGTTTCTCTATATGTGCCTAAGTCATGTGCTTTAAACTGCACAGACCATTTTAATTTTTAACAAATGGAAAATATGGACAGGCTATCAAACGCTGAGGACAGACGTTATTTATAAACTTGCACTCTCTTCAAAATATTTTGCTTTGAAGAGAAGTAAAGGAAAGGGGATGGTGTCTGGCTTATAATTAGATGACAAACATTGACGAGGCTTTTTGGAGAAATTACGTGCTTGTCATTAGAGGAAATTACTTTTGGAAAATCATATCTCAGGGTTGTATCAGAAGACGAGCAAGTTTTTATGGGCAATGCAGCATAATTTTTCGGCTATTGCTTAGTGTAAGAAACAACTGGCAGTGGATTAGCTGTTGAGAGATAAGGTAAAAAGTAGCTGGGAGGAAGCCCACGATGATTTATTACCTGAATTAGTAGACTGTCCTGTGAGTTAAACTTCCTTAGAGGTGTGGGATAAATCACAGCTTGTCCACGTGAGCCCTGTACCTGAAATATCACACGGTGAGTTAGGCCTCCGGAGTCATCACTGATAGGCCTGATCTTAAAGCAGTAAATTGCGCGTCGGCCTGCTGCAAAGGTGCAACATCATCGTGATAGTGCTGTCAGTAGATCACTGTGGTTCTGCAATCGTTGGTGACAATCGGCATCAAAAGGTGTAGGCGTAGATATAGGCGGGAAAAATTACAAGATACTGTTGGCTATATGATAGTTCAAGACTTGAATCAATTAATTTAACATGATGATGCTGATGATTTTTGTTTTTTTACTGAACACAGATAATTTCTTTGATGCAATAAAGCACGGTAATGTTTTATTTTTATGTATGGTTATTTTAAATAAATCCAGTCGATGTTAACTTCTAAATGAATACAAAGTAACTTAGTCTCGTGATTCTCTGTTTGTATATCTTGAGTTATGACGACTCTCTCCTTAGCCATCAAAGTGCTGGGTGTATTGTTCATTATTGAAGAATCCTTCAGCACCAGCTTGACCCGTGTCTGCAAAGCGCAGGGTGTGACCCTCTCATTGGCCGCCCCTCACTGCTTCCTGTGTCTCCTTTTCCTCTTTCAGAGCCCAGCGACAGACCCGCTGTTCTCCTGATTGGAGACTCGGAACAAATCGCCGTCACGCACCTCAACGGATCCTTGCTGCAGACCTTCAAATCTCTCAATACGAAAGGAATGCACACAATGGATTTCAGTTACAGCACAGAGTCCCTCTGTTGGGTGACGGTTGCCCCCACCGCCCGCCGGGCCTGGTGCAGCAGGATGAGGGGCCTGCATGTGTTCTCTGAGGAGTGGGAGATGAGAGTTGGACAAAACCTGCAAAGTGAGTCTGTAAACACACTGACACAAGGTCTCTATTGAGCATTGGCACCAAGGAAGTTCACTTCTTTAGTTCATATGTTGTTTGTCAAGTAAAAACATGTTTCCCATCTCATAAACATGAAATATGAAGGATGCCATCGTTTTGCACCACCGGCCTTGAGGAACAAGCAAGTGTTTTTAAGCAAAAATATGTTTTGCAGTTCATAAACATATAATATGAAGCATGGCCTTGGTATAAGCTAAGCAAGTAGTCTTAAGTCCAACCATGCCTTTGTAACAGTATAGGACGTGAGAGTTTACTGTTAAAAGCGCTTATTAATTCGAGCCGGTGTTGCACACACTGGAGCTGTGTGGTGATGTGAGTGATTAGAAGCAGATATGAGTGTGATTTAGTGTGAACCTGTCACTCACCAGTCCCTGTCAGCAGAATCCCAGCAAACACAAATACGTTGAATAGCCTTTGATATGTACATACTGTATTCCAGAGATCTGTTGAGTGCCCCCTTCCACTTTAGCCCGTAGCCATTGTATCTTCAGAATAAGAATTTGGCTGGAGTCCAGGTTTATCACATTACAGCAGGCTGTCCTAAAGGCCAGCACTCCACCATTTGCGTTATGAGTAATTACAGAGTGACGTTACCATAAGAGAGGCCTTCATTTCCTCGTAATTGCTAGTTGTCTGGACGAGAGCTTTATCCCCTGGTGTCCTGTTGGTGTGCTTGTTAAAATGCCGGACATCATTTCCTATGAAATGAATCCCTGGAGCAGATATTCACTGAGCGGCAGTGAATCCCCAGTGGTTACTTCAGTAGTAAGGCGGGGGTTCCCTTTCACAGCCAGAGACACGGACACTACACGGCGGCCGTCTTCATGTTGTCCACTGAGCACTAATGTAAGTTTAGCAGCAGTCTGCCCTGATGACAGGTGTCTGTGGCAGCCGGAAGTGACTGTAGTCACACGGGTTCCTATCCAGCTAAACTCGGTGGTCTAAAAAGGCTGTAGTAGGTTAATGGTCCTTTGAACCCGGTATATTGTGGAATGGACACCTGTACCAAAACTGAGGGATTAAACTGTATACTCTGCTGTAGATGTGCCATTGCTATTGTGACATGTAATACCGGGTTAAGGGGAAACAATTTGTGTGTGACGGTGCCATATACAGAGTAAAAATGGAGTGAGGCATTTTTGAGAGGGGTGAATGACCAAAAATGGGCAAGTTTTCCTTTAAATGTAATCGGATGCTTCTCCCTGAATCATACCAGATGTTTTTATCTCAGTTCCGAAGTCGCTGTCCATGTTTATCATAATATACCAACTCATTGTTTCTGTGAATCACATCTACTTTCTTTATGCATTTTCCATTTGCATGCATATGTGCTGTAGGTATTGGTTGTGATACAGGAGGCTGTAGAGCTTTAGATCCTCCCAGGTCTGGTCATCTGGCTATAGAGGCGTGTGTAAACCCGTTATAGAAGATGGTACAGTAGTCAGTGGTCACCCAGGAGCCCCCCCCCCATGTCAAAATGTGGCCATAGCCATGTTACATTTAAAGCGCATTCAACAGTCCAGACTCCCTCAAAGTGGTCTTCAGTAACTTGTGTGTCTATGAGCTCTGCTTACTAACAGCTTCACTGCACTTCCATGTCTCTGTCTTAGTAAATATCTCTGTCATGTTTGTTTTGGATTTAATTTTCTTTGTGTTTTCCTCTCTTCCTCCCAAGACGTGGACCAAATGGCCATTGACTGGCTCTCCGGCAACCTTTACTTCACCGACCCGGCCAATGGCCGCATATCTGTATGCCGTCAGGGCAAAGACACATGCGTTGCTGTTATTGATGTGGACCTGCATAACCCCGGAGGGATTGCGCTGGACCCTCTCATGGGGTAAGTCACCCCCCCCCCCCGCACACCTCCCCAGGTGGGCTGCTGCCATCATCCACTGTTACTGATGCAATGGCACTTAATCCTGCCAGATTGTCGGTCAGTGAGTGACAGAGTTGAAATTACAGCCGGATCCTTCCCGGTCATGGGAAATAATAATACAAGAGATTTTACAGATCTAAGACGAGCAAACAGTTTATAAAGACGGGGGAAGGGTGGAGTCCAGGAAACCCTGCAATGTCTGCCTGGAATCTGCGGTCAGCTACGACTGGCTTTACTGGTTTATTAACTGGCTTTAATGGTCTAGTGCATCACCTTTTTCATCTATCCCCCCTTGCGTGACCAGTTACCCAATATAGGCTTGTGGTTACTCTGACACCTTTCCCAGGAAGAGTGGGGCATACAGCAGGTACATCTGTCCCAGAGATACATGATTCAGGACATTTTATACAGTTTTAAATGTACATAAACATAAGCTGCTTTAGGAGAGGATGTTCATATGTGAAAACACAAACGAACAGCTGCTCTTGCCACAGCCTTCGTGGCAGTGTTTTTCCTTTCAAGCACAAATACATTAGAAACACTTAGCTCCCGAATTGCTTTCTGCGGGGGGTAAATAATATATTCATGCCGTTTTGAATCTTTTAAAAGTGAATAATTCAGCCAGAGGAGTCTGCAGAGGATCGTAGTATAATTATTATTTTTGTTAATGCTCATCAGCCACAGAAAGGTCTTGGGTAAAAGTGTGTGATGAATCGCGAGCTCGAACGGCGATTCGCTCCCTTCATGTTTATGATGATTCAAGGTCAGTAGAGAGGAGCGAACCTGCATTTCACCAGCAGAGCTCTAATGAGACTCTCCATTTCCAGAAACAGCAATGACTGATAAAGAACCGGTCCATATTGCCCCCTTTTTCATCCAGAATGTGGAACCTGGTGGAAATCTTCACAGGTCCATTGGAGAAATGCTCCTTTCTCCCTGAGATTTCCATGTTATATAGCTTATACTGAAATAATATAATAAACATAGTCATTAATGTAATTACATTACATTACCAAACCCCCAGGGTGCTCTGGCGATTCCCACTCTTTTTCTACCTGGTGTTTTGGAACCAGTAGTTTTCATGTATATTTATTTGCGCAGTTGGGATATTAAAAACATGTCCTGCTTCCGATGTTCCTGCCATGGTCCTGAAATGTAATTTCTCAAATATTTGCATATTTTAATATGATTTCCAAGTTCAAAAAATAATTTCAGTCCGAAACATTTTGATCACATTTAAACTTACATTTACTCTTTTGGCAGATGCTTGTGCCATTGGTCACTTTCAGGTCACTAACTTGTTTCCAAGGTCACTTACAGGAGCTCGCCAACAGACAAAGATGCAAATTGCTTCAGCATAAGATAGGCTTCGCTCTGATCTCAGCCAGCTGTACGAATTGCCTTATGAAAGAGCAAACATCAAAAGGTAACATAACATGCACAATTGCATGTAAATGCAGTATCCCAATGAGTACACCCAGTATGCAATCTGGAGTACAGGGCTACGCTGCTGTCTGAAAGGAATATTGGCATGAGGTCTATGTCAAGTAGTGGACCTCTCTCCCCGTGCTTTAATCCAACCTCCAGGAGATGTTGCTCCATGTTTCCTTGATTAGGTTGCTAATTAAGGATTGCTAATGGTTGTATGTGCTGAAGGACATCTGATAAGGATACACTGAGCGTTCTTGCTTCTTTGCTTGCCGCCGTCTGCAGCCTGAGCTCGCCCGCACGCTCCAGGATCATTCCTGTGCATGAGGCTCCTTTTACAGATATGTTCCAAAGGTTGGTCGAGACAAGAATAATGGCCTCCCCGAATTGGCAGCCCCATCCGAGCCTGATGCAGGTCTGCCGCCAAACTGCATGCAGCGTGATCCAAGGTGCTCTCGGGGAAAGTAAACGCCGTCACGCATGCCGCTAGACTTTGGCTTAATTTACTGCGCCTTCCAGGGGAACGTCGGGCCCGCCAAGAACAGAGACAAGATCATTGCATGGCGAGAGTGCTGGAACTGCTACACGCGACAGGAGGCCATATGGCTTGTCTTATTAGTTCACCGTAGCTGGTAACTGCGTGTTTCTCAGCTTGCTTAGTTGTGTCTAGAACGTTCCCAGGGAGGGGGACTGTCCCCAGCTCCCTGCAGGGCTGTTCCGAGCAGAGCCAACCTTTTCCTTAGGAAGTGTGGCATATACTGATGCCTGTTTTCTCAGGTTTGAACTGAGATTGTTCCTTTGGAACGAATCTGCAGATTAAATGCGAATGGAGGTAAGCCGCCGCGGTTGACAAGCTTTCTGAGTGAGCACCTAGCGGGTCGCCTAGTCGCTGTAATTTCACATAAGGATGGTGGTTGCCTGCTTTGCTAAAAGCTCAAGCCGGTGTCACCGGCACCATCATCTGTATACGCTGTCACAGTGGGCTGCTGTTTTTAGCTGACGAAGCCCCGTTTTATTTTAGCTAACTTCAGGTTCAAAGCCTACAGTATCGCTTTAGCTGCTTCGACTTTATGGATTAAATGCCTCCCGCTCGCTTTCTGTCAGGTGCTGTTAGTGCAAGGCGTGAAACGTGCAGCCTTATCCGACAGAAGGCACACGCGGGGCGACTGGTCTGGGGAATGCTGGGAGGAAGGAGGAAGCAATGATGGAATGCTAACCCGTTATCGAAGGATTTTAAAGTATGACGAATCAGATATTGCTTCATTCTTGTAACAACATACAGATACTTATGCAAATAAGGACAAATGGAGGGAAAAAATGATCGCAAACCAAGTCAGCGAGACTGCAAACATTCTTTATCATAGGCCAACAGTTAACAACATCCACAGTAAGTAGTGGCGATGTAGTGTGTCCTGTAAATGTACTGTGTTGCAAGGAAATGCTGTGCTGGGAATCTTCAAATTCCTTGTTTTTTTGTGGATTTTGTGTATACATTTCAAGAGGCATGAAAGAACATTTAGGATTTAACGGCTGCAAATCTGCTGCCTACAGCCGACTGTAGTATCTCAAAAATGCATTATTCTGCCTGGACCAAGAAACCTGGCCATCCTTCACTCAGAATGCGTCTTCCATGATTTTTTTAAAAGACCAGTCATGTATTTGATTCTACTGTAGGAATTTGCATGCCTGGTTCCTGCTATGTATGGTCTTTTCTTGAGGGGACCTTGGTTTGAATTTATGGAAGCGGAGTGTGCTGTTTGCGGGCTGGGTGGGGAGTGAAATAGAGTGTGTTCAGGCTAAGTGACCCAAAGGGCAAAGGTCATGACTGCGTGCTACGACTGTCTTCAAACCAGAGTCTTTATTACCCTGCAGTGGTGTTTTAAACTCGCCGGTTAAATATAGAATCCATCCATCCATCCATCAACTTCCGCTTGTCCGGGGTTCGGGTCGCGGGGGTAGCAGCCTCAGGAGGGACACCCA